>OU342744.1:450500892-450932927 GCA_910589775.1 Avena eriantha | reverse complement strand
CAGAAAATAGGCAACTGGCATTGTGGCATCTTATTAATAGGTTAGTCCAAGAAATCAGATGAAAAGTACTCCAAAGTATGGACAAAACATAAGAAAGTATATAAAACCAAGCATGGAACATCAAAAATTATAGATACATTTGCAATGTATCAACATCCCCAAGCTTAACTCCTACTCATCCTCGAGTAGGTAAGTGATAAAAAGAAAGAATAATTTTTGAGGTGACATGCACCATCATAAACTTGATCAAAGTATTTGTAAAACATTCATAGCTGGGATCATAGTACTTCAATCATAATAATGAAAGACAAAGTTCTAACAATAAGACAAAGCAACTATGTTGCAACATGAAAAGGCACAAACAAAAGATTCATGAATAACAATGCTTTGCAAGACGTTTGTTTGTTTCACATAAAGAAAACATAGCATAATAGTATTCAGCTTGTCCCTCAATAGAGTAGCAAATATAAATGCATAGGACACCTTCAAAGTTCATAAGAGTGACTAGATACAAATAGTTTAAAACAAGCAATATCAGTTTATGCATCAATCAACTAGTCTTGGGACAATGCACATAGAACTAAGAATGGCCACTATGCTCTCAAAGTAGGTGCATAAAGGTAGAAGGTGGAGACTCAATATGATGGTGGAAGAAAGGCCTTCACAGAGGAAGTAGGGATTCAAGTCTCATAAAGAGATTCCAAAAATTATGGTACTTATAGCTTTCAGCTCTCATTTCCCCTATCATAAGCATCTTTAGGTGATTAAGGTTAACATGACACAACTAAGAGGACATGCTTGACAAGTTATAAGCCAAAATCTCATGCCCCTTACTTATGAAGACCAAACCTCATGCTACTCAACTTTAGGCACGGGTAAGCTCTTGTCATTGTAAGTACATATGTATCATAAAGAACCGCCAACGGGGTACCCCTTGTACATGATACATGAGCTATCCCATAATCAAAATGACAAGGGAAGCAGACAATGAGCATCTCAGCGATCTTTTTATTTGCTATTTGCATAGGTTTTTATTGAGGATGCTTCATAGAGTGCTCATTATGGTGATGCTACAAGTTTCCACCATGATTAGGCATGGCTTAGGCTAGCGGCCCAGGCGTTTCTCTAACACACATACAAACTCCATGATCTTACAAGTTCCACTTTTATTTCACACTGCCGGGATCCGTAAGCAAAAGAACTGATATCAACGAGGTACAAAGTACAAGTGCAATGTTGAAAGCGTTCCCCATGGTACATGATTCTGCTAATTTCAACTTATAAAGCGCAAGCATATACGCAACAAAGAAGGACCCAATGGTTCAAGTTTATTAGAGGCAAGTGAAGTAAAGTGTGCCATCAAGTTCGTGAGAGCTTTAATCACTAGTTTTCTAATAACAAGTTTAATTTGGAGGGTAACAAAAGCATGAATATACTTGGAATAGCATAAGCTAGTAGATAGGTATGGTGGACTCTTTGGAATAACTTGGCTTAGGGAGTTGGATGCATGAGTGGAACTCATACTTGGTTGTGGAGGCTAGCAAAAGACTGGGAGCGACAAACTAAGAGAGCAATAATGGCCATAATCATGCAGAGCGACAAAACATCATTGATCAAAGCATAAAGTGATACTGCAAGTTGAAAACTAAAGGATCATCAAGGCTATGGTGACTTGGGATAGTCATAACATGGTGTGAGCATGTGCCAAGTCAACCCAAATAAAGCATCAAAGGAGAATACCACTATACTATGCTTTAATATGCTAAAACAACGCATGATTCATCCAAGGCACATTAAGCAATCTCAATTGTTTATAACAAGTCATGATACAGAAGAGAATACTAAGCATAAAGCCAAAACAATATAAAGCATGGCACGACAAAGCATAGGCCACAGTCAAAAACAAGCTCTCTTTACCACTTAAGCATGAACTTTCCTACTCTTTTCCAATCCAAACCAAACTATTTGAAAACCAATGTATGAAAGAGGGGGTCCAACCAATTTATTTAAGCAAACTAAGAAAACCAAGCAAACGAAAACGAAAAAGAAGATGCTCCAAGAATAACACAACTGTGCATGAAACAATAAAAATGAAGTGTTTGAAAGAAACATGGGATTTTTATTGATGAAGAAGGGGATGTCTTGGGAATCCCCAAGCTTTGACGCTTGTACTTCTTGGATATTTCTTTGGATGACACGCGTGGCATCCCCAAGCTTGAGCTTTATTCCATCCTTCATCTCATTACTCATTCCTTCCATACACCTGAAAGTTTTCCTTCATACAAAACTTCACACAATCTTTATTAGCAACATTAGTGCACTTGAGATAAATAAGTCTTAAGGTTCAGTTCTAACACCAAATAAACTTCCATTAGAACACTAGCTACTGTAGCACTTCCCTCTAAAATCTCAGTTCCCCAAAAGAACTCAAAAAGGAACCCACAAGATGCAAATGCAGAAAATGGCAGAAATCTGTCAAAACAGACCAGCAGGTAAAGACGAATTTTTTCGAAGACCTTCTGTTGCTCAAATCAAAAAGTGTTGAACTAACGAAAGTTAGATAACGACCTGGGGCAGAAGCACAAAAAAGTACAGCTCAATCCGATATACAGATATCTCTCACGAATTTTTATGGTGAAGAACAAAAATCTGTTTCGGGACAGCAACTTTCCCAATCATTACTTCTCTCTCATTAGAGGTTACTCTTGGCACAAAAAAGCAAATAAACAGGATAAGGAGAGGTTATTACAGAGGTAATAACTTCCAAGATTCAACTAAATTTTTTGGGTTATCTCCCAATAAGTACTTTTCTTTAATGCCTTTAAGTTAGGCTTGATAGTTTGAGAAGATGCTCACATAAGAAATATGAATTGAAGTAAAAGAGAGCATCAAGAAGCAAATTCAAAACACATTTAAGTCTAACCCACTTCCTATGCATAGGAATATTGTAAATAAACAAGTCATGAAAGCACAAAGCAACCAGCATAGGAAAGAAAAACAAGTGCAACTTCAAGACTTTCAACATAAAGAGGGGAAACATAATATTATTGAGACACATAAAACCATGTTTCCCTCTCTCATAATAACTTTCAGTAGCATCATGAATAAAATTAACAATATAACTATCGCATAAAACATTCTTCTCATGAGCCACATGCATAAAAGAATTAATACTCTCCACATAAGCATAGTCATTCTTATTAATTGTAGTGGGAGCAAATTCAACAAAATAGTTATCATTATTATTCTCATCACCATAATCATCAAATATATGAGGCATATTGTAGTCATAATTAATTTCCTCCTCAATAGTAGGTGGACTGAAAATATCATATTCATCATTATAATCATCATATATTGGAGGCATAGTATCATCAAAGTAAATTTTCTCCTCCATGCTTGGGGGACTAAAAAGATTATGTTCATAAAAACTAGCTTCCCCAAGCTTAGACTTTTCCATAGCATTAGCAATAATGGTGTCCAAAGAATTCATACTAATAACATTGCTATTAGCATGCAAATAAAGTTCCATAGGTTTTTTAATTTTCTCTTCAAACACTTCATGTCCTAACTCAAGATAAATACTCTAAAGCTCTCTAATTTTTTTGTTGTTTTCCATTAAGCCTTACTAGTGAAAACAAGAAACAAAAAGACAAAATTGCAAAATCTAAAGGAAATAACTTCGAGCACTCACACCGTAGGATGTGAGTATCTTTTCCCTTACCCCCCGGCAACGGCGCCAGAAAATAGGTGTTTGCCATGGGAGGTTCTTCTTCTTTAATCCTCCGGTGTGAATACCTTTTACCTTACCTCCCTGGCAACGGCGGCAGAAAATAGGCGTTTTTCGTGGGAGGTTCTTCTTCTTTAATCCTTCGGTGTGAATACCTTTTACCTTACTTCCCCGGCAATGGCGCCAGAAAATAGCTTGATGTCTACGCACTTCTATTCTTGTAGACAGTTGTTGGGCCTCCAAGTGTAGAGGTTTGTAGAACAGCAGCAAGTTTTCCCTTAAGTGGATTACCCAAGGTTTATCGAACTCAGGGAGGAAGTGGCCAAAGGTATTCCCTCTCAAGCAAGCCTGCAATCAAGATACAAGAAGTCTCTTGTGTCCCCAACACACCCAATACACTTGTCAGGTGTATAGGTGCACTAGTTCGGCGAAGAGATAGTAAAATACAAGTGGTATGGATAATTATAAGTGGTAACGGTGCTAGAAAATAACTTGATGGCGTAGAAGAGACTAAAGGAAAACTTAAATAAAGATGGAAGCAAGCAAACATGTAATAGATCTAATAGCAAACGGTGTTCCAATGCTTAGAAACAAGGCCTAGGGATCATACTTTCACTAGTGAACACTCTCATATAAGTATATTCTTCTTCGTGATACTACTCTTAACTACTCTCCGGTTGGACACTCTAATCGATGGTAGGGCTATAACAGCACACCTCAAAGTCCATCTTTCCATCTAGAAAACCCCACACTGTCACCTTGAGTACTAGATGAGTCCAACAAACACCACAATTTCATAAAGACATCCAACTCCAAATATAACTCATAACAAGTATTTGTAATCTCTAGCCTAAGTGCCACCATGGTGAGCACGCTGTCACTTTCACACACATGGGGAGAGCAGAGATCTATTAAGCACTTGAGTAGCAAGGTAGATCTACTAGATTACAAAGCTCATGATCACAACAAGATCATGCATAGATAGAGAGATGAACACATAGCTACCGATAGAACCCTTAGCCTCGAGAGAGAACTACTCCCTCCTCATCATGGGAATCAGCAATGGTGATGGAGATGGCGGTGGAGATCGATGGAGATGGCTCCGGGGGCACTTCCCC
Organism: Avena eriantha; assembly: GCA_910589775.1. Classification (NCBI taxonomy): domain Eukaryota; kingdom Viridiplantae; phylum Streptophyta; class Magnoliopsida; order Poales; family Poaceae; genus Avena; species Avena eriantha. The sequence goes on along the minus strand of OU342744.1, from coordinate 450,928,079 downwards.
GTCTCGGCAGGGTGTCGGAACAGAGACTTTCTATCCCCCGAATCTCCCCTTCGGTGGCGGCGGCGCTGCGGAACTTTTCGTGGCTAGAGGCTTGATTTTTTAGGGTTTTGGTATCGGGAGGCATCTTATAGGCGAAGAGGCAAGGTCGGTGGGTGGCCAGGGGGCCCACACCACCTGGTGGCGCGGCCAGGGCTAGCCTGCGCCGACACATGGTGTGGCTGTGGCCCCTCTCCGTCTCGTCCTCCGGCTCCATGAGTCTTCCGGTAAAATATCAACTTTGGCTTTTGTCCCGTCCAATTCTAAGAATATTCATTTTTTGACTTTCTGGAACCAAAAACAGCAGAAAACAGGCAACTGGCACTGTGGCATCTTGTTAATAGGTTAGTCCAATAAATCATATGAAAAGTACTCCAAAGTATGGACAAACCATAAGAAAGTAGATAAAACCAAGCATGGAACATCAAAAATTATAGATACATTTGCAATGTATCATGGACTCTTTGAAATAACTTGGTTTAAGGAGTTGGATGCATGAGTGGAACTCATACTTGATACAGAGGCTAGCAAAAGACTGGAAGCGACAAACTAAGAGAGCAATAATGGCCATAATCATGCAGAGTAACAAAACATCATTGATCAAAGCATAAAGTGATACTACAAGTTGAGAACTAAAGGATCATAAAGGCTTATGGTGACTTGGGATAGTCATAAAGGCTTATTGTGAGCATGCGCCAAGTCAACCCAAATAAAACATCAAAGGAGAATACCACAATACTATGCTTTAATATGCTAAAACAACGCATTATTCTTCCAAGGCACATTAAGAAATCTCAATTGTTTATAACAAGTCATGCTACAACAAAGAATACTAAGCATAAAGCCAGAACAATATCGAGCATGGCATGACAAAGCATAGGCCACAGTCAAAAACAAGCTCTATTTACCACTTAAGCATGGACTTTCCTACTCTTTTCCAATCCAAACCAAACTATTTGAAAACCAATGCATGAAAGAGGGGGTCCAACCAATTTATTCACCAAACTAAGAAAACCAAGCAAACGAAAAGCCAAAATGAAAACGAAAAATAAGACGCTCCAAGAACAACACAACTGTGCACGAAACAATAAATTACTGGACAACAACTTTGCCAATCATTACTTCTCTCTCATTAGAGGTTACTCTTGGCACAAAAAGCAAATAAAAAGGATAAGGAGCGGTTATTACAGAGGTAATAACTTCCAAGACTCATCTAAAACTTTTGGGTAATCTCCCAATAAGTACTTTTCTTTAACGCCTTTAAGTTAGGCATGATAGTTTGGGAAGATGCTCACATAGGAAATATGAATTGAAGTAAAAGAGAGCATCAAGAAGCAAATTCAAAACACATTTAAGCCTAGCCCACTTCCTATGCATAGGAATATTGTAAAGAAACAAGTCATGAAAGCACAAAGCAACAAACATAGGAAAGCAAAACAAGTGCAACTTCAAGACTTTCAACATAAAGAGGGGAAACTTAATATTGTTGAGATACATAAAACCATGTTTCCCTCTCTCATAATAACATTCAGTAGCATCATGAATAAAATTAACAATATAACTATCACATAAAACATTCTTATCATGAGCCACATGCATATAATATTAATACTCTCCACATAAGCATAGTCATTCTTATTAATTGTAGTGGGGGCAAATTCAACAAAATAGCTATCATTATTATTCTCATCACCAATCATCAAATATAGGAGGCATATTGTAATCATTAATTTTCTCCTCAATAGTAGGTGGACTGAAAATATCATATTCATCATTATAATCATCATATATTGGAGGTTTGGTATCATCATAAGCAATAGAATAGCTATCTTCCAAAGCCAGGGAACTAAAAAGATCATTTTCATAGGAACTGGCTTCCCCAAGCTTAGACTTTTCCATAACATTAGCAATAATGGTGTCCAAAGAATTCATACTAACAACATTGCTATTAGCATGCAAATAAAGTTCCATAGGTTTTTTAATTTTCTCTTCAAACACTTCATGTCCTAACTCAAGATAAATACTATAAAGCTCTCTATTTTTGTTGTTGTTTTCCATTAAGCCTAACTAGTGAAAATAATAAACAAAAAGACAAAATTGCAGAATCTAAAGGAAATAACTTCGAGCACTCACACCGGAGGATGTGAGTACCTTTTACCTTACCCCCCGGCAACAGCGCCAGAAAATAGCTTGATGTCTACGCACTTCTATTCTTGTAGATAGTTGTTGGGCCTCCAAGTGCAGAGGTTTGTAGAACAGCAGCAAGTTTTCCCTTAAGTGGATCACCCAAGGTTTATCGAACTCAGGGAGGAAGTGGCCAAAGGTATCCCCTCTCAAGCAACCCTGCAATCAAGATACAAGAATTCTCTTGTGTCCCCAACACACCCAATACACTTGTCAGGTGTACAAGTGCACTAGTTTGGCAAAGAGATAGTAAAATACAAGTGGTATGGATATAAGAAAATGGTGCTAGAAAATAGCTTGATGACGTGGAAGAGACTAAAGACAAACTGAAATAAAGATGGAAGCAAACAAACATGTAATAGATCTAGTTGCAAACGGTGTATCAATGCTAAGAAACAAGGCCTAGGGATCATACTTTTTCTAGTGAACACTCTGATATAAATATATTCTCTTCATGATACTACTCTTAACTACTCTCCGGTTGGACATTTTAATCCATGGTAGGGCTATAATAGCACACCTCAAAGTAAGCCTTTCCCATCTAGAAAACCCCACACTGTCGCCTTGAGAACTAGATGGTTCCAACGAACACCACAATTTCATAGAGACATCCAACTCCAAATATAACTCATAACAAGTATTTGTAATCTCTATCCTAAGTGACACCATGGTGTGCACGCTGTCACTTTCACACACATGGGGAGAGCAGAGATCTATTAAAGCACTTGAGTAGCAAGGTAGATCTATAGATTACAAGCTCATGATCTCAACAAGATCATGCATAGAGAGAGATATGAACACATAGCTACCGTTAGAACCCTTAGCCTCGAGAGAGAACTACTCCCTCCTCATAATGGGAATCATCAAGGACGATGGAGATGGTGGTGGAGATCAATGGAGATGTCTCCGGAGGCACTTCCCCGTCCCGGCAGGGTGCCGGAACAGAGACTTTCTATCCCCCGAATCTCCCCTTTAGTGGCAGCGGCGCTGCAGAACTATTCGTGGATTTCTGATTGGCCATCTAGGGTTTTTGCATTGGGAGGACTTTATAGGCGAAGGAGACAAGGTCGGCTGGCGGCCAGGGGGCCCACACCATGCCCTGGTGTGGCCAGGGGGACCCATGCCTAGGGGTGGTGTGGCCACCCTGTGGCCCCTCTCCGTCTCGTCTTCTGGCTCTGTGAGTCTTCCGGTAAAATATCGACTTTGGCTTTTGTCCGGTCCAATTCCGGGAATATTTATTTTCTAACTTTCCTGGAACCAAAAACAGCAGAAAATAGGCAGCTGACACTGTGTCTCTTGTTAATAGGTTAGTCCAAGAAATCATATGAAAAGTACTCCAAAGTTGGAACAAAACATAAGAAAGTAGATAAAACCAAGCATGGAACATCAAAAATTATAGATACGTTAGCAACGTATCAGTGTGCTAGCACTTACAATAAGTATAAAGCTGTTGGCGCCCCTTAGATATCAACTTGGGAAACTGAGGAAACACACGGAACACTATACATGCCATGGGATACGTCCTACGAGATTACGTCCCTTAATAGCACAGTAATTCGATTGATATCGATTGCTGACTGCTGTGGTTATGAGGATGATATGAGCAGCGATTGCTGCCTATTTGTCTAAATACGGAGTTCCTACCACACATACATAGTTGATGAATGTTCATGATGATAATCTTTATCTTAGATCTTTATAATACTAGTGGTGTATCCGCTACTCCCAAAAAACGATTTTCCCCTACTGTAGTTCCAATCTCTCTTACATACGTGATACTTACTTTCTGTATGAAGTTATTTTACTTTACTTTATTATTGCTCTTATACCTAAAACCCCAAAACACCTTTTTACACAATACTCGCATTTTATCTTGTCACTTAGAACTTTATCTAGCATTGCTATCGTAATATTTATTTCAAGAGTTATTAGACTTCAGACTCCTACTCCCTGTGGGATCAATATCTTTATTTCGAAACTAGCTACAAACGATCTGTGCACTTGCAGTCATCATTAATTGTCTTCATCTTGATGTTGGTTGTTGTGCACCTCCTTAATATTTGCCTCCTATGGGGACTTGATGAAGGGGATTACTTGTTAGTAGACGGAGGGATGATAGCGCTTACTGTGACTATAAAGCTGTTGTCATTTCTTAGGTGCTAACTTGGGGAGTCAAGAATAAGTCATTAACCCATGTCCATGCCACGGGAGAAATCCCTTAATAGCGGGATAATACGATTGATGTCGTTTATTCGTCGGCTGTGGTTATGAAGGACGACGTGAGTAGCGGTTGCTGCCTATTTGTCCATATATGGAGCTCCTCCCACATACATACACATTATGAGAATATTCGTTGTAACAATCTTGTTTGCTTAGTCTAAATTACTAGGGGTGTATCCGCCACTCCCCGAGAACGCCTTTTTCCCTATTGTAGTTCCAAAGTTCTATTACACACGTGATTCTTACTTTCAGTATTAAGTTTTTGCCTTACTTTAAATTACCTTATTCAACCAAAAACCCCAAAACAATTCTATTTTTCTTGCATCTTAAAGTTATTTCTTAAGTACTTCGTTTAGTTGTAGTTAAAAGCATTTTAGTCTTTTTCCTACTGCTCCCTGTGAAATCGATATCTTTATTGTGAAACTAGCTACAAATGATCTGTGCACTTGTAGTCATCAAGCTATTTTCTAGCACCGTTGCCGGTGAGCTTAGCACTATAAGTCACTTTACTTTTAGTTATTTACTTTCATTGTACTAATTTTTACTTGAGTTGCAGGACTGCAATTATGGACAATACTCAACATTTAAACCAACATAAGGTAGTAAGGAAAATGGGTTCTCCCATGGACGCTTTTATAGCTGTCAATAAAAGCATAAATCTGGATGGAATCGAGATCCACCCTTTATTATTTGAACTATTGCACTCTTAGAAATTTGCAGGAACCAATGAAGAAAGTCCATGTGGACACTTACAATTCTTTAAAGACGTTCTTAGTTCCTTTATTTCCGAGGAATGTAATCTTGACATGGTTAAAACCTAGTTGTTTAGAAAAACTCTCTCTAATAATGTTTGCGAATGGTATAGATATTTTTGTGCAGAAGCACCGAGGACTTGGGAGGAATTAACAACCAAATTCCTATCAAAATTTTATTCAGAAAGCAAAGCTTACACGATGAGAGGTATTATTATCAATTTCAAAAATAATCCTGGTGAGGGCTTATATGAAGGATATCTGAGGTATAAAAGCTACCTAGATAATTTCCCCCATCACCGTTTGCCTGATTGGTTAATCACCCATAATTTTTATGGAGGGCTAAATATTAAAAATATGATGGATCTAGACACTGCTTCTAATGGCAGTTTTCTATCTTATACCTATGATGAAGCTTGGAATCTAATAATAAAAATGAGAGAAGCAACAGAAAATCTGAAAAATAAGGAAAACATTACAAATAGTTTTTCTGAATATGCTTGCATTAGCGATGTCCTTGCAGATGAAAGGACGTATACAATGAGTAAAACCCTTGGTATTGATTCTTACTCAGTAAAGAAAATTATTGAGAATTATGCAAGGTATTTGTAGGTACCTATAGAATGGAACCCCGTAAATCCCTTGAAGAAAAGAAGCATGCAAGAGTGCTGATGGAAGAGTTCTCCTCGATACCTATTCAAGGGATCATCGAAAAAAGACAAAAGGAGGTAGAATAAATAAAAAAGAGATCAAAGAAACCAGAAAGGAATTTCGAAGCTACAAATATAAATAATGTTATATTAAAGGATCTTATGGAAGCACGAATAGTGGATGAGGAAGTGGTTATGCTAGACCTTGAAACCTCAGAATTCATCAAAAGTAAGGTTCAAGGTAACGAAACTTCTAAACCAATGACCCCTATATATTGTGGAGAAACTTTCTTATATGGAATTTGTAATCCAATTTCCACTATAAATATTATGCCTTCATCACTTTATGAGGAACTCCGCTACAATTTAAATAATCTAGATGTGGAACCGACAGACACTACCATTAAATTGTCTAATAGAACCAATATAAAACCGGAAGGAGTAATCAGAAATATTTATGTCTTTATTGGGTCACTCATGTACGCCCTTGATTTTCATATTGTTGATATGCCTCGAGATTCTTTTTGTCCTATTCTTTTAGGCAGGCCTTTTATTTCCATCACCAAAGCTCGAGTTGATAATAAGAAGGAGACTATTTCACTGATGTTTGGAGAAGAGGAAATGACATTCCACTTTGCCAAACTAAATAAGAGGCCATATGAAGTGGAGGATATCAAGGAAGAGGAAACGATTGCCGAGCTGGCGGCAATTCATTTCAGTACTCCACAAGATGAATTAGAGAGGAGCCTGATTAATTGGGAGAAAGCACCAGATGATGAGGAGAAAGATGACATGGATGATTACCTTGATTCAATTCTAGAAGCACAAAATCCACATGACTATGAAGAACTGGTAAAAAAAGGAGATGAAGAGCCTCCACCAATTGAATTGAAACAACTTCCAAACGGTATGAGGTATGAGTTTTTAGATAATGAAAATAAATGTCCTGTTATTATTAGCAAGAAATTATCGGAAAATGAAACAAATAAACTCATTTCAGCTTTGGTTAAGCATCGTGAAGCCTTTGGATATACACCGAGTGATATTAAAGGAATAGATCCATCTATCATAACACATAAGATTACCGTGCTTGATGATGCTGAACTTGTAGTAGATACACAAAGAAGGATTAATCCTAAAATGAAGGAAGTAGTAAGAAAAGAGGTTATACGCTTACTAGATGCTGGCATAATATATCCTATTTCTGATGTAAGTCGGTTAGCCCAGCTCATTTCATACCAAGACAAGGTGGTCTTGATGCTGCTATGAATGAGGATGGTGAGCAAGTTCATGTAAGGCCCGTTGTAGGATACCGTGTGTGCATTGATTTTAGGAAGCTAAACTGTGAGACACAGAAAATCATAAACCTACACCATTCATGGATAAAATTTTAGAAAGACTTAGTAGCAATTCTTATTTTTGCTTTCTTGATGGTTATTCTGGATATTCTCAAATTTCCATACAACCGGAAGATCAAGAGAAAAAAACTTTCACTTGCCCTTATGGCACATATGCTTATAGATTAATTCCGCTTGGCTTATGTAATGCAGCAGCAACTTTTCAAGACTGTGTTCTAAAGATTTTTTATGATTTCGTTGAGAATACTTTGGAAGTTATAACAAATGTTTTTGTTGTTTGTGGAACAACTTTTGATAATTGCCTCTACAATCTGACCAAAGTCTTGTAGAGATGGAGGCAATCAAACTTGCTTTTGAATCGGGAACAATGCCATTTCATGGAAAGAGAAGGTAAAGTTTTCGGGCATAAAGTTTCGGAGAAGGGAATAGAAATAGATAAAACTAATGTAAATGCTATAGAAAATCTTCCAATACCTCAAGACATTAAAAACCTAAAAATGTTTCTAGGACATGCAGGTTTTTATAAGCGGTTTATAAAAGATTTTGCTAAAATAGCTATGCCCCTCACCAATGTTCTTGAGATAGAAACTCCATTCTACTTAGATCATGACTGCATTGCAACTTTTGAGAACCTTAAGAATAAATTAGTTTTAGCACCTATCATGCAATCTCCAAAATGGGATGAACCTTTCAAAATCATGTGTGATGCTAGTGACTATGCTTTAGGAGCTGTGTTGGGACAACGAGATGGAAATAATTTAAATGTTATTTATTACGCTAGTAGACCTCTTAATAAGATTCAGAAGCATTACGCTACTATAGAAAAAGAGTTCCTAGCTATAATTTTTTGCTTGTGAAAAATTTAGATATTACATCATTAATTCTAAATTAATAATTCATACGGATCACCAAGCTTTGTGTCACCTCCTTGTGAAAAAGGATGCTAAGCCAAGGTTGATTAGGTGGGTTTTATTACTACAAGAATACGATTTGCAAATAGTAGATAGGAGGGGTAAAGATAATCCTATAGCAGATCATATCTCTAGGATGGAGGGAATAATCAATAACCCCATACCTATTAATGAATCATTTCCGAGAGAATATTTAGCAAACGTTGAAATTGCTGATCCATGGTATGCAGATTATGCTAATTATCTAGCAACAAAATTTATACCTCCTAGTATGTGAAGAAATCAAAGGATGAAATTCTTTAATGATCTTAAATATTACTTTTGGGATGATCCATATCTATATTGTCATGGACTTGACGGAGTGATTCGGAAGTGTGTTCCTAACCATGAAATGAATGCGATACTGAAAGCTTGTCATGACAGTCCGTATGGAGGGCATCATGCAGGTAAGAGAACTGCTACAAAGGTACTTCAGTACGGATTCTATTGGCCCACCTTGCTCAAGGATGCACGCATGTATGTGGAATACTGCGATGCTTGCTAAAGAAGAGGTGATATAGGTAGGAGACAAGAATGGCAATGAATTATAGTCTCATAATTGAACCCTTTGATGTATGGGTGACAAGGGGTAACCTCGCCAATGCCCATGATGATGGACTTAGGCTTTCGTGGAAAAGAGAACGCTGGGGATTTTGTCGGATGTTAGGAAAACAATGGAGTCAAAGTCGCCTGAATATTTGGGAATCGCACTATTACAAGTTGTCCGGTTTTTTTTCGGTACCCAAGCTTGGGCTTCTCCCGTCCTATATATAATAGGTCGGGTCTCAAAGCTGTATGCGGATAGGTTTCGTACACGCGTTATTACAATACCAATACAATGTCGGTTCATAGTCTCTTTCCTAATACAATCAAAGTCTTTGTCGGTTGCTTCCTTGGGCTGTCATCTAAAATCTTCATGGGCCGGAATCTCTTTACCCAGTATATGGTAGTAAATCACAAGCATCCGAGTAATCATACCTATCTCAGTATCCCCCGAGACTCTACTTGAACCGTAGTTTCAGGTTGAGTCTCAAAGTTTCTTTTTTCCTTCTTTTCCTTTATATTTTATTTCTTTATTCTTTATTTTTCATAGGGATTTGGTACAACGAGTCTGATGCTTCCGAAGGATCGGGAATCAGTTAATTGCTCCCGGGCAAAAACAAGGTTGTCCTACATCAAAGTCAAGTCCCCAGGCCTGAACTCGGAATTTATTGCCGGCGTAATTCAGTTCGGGCCGCTGAGATCTTATCGAATACTGAATCCCATTTTCTATTTTATCGGGTACCCAACGCGTCCATCGGGATTTTTCATCGTATCATCGATACATATAATTTACTGGCAGAGCGCATTCTTGTGCGATTACCAGGCCACACAGGATGAAACCTAGGGTCTTACCTTCATGTTTCTGAACATGGCATTCGGATTTTTGTCGCGTCGAGTGAGATCCGAGATTTTTATCTTTTTTGGGGATTCAAGAGCTTTTTGTTGTTCTGTAATTGCTCCCTATATGAGTATTTGTTGAAGAATTTTTCCTTTGTCTTTCTTTATCAGGTGCGCGCTAGCGCCCCTGATAGGAGTAGCCCCGAGGCTATGCTTGGATATATGTATCAGAATATAGGCTAAAAAACTTGGGTTTATGACACCAGTGCTTCTGTAGTTTTCGTCGGGTGCACGACCAGTGCTCCCGATAGGAGTAGCCCCTGAGGCTATAGTCGTAATATTATATATTCGATTGTAGTCTCAAATTTTCTCCTGGAGGAATTTACTTCGACTCCCATTTTAATTTCTTCGGGTCATATTTCTTATAGCGAGCCGCAATTTCTGCAATGTCTCCATTGTGACGTCAGTAATGACATATTTTATGCTGCTGATTTTCAGAAAAACACATCCTAACATGACGTGTTGAACGTGGGGCCATGCGGCAGTAATGATGATGCGTGATAGCGTATTCAACAGAGATTTTTGACTGCATGTCCCCTCTCCATGCGAAGATCGAGGCATCACGCGATGTCCTCCATTTTTACCGTGGCCATAACTTCTTTAGATTTTTCCTTTATGGAATCCTTGTAACACATGTCACCACCGTGTGATCTTCTGTCGGTTCGATTTTGCATCGAACGGTTCAGACCTCATGCCTTTGCCCTTTATAAGGGGAAGGAGATGTGTTTTATTGGTTTACCTCACCTACCTCTGCTCCATCTTCTTCCTTGTGCTCTTTCCACCTTGCGAACTCCTGCTCTATGCTCGTGTTCCTCTTTCACCGCCATGGGCAAAAGCAAGGCTGGGACTTCCACTGCTGCCGCGAAGGCCACCGGGAAGAGGGCCGTCAGATGGGCTCCTACGAAGTGCATAGCGTGGGAACTCCATGAGGCACGGAACTCCGGCCATTTGGCGAAGGGTACCTTCAAACTCCCTAGAGACGAAGTTGCTCCCATCCCCGAGCCTGGCTAAAGGGTAATGTTTCTCTCTTTTCTTCTCCGCGACGTTTCTCTTCCTGTCCACGAATTTTTTCATGGTCTTTTGTTTGTTTATGGTGTGCAGCTGTATCAGCTCACGCCTAACTCCATCATCCATGTCGCTTGTTTTTTCACTCTCTGTGAGTGCTTTCTCGGGATACATCCCCATTGGGGCTTGTGGAAGCATTTCTTCTATGTTCGCCGTAACGCCCCTGACACCATTGTCCATGACATTGGTGGCACCATTTTCTCTGTCTGCTCCAATGTAGATTACTTGGATTTTAAGATCACTGATTCCGTCCAAGGCTGGAAGTCCAAGTGGTTTTATATCAAGGATCAACCACTTGAGGGCCAATCTTTTGGTTTAGCCCCCTTTGATCCTAAGAAAACTCGCCACAAACTTGACTCTTGGGACCAACATCCTTCTGCTGAAGAAATGGCAGAAATCCAGCCATATGTTGATCTCATTTCAAAGCCACGGCATGAAGTTAGCAATGAATTGTCGGGTCTCCAGATTCTGGCATATTTTTTGAGGATCCGCATCCAACCACTAGGCCCGACTCTCTGGTATGTGGTCGTACACTGGGAAGAAGGATCCGATGAGGATTTCCTTGGAAGATCTTACCCTAAAGGTGTAGAAGAAAAGGGTTCGAAGCTTCACCATGATGACCCACAAGTATATGTGGTGTATCACAATATTTCGAGGGAACTGAAACCCAATTTATTGATTCGACACAAGGGGAGCCAAAGAATATTTATAAGCCTTAACAACTGAGTTGTCAATTCAGCTGCACCTGAAAACAATCTTGCTCGCAGCAGTTTATCAGTATCAACAGTTTTGTAGTAGCAATAGTAAAGTAATAGCAGTAGTAAAGTAAAGACAGTTGTAACAATTGTAGTAAACAGTAGGATTAAAGCACGGTAGGCATAGGGATGGATAGACGTGCGTTGCATGGACAAGACAACTCACATGGAAATCAAAGCATAGGGCAATTGTAGATAAATAATATAAAGCATCCAAGTACTAGATAATCCTAGGCATGTGTTCCATATATAGTCATACATGCTCGCAATGAGAACTTGCACAACATCTTTTGTCCTGCCAGCCCGTTTGCAGCGGGGCCTCAAGGAAACTACTGGCAATTAAGGTGCTCCTTTTAATAGAGCACCGGAGCAAAGCATTAACACTCCATGAACACATGTGATCCTCACATCAAAGCCATTCCCTCCGGTTATCCCGATTTCTGTCACTTCGGGGCCATTGGTTCCAGACAACAATGTGGGTATACAACTTGCAGGTAAGACCATAAACAATACTATCATAATGAATCAATAACATGTTCAGATCTGAAATCATGGCACTCGGGCCCTAGTGACAAGCATTAAGCATAACAAGTCGCAACAAAGTCAAAAAGCACTAATAGAAGATACTAGGCACCATGCCCTAACAATCCGATGCCATTACATGAACGATCTCATCCAATCCCTACCATCCCCATAGGCTACATCGGGGGATTACTCACTCATAGATGGAGGAAACATGGATGGTCGATGGAGAAGCGATGGTGATGATTATGGCGATGATCTCCTCTAATTCCCCGTCCCAACAGGGTGCCAGAACGGAGTTTCTAGTTCCAAATCACGAAATCTGGGGGTGGCGGCGGAGCGGAACTCTTTCTAGAAAAATGTCGAACCCCCTGAGTTTTTAGGTCAGAAGGCAACTTATAGGCGAAGAGGGAGACCGCGGGGGTGTCTGGGGCGGCCAGACCACCCCCTGGCGCGGCCAAGCCTAGCCCGCGCGGCCAGGTGGTATGGCCTGGGCCCAACCCCACTCCGTCTCGTATCTGGCTCCGGGAGTCTTCTGGTGAAATAGGATTTTTGGCATATTTTCCGGGATTTTTCCTGATAGTTGGTTTTCTTCACAAAAACTAGACACCAAGGTAATTCTGCTGAAAACAGCGTCAGTCTTTGTTAGTTGCATCCAAATCACACAAGTTTAGACGAGAAACAATAACAAAAGTGTTCGGGAAAGTAGATACGTTTTGGACGTATCAACTCCCCCAAGCTTAGCTTATTGCTTGTCCTCAAGCAGTTCAGTTGAAAACTGAGTGCGATAAAAGAAACTTTCACGGACACATTTGCTTCATATGATGTATATATTCTCAGCATGTGATTAACTACTTAGACAATTCATAATAAGGAGCATGCAACTAAGTTTACTTAATATGCATTGCAAGCTATGAAGAGATTCCAACTCAAAAATTATAAGTAGCATGAAGTATAAACATAAGTAATATTACAATGCTCATAACAAGGTATGATAGAGTGGTATCTCGCTTGCCTTTGATTATGAATGCCAAGGCACCTCTGAAGTTCAGGTGAAGACTAGAAGTAAAGATATCAAAGATACAAGCATCAAAGTCATAACACAAATAATAAAGTTTTGAGACAAGCACATTATACTAAGAATGACAACTATGCTCTCAAGAAAGTGCTCATAGAATGTGTGGAGACTCAACAAGGAAATGCACAGATTTTGAATAATTTGAAAGGCTTCCAAATGCTAAAAGTATGGTACTCGTTAGCTTTGAGCTCTCATTGCCCCTATCATAAGCATTTTTTAAGTGGTTAAGGTTAAAGTGACACAACTAAGAGGATATGCTTGACAAGTTATAAGTTGAAATCTCATGCCCCTACTTACGAGTACCGAACCTCATGCTACTCAACTTCAGTCACAAGTAAGCTCTTGTCATTGTAAGTACATATGTATCATAGAGAACCGCCAACGGGGTACCCCTTGCACATGATACAGGAGCTATCCCATAACCAAAATGACAAGGCAATCAGAGAATGAGCATCTCAGCAATCTTTTTATTTGCTATTTGCATAGGTTTTTATTGAGGATGCTTCATAGAATGCTCATTATGGTTATGCTGCAAGTTTCCACCATGATTAGGCATGACTTAGGCTAGCGGCCCAGGCCTTTCTCTAACACATATACAAACTCCATGATCTTAAAAGTTCCCCTTTTATTTCACACCGCTGGGATCCATAAGCAAAAGAATCATGATATCAACGGGGTACAAAGTGCCCGTGAAATGTTGAAAGCATTCCCTATGATACATGGTTCTGCTAACTTCAACTTAAAAAGCGCAAGCATATATGCAACAAAGATGGACGCAATGGTTCAGGTTTATTAAGTGCAAGAAAATAAAGTGTGCCATCAAGTTCGTGAGAGCTTTACTAACTAACTTTCCCAAAACAAACAAACATTTTATTCGGAAGAAAACAAGGCATACTTAATATGCACGGAATAGCAAATAATGCTAATAGGTAGGTATGGTGGACATTTTTGGCAATATTTGGTTTTAGGGAGTTGGAAACACGAGTAAGACATACTCAGTGTAAGTGAAGGCTAGCAATAGTAAGGGAGCGACAAACGAGAGAGCAGTAATTGCCATAATCATGCTTGCAACAAAACATTACTAATCATGGCATAAAAGTGATTCAAGACCCCTGAGGCAAAATAATTCATCGAGGCTTAACTGATTATTTCAGTCATATGCATGCATGAGCATGTGCCAAGTCAATTCAAGTGAAACATTCAGAGGAGGATACCATAGTGTCATACCAAGTTATGAATAGAGTAATGCAAGCAAACATTCATATGACATGCTACAAACTATTAGCAAGCTGGAACTAATCATATGAAAGCAAGAACTACTAAGCATCCATGAATAACATACACCCAACATGAACAGACTAAGCATTCCCACAATGATGAGTATATGTACAAAAATGAAAACAAATAGAGTTTGTTACCAGCCTCTTACCACACCTCAAGTTGTCATTAATCCTCATTATTGCCCTTCACTTGTGTGGCTTGAATAATAATATGAAACCAAATTCCACTGAGGACTGCTGAACCCTGCAACAAACTCACAAAACCAAAGAAGAACAACAAATATTTTTGGTGTTTTCAATTTTTAAAAGCAAGAACCAAAAAGTAAGAACAAGCAAAGCAAAATCTTTTTGGGGTTTTCGAATAGTTCAAACAAAGCAAAAAGGAAAAGCAAACCAAGGCAAAAAGAAGAAGAGGCAAACAAAGAGAAACAACAGAAATATTTTTGGTCTTTTTGTGTTTTAGAAAGCAAAAGCAAAGAAAGAACGAAAACTAAAAAGAGAACGAAACATGAATATACAAAGTACCGACGAAACATGATATGGAGATGAGTGTGATGTCGGTGTACCTCCCCCAAAGCTTAGGCTTTTGGCCTAAGTGGGTATCAATCGCAAGCAAGCCAGGATCGAGCGCCTCCATAGTACGGTGAGGAGGTACCCTCGTCCCGGTGCGAGCTCGAGGACGCCCCACCATAATGCGTAGAGTAATCGTAAGAGGGCACATCCTCCTGGTGCTGCCTATGGAAACCCAGCAAGCGGAGCTGCTCGTCCACCTCCTCCTTGGAGCGCGACCACGGACTCCTGTGAACACTAAACAAGGTAGATTGCGGCAAAGGGATCTCCCTCTCATCCCCGTCAGTAAACAACCTCCTATATACTAAACTGTCCATATCAGAATCAGCAGTCACGAAGTGATGTGTTTTCATGGCAGCAAGGTCAAGCCTTTGTGGTGCCAATATAGTATCATTTGGATCCATAGAAAGCTCTAATGCATTGACCATACGTGAAGCGATGATGCCCCCATAAATAGGCCCCCTAGCAGCTAGGCGGCAAGCAATAACAGAGCCAAGGTTGTACCGGGTATCATTGTTAAGCGCAGCAGCAAGGAAGGCTAAATGATAGTTGGAGATATTACTCGTATTCTCCCTACCAAGAACGCTAGTAGCAAGGTAATATGCAAAGTATCTAAGAGCAAGGAGTTGGATGTTTCTTATCTTCCCGCGCTGAGCTACGCGGTCATCGTCATTGGTCACCCCTCGATAGAGCTCAAGCAAATTAGCGGGTCGCCCTTGAATCTTCTTCGCGGTCCCTGTCATGCCCACACCTATGATACTGCAAAATCTTTCCAATGGCATGGTAAAGGGCAGATTATAGATTCTAAAAGAAACAATTGACTGATAAGGCATGTTAGTAAAAATGAAGCTCTCAACAAAAGTTTTGGTGAGCATAGCATATTGCTCACTCTCATCTTGCATGTATGAGGTCAAACCAACCCTCTGAATAAGTAGCAAGAAATCATCAAGAATCCCTGCACAAAGTAAAACAAGGAAACGTAGATGGGTGAGCATCCCCATCATCTCCTTCATTACCAATGCGAGGTGCAATCAGATCTTGATTGTATGATGGCCTAAACTGAGAGGCCGATCTTGAGAGCCTTGTCCTCCTAGGTGCATCCCTCTCAAATATTTGTCCAAAGGTATGGTTGTTCATGTTTGATATTCTAAAATTTAAACATCTATTAAACAAGTGATTGCAAAGTGAATATATAAAGAAGGGCACTACTCATAGGGACTTGTAGAGGCCTGAACATGCATTAAAACTATATCTCTAAGCATCAAACAAGCTTACAAGCTCTCATAACCTGTCACCTACTGCAGCAAAATACTCAAGATATAAACCACTAAACACAAATCTACTTGGACAAGCAGAGGAGTCACATACCGGAGAACAATTGCTCCAAATTTCAGCAGCAAAGATGGGCTGAGCAAGGAGATCGAAAAATCAAGGGCAAGCACAACAAGAACGTGATTTCGAGCAATGAACGGGTGTTTACTCGGGAGAGAGAAGAAAGTGGCAAGTGAGAGATTGAGTGGAGGGCCAGGGTGGCCCACACCATAGGCAGGCGCGCCCCCAGGCTGGCCGAGCCACCAGGTGGTGTGCCTGCCTGGTACCTTCCAGGCACTCCTCTGTCCCTTTTTTCACGTGAAAATTTAATATGAATTTTCTAGAATTTTTCGAGACACTTTATTTTTGGGCAATTTTCAGGTATAGATGAATGATTTTCTAACAGAAAGATTTTTTTTGGAATGATGCAATGACAAAACAAGGCTAGAACTTCAGAAGTTCTAAGACACTCTAACATGCAAGCAACTAACAACAGAAAAGTAAACTAAACGAAAGCAAAAACTAAAATAGATAGAATAGAAGTAAGTGGAGATAATCATGGTGAAAACATTGTTTTGTTCAATGAAATCCTTTTGTTAACAAGGTTTATCAGGTCTTGTTACCAAAATAATTTTATATGAAGCAAAACTTTGTATTCCACTAATGATTATGTTACCTCAATCTTGATAGCAATGGTCCCAATCATAATAGTTTCAAATTTTTCTCGTGGTATAGGACAATATATTTCTCCAACTTGAATGCCCTCAACATGTTCAATTGAATTCAAACCATAAGTCCTATCAATCTTATTGGGGAAATAGACAGTATGTTCCTTGTCATTAACATTGAAGGTCACCTTTCCTTGATTACAATTAATAACAGCTCCTGCAGTATTAAGAAAAGGTCTCCCAAGAATAATAGACATATTATCATCTTTGGGCATTTCAAGCACAACAAAATCAGTTAATATCAAGCAATTATGAGCCACTTGAACAGGTACATCCTCACATATACCAACAATAATAGTGGTAGATTTATCAGCCATTTGCAAAGATATATCAGTTGGTATTAGTTTTTCAAGTTGACGTCTCTTATATAGAGAAAAAGGCA
This sequence comes from Avena eriantha, assembly GCA_910589775.1. NCBI lineage: Eukaryota > Viridiplantae > Streptophyta > Magnoliopsida > Poales > Poaceae > Avena > Avena eriantha. The sequence goes on along the minus strand of OU342744.1, from coordinate 450,910,798 downwards.
TGACACTAACTCCAGCTCCCAAATCACACAAAGCAGTTCTAACATAACTATTCTTAATAGAGCAAGGAATAGTTGGAATCCCCGGGTCTCCAAGTTTCTTAGGAACCTTACCATTAAAGGAATAATTAGCAAGCAAAGTAGCAATTTCTTCATTAGGGATCTTCCTTTTATTCGAAACAATATCCTTCATATACTTTGAGTAAGGAGGCAATTTAATAGCATCAGTCAAAGGAATTTGCAAGAATAAAGGTTTCATCCACTCACAAAACTTATTATAGTGTTCATCTTCCTTTGACTTGTGTTTCTTATCAGGGAAAGGCATAGGTTTTTGGACCCAAGGCTCTCTTACACTACCATGTTTCTTAGCAACAAAATCTTCTTTAGTGTATTTAGTATTCTTAGTGTGCTTTTCAGGTTCTTCTTCAACTTTTTCTTTATTAGGAACATCATTTTCTTCATTACCACTTTCAGTTTCAGCATCAGAGACAAATATACTATTAGGATCATTAGCAGGTTCAGAGGGTTCTACAATGGTTTTATGTTTCTTTTTTCTTTTCTTATGAGTAATACCATTATTTTCAGCTTGTTGAGAATCCTGCTCAATTCTTTTGGGATGCCCCTCAGGATATAGAGGTGTAACAACCTCGGACCCTACGCTCTAAGTTCAAGCCTGGATGAACCGGAAGTGGTTAAAATAGTACAGCGGGGGCCCAGGGGCCACCCACGTGTAGACCCGTCGGCCGTCCTAACCACTTCCAAGACATCGGGACAAGAGCGAGCGGCGTAGGCAACAGGCGAAGAGATCAAATACATACACAAGTGAGTATGTATGCAAGCTACCTTACAACAGTTCTCAAAGTCATTCCATCTAAAAGAAATAGAAATATTGCAACGCCATACGGCTAGATCCAAATATCCTAGATTGAGATAATAGTGTAGGATAGCTCCTCATACATCAAACATCAGAGTATCAAGCGGAAGCGGGAAACAAGATCCGAGTATGGACAAGAAGCAAATCGGCATAAGATGCCACATAAGTAAGCACATCCCGCCCACAGATCTCGCGGATCGCCATCCCCGGAATCTCTACACCGCGTGATCGTTGCCAACATTATATGTCTCCTCCACCCAGTATCCATCTTGCGAATACACCTGTTCATCTGAATCAAACAATTTATCGTGTGAGACCCTAGGGGTACTCAGCAAGTCTTTATGCCTCTAAAGGGGACATATACCTGGGGTGACGCAATTGCAGCAAAAGATAATAGCTAACAAGTCTATAGATACTCGCTAACCATCCGCCTAACCAATCATAGACGGATGTCTGTTAATTAGGAACAACAGTTATAACAGTATAAAGTAACAGATCCATCCTCCTTCTCGCTTACCAACGAGAAAGCGGACGAACATTCCCGCCGTTGGTAGTTTTATTAATCATTCCATGAGTATTGCACTATTTACTAGTCAGGTATTTAGTCCAATTAAAAGCGGTACTTTAGTTATACTTGTCTATGATCGAGAAACTGTGCTCCAAGTCGTTCATAACCGCGGACACGGCTTTCAGAAAGATTTACCCTGCAGGGGTGCACAAATAGCAACACACACTCGATCCACCTCGGAAAAACCAACTCAAAACCCAACGAGGCATTCACGACAAAGCGATCACAGGATTCATATAATATTTCAGGGGGGCACCCCACTAAGCTACCCGCAACGAAGTTGGCCAGCTCCGGAACGGACCCAGGGTTTGTGTGGACGGCGGTAAACGACTGAGAAACCGAAAGTGTGACTGGCCTTGTCGATACAGCGAAAACGTGTCACGATCCAAAACAGTACAGGTGCTCCACGCACAATCGAAATAAAGCAGTAAAGCATGGCATAAGTACATGATAGTAATAAAACCCCAAACTAGTTTGTGGCCCCAAGAAATAGAAATGAATCAAGCTCTGGCTTTGGAGGGTCCATAAGGCCTCCCGGATATGGATAGTGCGAATAGTCAAGGAACATGAATCAAGTACTCGAGGTCCTATGGGACACAAGTGAGCATGAAAAACCAAATAGCAGATATTGCTCACCAGTGCCGCTTTCATTAGTTATCCCATTACTACTCAGGTTAAGTTGTTTAGGTACCTTGTTATCCAGCAAACACTCACATACCCTACACATGTTGTTCTACGACTCGCATGGCTCAAACAACTCCTGTAGTAATGGCTCATGGGATGGAGGAACAAGCTCGGTGGGGTTTCAAAAGTAAAGGCTATGCAGTACTTAGGATTCAATTTGATGCATTCGCGACTCAATGTTGCAAGAATAAGATAGAGGCAATAGGTATTATATGTATGCAAGCATGTGGTAGTGCTTGCCTGGTAGCTCAGTTGAAGCGAGAGACGGATCTGGGTAGTACTCCTGGGGTTCCTGATATTTCCCCTGCTCGGCGTCTATCCGAAAGAAGAACCAAACAAACAAGGGCCAACATAAATAAAGTGCACAAGCATATAATTAAAATGCGTCAAGCAAACAAGCATGCCATGATAAATGATGCACAATTTACATGGCAATAATGTAGCATGGCCTGGGTGAGGTGTGGGGTACAAGAATAAAGCCTTTTATTAAGTTTTAGTCATGTTTTGCTCCGATATAACTTGCTGCCCACTTAATATTTATATGATGCATGCTGCAATCCAGAACATGGAATGCATAAATAGAACGGGCGCGTCGCGCTGATCGATGTAGACATATTATTTGTCCAATTTGGAGTTATAGATTTAAAGTTATTAATTAATTAAGAAAAGGCATTTTTATTGCAATTAAACAATTTCAAAAATTTAAATTAGTCAAACATTAATTTGGATGGCAGATTTGAAATCCTCACATTTTTCTGATTCAAAAACATATGTCATTTGTATTATTTGGAAAAGTCAATAAAAAGTTATTAATTTCTGAATATTAAAACAAATATACAAAATTCCTGGAATTAACTTTATTTTGAAAAGGCTCACAGAAATTTTGTGTACTCAGGTGGAACTTAGCCCGAGTCACTGACGCGCGGGACCAGCGCTGAGTCAACGCCAACTGGCGTAGCGGGTTGGTCCGGCCTTTTCTCACCCACGGGGAGTTTACCCGCAGCGACCGACAGACGGGCCCGGCCAGATGCGGGGCCACTCGCGTGTACGGCCCGCGGGCGTGGGCCACGTGGGCGCTGCTGGGACGCGAGGGGTTTGTCCGTGACGGACAGATACTGCCGAGGGACAGGGGCGATCTAGCCGGTTCAGACTGACGGAAACAGGCCAAACCACCGAGAGAAACTGCGATCTTCAGCAGTCGATTCCCGGAGCTGTGGTCGACAGATTGGTGCGTGGTTTGCTTCTATGCTAAGCTGGGACAACCCTCTACGCCTCCAAGTGCTCAGAGGCGCCGGATATGGACCGAGGAGACCGGGGCATCTCCGGGAACAGAGGTGCGGGGGCTTCGTGTGCGCTGCTGTGTGCCACGGCTTGTGGCTGGTGGCTGCAGGGCGTGCGCGATAGAGCGGCAAGGCGACGTCGGCGAGTGGCAGGGAAGCGGCACCGGTGTGATACCAGGGTGGAGGAGAGCTAAGACGAGAAGTAAAGCAAGCTCACCACGGCTTTCTTGGCAAGGTTGGAGTACGGGACGCCGACGGGGAAAGTGGCGAGAGGGAGTAGACGGTCATGGTCACCATGGTGAGCGTGGGCTTGAAGTCCAGGAAGGAGAGCTCGGCGCGTTCAGCTCCTGGCACTTCGTCTTGCTCCGCTTGATGAGGATGACGAGGCGCCCCTCCTAGCCATGGTGGAAGCTCTCCGGCGGCGACGGATTGACAGAGAGACGGCAAGGCTATCGTTGGCAGTAGGTGGCCGGGGATAGGGTTTTGGTTGTCCAGGGAGGTTGCTAACTTGTAAAGGGGAAAAGGGATCTGGCCCTGGCGATGGATGGACTGGTGGAGAGAGGTAGATGAGGAGGGTGCGGCTGGCAGAAGCCCCTGCTTGCTTTATGCCGAGAGAAAATAGAGCGAGCAAGGCGCGTGCGGAGGTGGGCTGGCACGTACGAGCGATCACGTGCTCGTCCAGGAAGAGGAACAGGACCCCGCCATCTGGTTTGGTTCGACCGAGAGAAGGAGAGTGGAGGCGTGCGGCTGCTGGGGAGAGGGTTCGGCTGCACCGGTTGATGCGCGGGCGCCGAGCTGGGGTGGACAGGGTGCGGAGGGAGGATGCGGCCAAGCTAGGAAAAACAAAAGGAGAAAGAGGGTTTGGGCTAGGTAATGTCATGGTTAGCTAGGGTTTTTAAGAGAGAGAGGAAGAGAGAGATTAGCTAGCTAGAATAAGTAAGCATGTAGGTTTTAGGTGGAGTAGATTGTTAGGGATATGGTAGAGATAGGATTCCCTCTCTATATTTGTTTGGTTTGAATTTAATTCCCAAACCTTGTTTGAAACACATACATAAAGCCAACAAAAACCCAAATCGAACTTTTAGAAAACCAAATGTTAAAAAGGTTCTAATATTTCATGTGGCTAGATTATGTGGTTTATATTGCATGCACATGCAATAATGCACTAAAGCACGCATGTGAGGCAAATGCATGCATGTGGTAGTGTAAGAAAAGAGAAAACACAACAAGATTTGAGGTGAGCCAAAAACAAGGCTAATATTGGTGGATCCATATACTATACATGGATGGGCATGAGATAAATACCAAGAACAAAATGTTAGGGCCCACATGTACATGTATGGTGGTATTAGAATGGACTCCAAAGAGATATTAAATAGACAAGTTAATAGGTGGGAAGAATTAAAGAGATATGCTCTCAACTCAACTTGGGCATGAAGCAATTTATCAAGAAGCAACTACAATCATCAAGAGGCAAATACAAGTAATATGAATGCATATGAGAGAAGAAGCAAATGGAAAGGGTTTTATATGATGCTCAAATGCAAGGTGGCATGATGACATGAGCATGATATAATGATGATGCAACAATTATATGTAGGAAGTAGCATTATATTATTAGACCATGTAGCATTACAGATGTTAGACAAATGGGATGCTACAACTCTTCCCCACTAAATAGGAATCTCGCCCCGAGATTCTAGGAAGAAGAAGAAGACACGAAGAGGGTAGGATACTTGGCGCGGAGCTCATCCTCGCGTTCCCAAGTGGCTTCATCAACGGAATGGTGTGACCACTGCACCTTGCAGAACTTGATGGACTTGTTGCGAGTCCTTCTTTCTGCGACTTCTAGGATTTTTGTGGGGTGTTCTTGATAAGACAGGTCTTCTTGGAGATTGATGAGTTCATGGTCCATGGTCCTGCCGGGATCCTTGAAGCACTTCTTGAGTTGAGAGATATGGAAAACATCATGGACCTTGAGTTTTTCAGGGAGCTCAAGAGCATAAGCGACTTCTCCTCTTCTTCCACGAACTTTGAAAGGACCGATGTATCTAGGAGCCAGCTTCCCTTTGATACCAAACCGGTGCGTGCCTCTCATGGGAGTGACACGAAGGTAAACGAGATCACCAGGGACATACTCCATGTCCGTGTGCTTTCTGTCATAGTTGCTCTTCTGGCGACTTTGAGCAACCTTCAGGTTTTCAAGAATGATGTGAACCTTCTCCTCCGCTTGAGTTACAATGTCGGGGCCAAACAATGTTCTTTCACCTACGCCCAACCAACCAATCGGAGTTTTGCATTTGCGTCCATAGAGAACCTCAAATGGTGCCATCTTTAGAATTTTTTGAAAGCTGTTGTTGTAAGAGAATTCAGCATCAGGAAGGCATTCTTCCCACTTCATGCCGAAATAGATAACGCAAGCACGGGGCATATGTTCCAGAATCTGATTGATCCTTTCAACTTGTCCTTGCGACTGAGGGTGGTAAGCTATGCTGAAGTTCAATTTTGTTCCCAAAGCATTTTGGAAACTTCCCCAGAACTTGGAAGTGAAGATGCTTCCACGGTCTGAACTGATCTCCAGAGGAACCCCATACAGAGAGACAATTATGTTGATATAGAGCTCAGCCAACTGAATTGCAGAAATTGTTTCCTTGACGGGAAAGGAGTGAGCCACTTTAGAAAGCCTGTCGATGACAACAAAGATTGCATTGTTGCCCTTCTGCGACCTTGGAAAACCAGTTATAAAGTCCATCTCTACTTTCTCCCATTTCCATTCCGGAGGCTTCAATGGCTGTAGAAGACCAGAAGGTTTCTGATGGACAGCTTTAACTCTTTGGCAGACATCACACTCTGAGACATACTTGGCACAATATCGTTTCAACCCAGGCCACCAATATTGTATTTTCAGATCCATGTACATCTTAGTACTGCCAGGGTGGATAGAAAGAACAGAATCATGCGCCTCCTTGAGAACTTGCTCTCTTAAACCCTGGTAGTTTGGAACAAACATCTGGTGTTCAAATAAAAGAGCGCCTTGGTCGTCGACGTGGAAGGACTCATACTTCGGCAACTGAATGTTGGAGATGATCTTTTTAGTGTAAGGATCACCAAGTTGAATTGAGCGAACTTTTTCTTCCAAGAGAGGTGTTGCCAGGAGGTTTAGAAGATACCCTTGATCCACAATTTCAAGGTTGAGCTGGCGGAATTCCTCGCACAAGAGAGGCTGTTGTTCTTCCACCATGAGGTTGCTGACATAAGCTTTTCGGCTGAGAGCATCGGCCATCACATTAGCTTTGCCCAGGGTGTAGTTGATTGTCAGATCGAAATCATTAATTGCTTCAATCCACCTCCTCTAACGAAGGTTGAGATCAGGTTGTGTGAAGATATACTTCAGACTCTTGTGATCATAAAAGATTTCACAACGGTTGCCAAGCAAGTAGTGCCTCCATACTTTCAAAACAAAGACAACTGCTGCGAGTTTGAGGTCATGTATAGGATAGTTGATCTCATGCGTCTTCAACTGTCGAGAGGCATAAGCAACAACTTGTTTTTCTTGCATAAGGACCGCACCCAATCCTTGCAAAGAGGCGTCACAGAATATCTGGAAAGGCATTGATGTATCTGGAGAAATCAAGACTAGTGTGGAAGTGAGCTTATCTTTGAGTGTTTCAAAGCTTGCTTGACATGCAGGAGACCAAAGGTATTTCTTCCCTTTCTTGAGGAGATCGGTAAGAGGCTTCGCAATCTTCGAGAAGTTCTGAACGAAACGACAGTAGTAACTAGCCAAACGAAACTCCGGACTTCTTTGACATTTTTGGGTGGAAGCCACTCAACAATTGTCCGAACAGTTTCTTGGTTGATGGCAATGCCCTTGGCAGAGATGACGTGACCAAGGTAGGTGACTTCAGGCAGCCAGAACTCGCACTTGGTGAACTTTGCATACATGCGGTTCTCACGAAGCTTGTTTAGGACACACCGAAGGTGTTCTTCATGTTCTTCCTTTGAGTTAGAATAGACTAGAATGTCATCCAGATAGGCCACAACGAACTTATCAAGATACTCCATGAAAACCGAGTTCATAAGCCTCGAGAAGGTGGCAGGTGCGTTGGTGAGACCGAAAGACATGACCATGTACTCATACAGGCCATAGCGGGTGGTGAAAGCTGTTTTGGGAACATCTTCCTTGCAGATCTTGATTTGATGATATCCACTTCTCAAGTCAAGCTTAGAGAATACCACGACTCTAGCTAGCTGATCGAAGAGATCATTAATCCGCGGAAGGGGATATTCATTCTTGATGGTTTTAGCATTGAGAGCCCAATAGTCAACACAAAGTCTATCAGTCTTGTCTCGCTTCTTCACAAAGATGGTTGGGCTACCCCAAGAAGAAGTACTGTGTTGAATGAAACCCAACTTCTCTTGTTCATCAAGCTGACGTCTGAGTTCAGCCAATTCAGCAGGGCCCATTTTATAAGGCCGCTTGGAGATAGGAGCGGTTCCAGGTTCAAGCTCAATCACAAACTCGACCTCTCGGTCAGGAGGCATACCTGGTAGCTCTTCAGGAAAAACATCTGGAAACTCACGGACCACCGAAACATTCTGAATAGCATCCATAGCATCATCATTCAGAGCCACCAAAGAGAAAAGCTGAATTGTAGGAGTCAGACTTGGAGAATAGACTATATGGCCTTCAGGAATTTTCAGAGAAACCGAGCGTTCAGCACAATCAATCACAGCTGCATTTGCTGTTAACCAATCCATGCCCAAGATAACATCAATGTCAGAATTGCCCAGAATAATTAAAGAAGCCGGGAACAAAGAGCCACCAATCTCAATTTGATTGCCATGGCTGATATGAGCAGCCCTCATGTTTGACCCAGGAGATTGTACCATGAGACGATGCAATAGAGGACCCATAGCCAGATCATGCTTATGTGCAAACTTGTGAGAAACAAAAGAATGCGAAGCACCAGAATCAAACAAAACTCTTGCATGGACTGAGTTAACGGGAAGCGTACCCATCACAACTCCAGGTGCATGCTCAGCTTGAGCGACGTTGACACAGTTAGCACGAGCAACAGCGGACCCGGGCTTGGTGTTGATGTTGAGAGCCCGAGGTGGAGGTGCACGAACCATAGAAGAACTTGCTGCAGGCCTTGGAGGTGGTGGAGGAAGAGCTTTGTTGTTCATGGGACAACTCCAGTGTTGATGCCCAGTGTTTCCACAAGTGTAGCAAGCGCCAGGCGGACGTGGAGCAGCGTAGCCAGGGACTCCGCCAGGCGCTCCAGGGTAGTTGTGATTGTAGCCCCTAGGAGCCGCGGTGAAGGAGTTTGGTGGCCTTGCTGCGTAGCTTGGAGTTTTGGCGGAGCCAGGAGCTACGGTGCGGTATTAGAAACCCACACACGACGCTTAGAAGGAGCTGTCATAGCTGAAGAGCTTACTGCGTCATGGCTGTGTTTCTTGGACTCCTCAAACACTTGCCTACTTGCTTCCTCCTGCAGAGCTGTATGTTGGAATTCTAGAAAAGACCCTGGCCTTGCATGAGTGATTGCATATTTGATAGATGCATTGAGCCCTTGCCTGAACCTCTTTTGCTTCTTCTTGTCATCAGAGATCTCATCGCCACCATACCGAGAAAGATTCATGAAGTTTCTGATATAGGTATTGACATTGTCATTGCCCTGCTTGAGGTTGAGAAACACTTCCTTCATCCTTTCCATGACAATTTCTGACAGGTATTGCTCTTTGAAAGCCCCAGTGAACTGCTCCCAAGTAGGCTGAAAACCAGAGTGGTTTTCCTTCAGGTAATTCTCCAACCACAGAGCTGCGTCTCCCTTCAGAAGATGAGTGGCACATTTTACCCATTCTAGCTCAGGTACATCAGCAGTCATCAGTAACCTTGACATCTCACGAAGCCAATCATCAGCATCCAGTGGCTGGTCAGACACTTCAAAGTGGCGCGGGTTAAACTTCAGAAAGCTCTTGATGTCTCCTCGCTTGGGAGGTGGAGGTAGCGGAACAAACTCATTCCTCCTGACACTTTCTTCAAAGCGTTGATGGTTCTGCTGCATTGTTCCCAAGGCATTAGCAATACTTGCCAACGCAGCCCCCAGTTCAGGTGGTATGTCCTCCTCAGAACGGCGTGGTGGTGCCATCCTGTGATTGATATAAAACACAAGTCAGTACCATAATGGAGAATAATAATAATCCAAAATAGTACCAAAATGGAATTAACCAAGATTAAAGGATACAAATCACTAGGATGATATTAAAATATCAACAAAGTTCAAAGCACCTAGAAGCTATTAAGCATATCGCACACGACTGAACAAGGAGTGTGGTACACAAAGCTAACAAAGAAAAAAATTCCGCAAATTTTGGTATTAAAATACCACTATATGCGCAAAACCACTTAACGAATCAAGATTAGTAACTCTACCAATTCAATATAAAAGAGTGAATGATAAAAGTAGTGGTATGGTCGCGACTCCATCCCACACTCAAATCATTACTCCGCACATGAATAAGTAAAACACATAACCCAACTTTTTTCCTTCTTAAGATGAACCTAAAGATTAGCAACTACGGAAACAAACACCCCAAACAAGATAGCGTCGGATAACAAAGAGAAAGCCAGATCGCGCCGGTATACAACGAATCAGATAGATCGCGTCAGTTTACGAAGGCCTGTCGGTATGGAATGTACCAACAGTTGATAACCAAAAAGGCAGATAGCGATAGCAAGTTGGATGCAACAGATAGATAAGGAATTCACACACACACACACTCTCTCTCTCTCTCTCTCACACAACCTATGGTACTACAGAACCCAGAACACGTGAATCCTAGTTTGAATTTTAGAAGAGGATTGAAAACGTTACACTTACCAGAAAAGGGTGGGTGGATGGGTAAGAAGAAAAATGGAAGCAGTCCTACTCTCACGTTTTGTTTTTCCCTAGTATACATGGCTACCAAAATATTTGCTAAACTGACAACGACCATTTGGCTGAGACCCTAAAGGGCGGGATGGCTCTGATACCAATTGTAACAACCTCGGACCCTACGCTCTAAGTTCAAGCCTGAATGAACCGGAAATGGTTAAAATAGTAAAGTGGGGGCCCAGGGGCCACCCACGTGTAGACCCGTCGGCCGTCCTAACCACTTCCAAGACATCGGGACAAGAGCGAGCGGCGTATGCAATAGGCGAAGAGATCAAATACATACACAAGGGAGTATGTATGCAAGCTACCATACAACAGTTCTCAGAGCCATTCCATCTAAAAGAAATAGAAATATTGCAACGCCATACGACAAGATTCAAATATCCTAGATAGAGATAATAGTGTAGGATAGCTCCTCATACATCAAACATCAGAGTATCAGGCGGAAGCGAAAAACAAGATCCGGGTACGGATAAGAAGCAAATTGGCATAAGATGCCACATAAATGAACACATCCCGCCCACAGATCTCACGGATCCCCATCCCCGGAATCTCTATACCGCATGATCGTTGCCAACATCATCTGTCTCCTCCAGCCAGTATCCATCTTGCGAATACACCTGTTCATCTGAATCAAACAATTTATCGTGTGAGACCCTAGGGGTACTCAGCAAGTCTTTATGCCTCTAAAGGGGACATATACCTAGGGTGACGCAATTGCAGCAAAAGATAATAGCTAACAAGTCTATAGATACTCGCTAACCATCCACCTAACCAATGATAGACAGATGTCCGTTAATTAGGAACAACAGTTATAACAGTATAAAGTAACATATCCATCCTCCTTCTCGCTTACCAACGAGAAAGCGGACGAACATTCCCGCCGTTGGCAGTTTTATTAACCATTCCATGAGTATTGCACTATTTACTAGTCAGGTATTTAGTCCAATTAAAAGCGGTACTTTAGTTATACTTGTCTATGATCGAGAAACTGTGCTCCAAGTCGTCCATAACCGCGGACACGACTTTCAAAAAGATGTACCCTGCAGGGGTGCACAAATAGCAACACACACTCGATCAACCTCGGAAAAACCAACTCAAAATCCAACGAGGCATTCACGACAAAGCGATCACAGGATTCATATAATATTTCAGGGGGCACCCCAGTAAGCTACCCGCAACAAAGTTGCCCGACTCCGGAACGGACCCAGGGTTTGTGTGGACGGCGGTAAACGACTGGGAACCTGAAAGTGTGACTGGGCTTGTCGATACAGCGAAAACGTCTCACGATCCAAAACAGTACAGGTGCTCCACGCACAATCGAAATAAAGCAGTAAAGCATGGCATAAGTACAAGATAGTAATAAACCCCCAAACTAGTTTGTGTCCCCAAGAAATAGAAATGAATCAAGCTCTAGCTCAGGGGGGTCCATAAGGCCTCCCGGATGTGGATAGTGCGAATAGTCGAGGAACAGGAATCAAGTACGCGGGGTCCTACGAGACACAAGTGAGCATGAAAAACCAAATAGCAGATATTGCTCACCGGTGCCGCTTTCATTAGTTATCCCATTACTACTCAGGTTAGGTTGTTTAGGTACCTCGTTATCCATCAGACACTCACATACCCTACACATGCTGTTCTACGACTCGCATGGCTCAAACAACTCCTGTAGTAATGGCTCGTGGGATGGAGGAACAAGCTCGGTGGGGTTTTAAAAGTAAAAGGCTATGAAGTACTTGGGATCAATTTGATGCATTCGCGACTCAATGATGCAAGAATAAGATAGAGGCAATAGGTACTATATGTATGCAAGCATGTGGTAGTGCTTGCCTGGTAGCTCAGTTGAAGCGAGAGACGGATCTGGGTAGTACTCCTGGGATTCCTGATATTTCCCCTGCTCGGCGTCTATTCGAAAAAAGAACCAAACAAACAAGGGCCAACATAAATAAAGTGCACAAGCATATAATTAAAATGCGTCAAGCAAACAAGCATGCCATGATGAATGATGCACAATTTACATGGCAATAATGTAGCATGGCCTGGGTGAGGTGTGGGGTACAAGAATAAAGCATTTTATTAAGTTTTAGTCATGTTTTGCTCCCATATAACTTGCTGTCCACTTAATATTTATATGATGCATGCTGCAATTCAGAACATGGAATGCACACATAGAACGGGCTCGTCGCGCTGATCGATTTAGACATATTATTTGTCCAATTTGGAGTTATAGATTTAAAGTTATTAATTAATTAAGAAAAGGCATTTTTATTGCAATTAAACAATTTCGAAAATTTAAATTAGTCAAACATTAATTTGGATGGCAGATTTGAAATCCTCACATTTTTCTGATTCAAAAACATATGTCATTTGTATTATATGGAAAAGTCAATAAAAAGTTATTAATTTCTGAATATTAAAACAAATATGCAAAATTCCTGGAATTAACTTTATTTTGAAAAGGCTCACAGAAATTTTCTGTACTGAGGTAGAACTTAGCCCGAGTCACTGACGCGCGGGACCAGCACTGAGTCAACGCCAACTGGCGCAGCGGGTTGGTCCGGCCTTTTCTCACCCACGGGGAGTTTACCCGCAGCGACCGACAGACGGGCCCGGCCAGATGCAGGGCCACTCGCGCGCGCGGCCCGCGGGCGTGGGATACGTGGGCGCTGCTGGGACGCGAGGGGTCTATCCGTGACGGACAGATACTACCGGGGGGTTTTATGCAAAAAGTCCAGCGAATCTGAAATTCGATCCACTGCACGAGCTAGCTGGATCGATCTTTGCGAGACGTTTGCGATCGAACCAAGATGAATTGGGCGGTACCGCAAAGAGAAAAAGTGTAGAGGAGATCCAGGGCTTCATCTTTCGTTCATGATTCGTCGCCGGAGAAGGTCAGCAGCGGCCGGAAAACGGCGAGGGACAGAGGCGATCTAGCCGGTTTAGACTGACGGAAACAGGCCAAACCACCGAGAGAAACTGCGATCTTCAGCAGGCGATTCCCGGAGCTATGGTCGACTGATTGGTGCGTGGTTTGCTTCTATGCTAAGCTGGGACAACCCTCTACGCCTCCAAGTGCTCAGAGGCGCTGGATCTGGACGGAGGAGACCGGGGCGTCTCCGGGAACAGAGGTGCGGGGGCTTCGCATGCGCTGCTGTGTGCCACGGCTTGTGGCTGGTGGCTGCAAGGCGTGCGCGACAGAGCGGCAAGGCGACGTCGGCGAGCGGCAGGGAAGCGGCGCCGGTGTGATACCAGGGCGGAGGAGAGCTAAGACGGGAAGTAAAGCAAGCTCACCACGGCTTTGTTGGCAAGGTTGGAGTACGAGACGCCGACGGGGAAAGTGGCGAGAGGGAGTAGACGGTCGTGGTCACCGCGGTGAGCGTGCCCTTGGAGTCTAGGAAGGAGAGCTCGGCGCGTTCAGCTCCTGGCACTTCGTCTTGCTCCGCTTGATGAGGATGACGAGGCGCCCCTCCTAGCCATGGTGGAAGCTCTCCGGCGACGACGGATTGACAGAGAGACGGCAAGGCCGTCGATGGCAGTAGGTGGCCGGGGATAGGGTTTTGGTTGTCCAGGGAGGTTGCTAACTTGGAAAGGGGAAAAGGGATCTGGCCCTGGCGATGGATGAACTAGTGGAGAGAGGTAGATGAGGAGGGTGCGGCTGGCAGAAGCCCCTGCTTGCTTTATGCCGAGAGAAAAGAGAGCGAGCAAGGCGCGTGTGGGGGTGGGCTGGCACGTACGAGCGATCACGTGCTCGTCCAGGAAGAGGAACAGGACCCCGCCATCTGGTTTGGTTCGACCGAGAGAAGGAGAGTGGAGGCGTGCGGCTGCTGGGGAGAGGGTTCGGCTGCACCGGTTGATGCGCGGGCGCAGAGCTGGGGTGGACAGGGTGCGGAGGGAGGATGCGGCCAAGCTAGGAAAAACAAAAGGAGAAAGAGGGTTTAGGCTAGGTAATGTCATGGTTAGCTAGGGTTTTTAAGAGAGAGAGGAAGAGAGAGATTAGCTAGCTAGAATAAGTAAGCATGTAGGTTTTAGGTGGAGTAGATTGTTAGGGATATGGTAGAGATAGGATTCCCTCTCTATATTTGTTTGGTTTGAATTTAATTCCCAAACCTTGTTTGAAACACATACATAAAGCCAACAAAAACCCAAATCAAACTTTTAGAAAACCAAATGTTGAAAAGGGTCTAATATGTCATGTGGTAGATTATGTGGTTTATATTGCATGCACATGCAATAATGCACTAATGCACGCATGTGAGGCAAATGCATGCATGTGGTAGTGTAAGAAAAGAGAAAACACAACAAGATTTGAGGTGAGCCAAAAACAAGGCTAATATTGGTGGATCCATACATTATACATGGATGGGCATGAGATAAATACCAAGAACAAAATGTTAGGGTCCACATGTACATGTATGGTGGTATTAGAATGGACTCCAAAGAGATATGAAATAGACAAATTAATAGGTGGGAAGAATTAAAGAGATATGCCATCAACTCAACTTAGGCATGAAGCAATTTATCAAGAAGCAACTACAATCATCAAGAGGCAAATACAAGTAATATGAATGCACATGACAGAAGAAGCAAATGGAAAAGGTTTTATATGATGCTCAAATGCAAGGTGACATGATGACATGAGCATGATATAATGATGATGTAACAATTATATATAGGAAGTAGCATTATATTATAGACCATGTAGCATTACAGATGTTAGACAGATGGGATGCTACAAAAACTTCACTCACTTTGACAAGTTTTATTTAAAGACGCGAAAATTATTCGGATTTTCTATACATGAATGCAATGCACACACACCTGTGTTCAGCTTATTTCTAAACTCTAATGTTAGGATGTTACACTAAAGCGGCAGGTTTTCCAAGACGGTGGGGAGGGGGCGCCTTGACGCCTAACCGTCACCTAGGCGAAGTCTAAGCGATGCCTTGAAAACCATGGGTAAAGCACGATGGGAAATGCTATCAGAAACGTGATGCGCATAAGTAAGTGTGACTGACATGTACAAAAAATTCAGAGGAGCTTGGGCACCGCGAGATTAATTCACTAGCAGATGGGTGCCGCCATGAGGATCCACACCGCATGAATTTAACTACAGAACACGTGACGGAGTCATAACACTTCCGGTTCAAGAAAGAAAAACTCAGTTTCACTAATATATAACATTACTGTAGCTAGCTCGTTGTAGTCTCACTGTTAAAAAAAACTCATTGTAGTCCTTTACATAGATAGCCTTAGCATGGCTGTGTATGCAACATAAGCATATTACGTACAAGTAGAACACAGAGCAAACGGATTTTTGGGTCCTCGCTCAACTAGCTAGCTATGTGGTATGGTGGAAGATGACCTATGACAGGAATTGGAAATTTTGCTAAGCAGGAAATCGCTGGTGTCAACCATAGCATGGTGGTCGCCAACTGGCGACAGTTGCACTCGCTAGGAAGCCACAACGCTGGGGTAGACCGCGGACGCTGAATGACGACACAAGCAATGGCAGATAGGACGCGGCAGCTGGCCGGTCAGTACGCAAGAAGCAGACAAGAGGTGGCGCCGGACACAAGCATTGACCTATATGGATTTCACATAGTTTTCCATGGACTTGAACTTAAATTCAGCAATGTAATATTTCTCTAGGAAAACTGAACATAGAAATAACTCCACAGAGAGCTCGACATGAATCTACCATACGGAGATCAAAAAGGAAAATTAAACTGATCTTGCTGGGAGAATTTGTTGGACCATACCTTGTACACGCACGTCGCTCTCCATAGCCGAGCATCACGCCCTCGCGCACGCGCCGCTCTCCCGTCGGCCGTCATGGAGCACTCTGCCCTCGCCCCCGTGCACCACGTGCTAGGACTTTGAATCCCCCTGCTGTTGTTTGGCTCCTGCTAGGGTTTCACGCACGGGGGCGGTGAAGGGATGAGGGGACGGCGAAATTCCGCCGGAGGAGGGGCTCATCGGCGAGGCTGAGCTGGCCACGAGGGGACGGAGGAAATCGAAGGGAATTGAAAGGGGATCAGGTGCAAGTGGGTGGGAGGCGTCGGGGAGAGGGGGCGCACGAGAGTGGGGGCTGTGGGAGGAAAGGAGTGCCTGGGGTGTAGGGTACGCGCCGGATTTGGGGGAGACGAGCCGTCGGCGGCATAGGTCCTAGTGCTGGCGGTCCGGAGAGAACTCGGCAGAGAAGGGGGTTTGCACTTGACTAGGGAGAGAAATGGGCGAGGCCGGCGTTGTCATCTCGTGCCTTGCACGCCCAATTGAACGGACGGAAATCGATGGCACGAATGAGCAAACCAGGCCCCGAGCACTATTTAACGATCGGGAAGAAAAATAAGTACTAGGTCGGTGATACACGTCAAGGCACGACTGGTATGGTCCCGAGTGGAGCTGGGTCGTTTTCTGAGCTCCCGGTGTGCAGGCTTTCGGAGCCATGGCCACAGAAAAAGATTCGTGGACTTTGCTTCGTATCCGGATCGCAACACTTCGCCATTTTTAGGGCTTGTGATCTTGCCTGCGCGCATGCACAAATGCAAGGTTGTATATTTAATTGTCCGTCATCTATATTTCTGGTCCTCTTTTCTTTTAACGATGACCTTAACTTAACATAGTACACCACCACCACACATAGAGATTAGAATTGAAATCTAACGGTTCATAGACTAGGGTACTTAAATTCGGCCCTAGCTATCATGAACAGCAAATAGCAGACTATCATTACAGTCACGAGGATAGTTCATCAATGGTGATCAAGGGGGAGGTCAACCTTCTCCTTATTCCTTCTTTATCTTCTTTAGTTCTTCTCAGTCGTGTACTTTCTCTCGTTCTTCCAAGCTTCGATGTCGTTGTGCTCGACACCATGACCAATCTCAACATTATCAGGAGTTACATTTTTCTCATCAGAGACGATGCAGCCAGTCCTACCGACGACTCTACATCCACCCCGCAAAGTCCCACCAAGTGGACCAATGACCCTTGCCCGAGCCAAACTCCTCAATGATAAGGTGAACTCACTCCTCTCTATGTGTGACTTCGATTCTACTTTGGATGGATTGCTACTCCATAACAATGCCCCAAGAGTGAGACCTCAAGTATGATCCCAAGAGTTACACCAAGTTGGATCATCGTCACGCCGCAACAGAGCCGAAGACACTGAACTAGGCAACCCGGCGTTAGGACCGGCGTGCCGGTTCCACTACCGAAATGAGAGTGGTGAACCGGCTCAGACCATGACGCCGGATCTGGTCTGCTGAACCAAACTAGCATAATACAGATTGCGTCCGGCGCCTGGTGAACACCTACACTGACGCGCAAACCGGCAAACAACACGCTTAAACCGGCATGCCGAACCTCCCGGTGAATCGCTCCACCCAATCCAGTGACAGAACCAGCGCTGCCGCAATCATTGTGTATGTGCACAACTTTGGGTTTGATGTCCTAACATGGAAAGGGATGTTTTTATGTCAGTAGACGAAGCCAAAGCTTATGGACTTGTCGATATTGTAGGGGATGAAATGATTGACGAGCACTGCGATACTGATCCAGTGTGGTTTCCAGAAATGTTTAAGGATTGGTAGTGTCCGAATTTCTTGTAAAGTTATTTCAGACCCAAATTAGGGTTTTCTTCGATTTAATAGAAAATAGAAATAGAAAGACTTCATGATGATCAGTAAAGAAATCTAAATAACCTTTAGATTCATCTAAGATTTCAATTCCCACTAAAAGAATATAGAATAGAAAAATATGGGACAAAAAATAAATCCACTCGGTTTCAGACTTGGTACAACTCAAAAACACCATTCCTTTTGGTTCGCACAACCAAAAAATTATTCTGAAGGTTTACAATTTACCTACTCCTCATCTCAAGTACTATAAATATCACTTATGGCTCACACTTTGTTCCTTAGACATAGACAATAGGCTAGGGAAACCTCCAAGAGTGGATCCCTTTTCTAGTTGTGTCTGATCTCCCTTCCAAGGGAGTCCATATTATCAAATCCCTCTTTGGATTCTACCTATGTTATCAAAGTTGTACAAGGTCTTCATCTTGTGTTTCGTGAGTTAAAGTTGTCAAGGTTCTCACTGAATCATTCTTACTCTATGTTTGGGACTGAGGGAACCATTCATCTAATACCGACCCCCCTTGGGGATTTAATTGTGCCAGCGGTCACCGAAGTGAGCAATAGGCTTGTATCGCGTTCAGTTCGCGTGTGTTCATCGTATGGTGTGAGTTCGTATTCATCTTCTCCCTCTTTTCCCCATGATTCCCATGACTTTCCCCAAACAACCGTGAAAGATCGGACCACCCTCATGGTTAACTCACAACATATTGGTATCAGATCCTTACGTTTCTCACGAATTTCTATTTGATTATATCTTTCCACCATAAACAGAAAATTTTCCAAAAAATAGCCCAACTTGACCTCAGACTGATTGTTTGATGACATTTTGTCATGGTTGTACAGGTTTATAAATTTAAAATCACAATTTTAAGTGTGTGAAAAGTATCGACAAGGTTTTCAAAATAAAAGAAAAGGGATACAAAATCATAGGCACATACAAGAGAGAGATAGAGACTTTTTTTTGGCTCAGGATGGTATGTATTGCAGGGACACGTGATAACCAAGAGTTTTGCATGCCTCGATAATATATACATGGCAGCTCGCAGTTGGACCCATTGCTAACAAGAATATTAGGTGCACATATGACTCGATGGATTGGTATTTGGTTGCTCACCATCACGTATATGTCAAGATGTACGTGGCTTCTCCTAAGCACATGCATGCATCGAAACCTGACCGCTGGCCGAGTCAGTTCAAACCTACTACTAGCGTTTAGTTTGGATCGATAAGCATCAACGGTAGCCACGCGAGTATTCGGATGAGAGCCTTCGGCGAGCGTTTCGGAGAAGTAGTTTGGCGACTGGCCGCGCAGCCTCCCCCATGTAAGTCGATCTCTACATGCAGATAGAAGGCGATGGCAAAGAGAGAAGGAGAGATTTTTCTCAGCCAGCCGCCAGGCGTACAACGCCACTGAAATTTCTTCCACAGGAGATCGATTTACAATACCACACACAACCGATCCATCCATCATGAATCCACCTACAAATCCATCTGGCCACATATACACATAGACCGATTCATTTTGGCCCAGGTCGCACGACGGGTGGTGTTCTCATCTTGGCTTGATGTCAATGGAGCAAAACAAATATGGTGAGTAGTTTGCACATCATGTGTATTTCTTTCTCTACAGGTTCATATTTCCATGACGTACAGGTTTACGTGGATCATGGCTTTAAGCCTACAGATTTCACTCGTGTCGCTGTTGATGGCACACTACAGGGTTTTACGTCTTTGCCATGTACTAGAAACTCGCGACAAAGAACAAGAAACGCACGGCAATGTCTTTGCCGTGAGCAGCCGCACGGCAAATAAATGACGGCAAAACGCTCGATGGCAAAGCCGTTTTGCCGTGAGCCCTCAGGTATACGCAAGGCAACGGTCTTTGCCGTGTGTCACGGATGACACTCGGCAAAGAAAAGTAGATAACGAGGAGGAGACGGTGGGACGTGAGCACCTCGTTGCCATGCGTACTGGCTTTGTCGTGTGCGTGCCGCTGTGCCGTGTGTCCCGCTTTGCCGTGCGTAGGCGCCAGAAACCCACGGCAAAGCAGCTTTGCCGTGCGTACCGCTTTGCCATGTGCGTGTGGTTGTGCCGTGGGCCTTTCGTTGCCGTGGGTCCTAAACGCTGCCGTGTACTGCCTTTGCCGTGAGCTTTTCCCTGGAACGCACGGCAAAACGCCTAGAGCCACCACCCAACCGTGTCAGGAACTACAGGCTCGCGCCACGTGGTGGCCTTTGCCGTGTGTGTGCGCACGGCAAAGTGACAAAATGCCTTACACACGGCAAAGGCCCTGTTGCATTTTTTTGTTTTCTTTTCCCTACATTCCCTGCATTTGCAAATTCAAAGGCCAACATTTGTGGCACCACAACAGCATATATGCATGCATATAACCAAAGTTACACCAAACACACCACAATTATATCAAACACACCACAAATAGATCAAACACACCACAAAATAGCTCCACATATTCACATAGAGTTCACAAGTTGATCTAGCAATATTACAAGTTCACCAAGCTACCTTACAAGATCATGTAGCTCCAACCACAAGTCCACTCCATAGGAACATATAGTCAACATGTAGGCCACAAACGGTGAAGATCAACCTCCGGAGTTGTTGGGGATATACTTTCCGGGTATCCTCACAGTTCCTCACTGACCAGGGTGGCCCACTTCGGGTTAGAGCTTTGCTTCACGGGCGGCCTAGTCAGGGAGAAGAGATGGAGTCCAATCCGGCTACGGGAAGGCCCAGAAGACTTACCGACATAGGCCCATAGTGTTACTTAGTTCAAGATGTACTCTGTAACCGACTCTTAGTCGTAGCCGGATAGCTCTCTCATGTAAACCCTAGGCCAGATATCTATATAAGCCATCCTAGGGAGAGCCTTTAGGGCATCGAATAGTCTACAATCTCAACTCGCACAGGCGAACCCCTTGTAACCCATATTCCGGCTCTGCCGTATTACTGGATTGCTAGCAGGAGTAGGATCCGTCCAAAGCCGGTAGATTCGAACCTAGGTAAACTTGTGTGCTCACTGTCTCGGAACACCATACGCCTCACACCCCTTTGTTCCGCACGCCTCGAGGACCCCCTAATGGCGTACTTGTCATCAATCCGACGACATTTGGCGCCCACTGTGGGGCAAGTGAGCTTCGGAGCTACGTTCCGAACGGAATCTGTAAGAATCGGAATCGGCGAGACTATCGTCGTCGGTCGCGTCCTTTACGCCAGCGACGTCCCTCTCATCGTCCTCGACGAGACTTGGATTCCGGCTAGGGAAGCCGTGACCACCTACACCATCATGTCTTTTGGTGAGATCGATGTTTACATCGACTTTGCTGAACCTATCCCACCCACCCCAGCGGTGATGATAGAGGCAGAAGAAATTTCTAGGTCCCCTTTGTTCGCGGAGGTGGCAGAGTTCCAAATCTCAGAAAACCCTAATCCCACCCAACCCACACCAGTTGCGGAGATAGTGGAGAAATCCGAGCCTGAAGCAGACCTGGCGGTCCAAGTTGAATCTGGAGTGGATCTCCCTAGAGAGACCGAATCCCAGATCGACCCACCCGCTAAAGTTGAAATCCAGGAGGAGCATAGCAACAACACTGGTTCCGGCTCTGATGATGCCAGGACAGACAGGCCTTTCCTGAGATACACACTAAGACGCATGATAATGCAAAACCCAGGCATAGATGCAATCCTCGAGACCATCAGACGTTTCGACGAAGCCTACTATGAAGACCGCAGTTATCTCAGGAGGGGCGCATCGCACTTTGTCGGATATGTGGGATCCGGATCCGGCTCTGCCGATGCTGGAGACAACACCGACTCTGTGCTGGAGGCTATCGGAACAAGCATCGAATTACCGGCATCTTCGGATGACTCCATGACGTCGGCAGATTTCCGGAAGTTCTCCGCGGAATATGAAGAGGAGATTAAGTCCACAGCTGCTGCAGAAGGAGAAGACATGGATGAAGGGTCCACAGAAAACTCTCCCAAAGCACAGGACAACATGGATATCGGAGATGATCCCGAGAACCAAATGGCCGAAAGTATCGATCAAAGTCTGACTCCAGGAAATGGGCCCAAAGCCGTCTTTGCTACCGGCGCTGCTAAGAAGGCAAAGACGAAAAACAAGAAGAACAAGACCCCGACAAAAGACCCTCCGGCAGAGGAGGTGATTGCCGAGGAATGCGAGGAAGACTCCGATGGAGCACTTATCCCAGACGATCCCAAAGAAGAGTCGGTGGATGGTCACGTGATCACTGAAGGTGCACGTAAACTCATCGATGCTGCATTAACCACACCTATTCCTATAGATGTAGAACTTACTGCTGAAGAGCTGGACGAAAGGGCCCATGCCCTAGAAGCGCGTCGCCAAGTACTCCTCGATGAAGCTAAAAATCTTTAGGATGAAAAGAAATGCATGGCAACTGCGGAGAAGTACAACTCTAGGCAACATCAGAAGACTAGGAAACATCATACTCATGACGACCAATTCCTGCAGATTCACAAAGTCCTTTTTGGAGGAGAACATGGGATGCCTTGACGCGACAACAACGAGGATTGGGTGTATCCAACACCAGTACAGAACACCGTCGCAGCTCGAGAAATCCTGTCTGCTAATCCGAGCCCAGAACATATCCGATTGGGCATTAAGCTACTCAACAAGGGCCTGGAACAGCAAAAGGTTGCCTTGTCCGGAAGCCAAAAGCTGGTCTCCCATTCTGACCAATGTCGCACGGATCCGGCCTAGGCTGACGTAAGGCCCCAACGTGTTCCGGAACAGCATTATCGTTCCGACCGTTAGGAAGACAACTTCTCAAGAACCGGATCTTCAGGACATCACCACAAAGCTGCACATGACTAGCGTAATGTTACCCCAGTTGTGGAGCAAGAGGCAATTGCTACACTGAATCCGAGGAACCCTCCCCAGTGAGAGTCAAAGGATTGTTGGGAAGAAGATAAAGAGAAACGTCGGGAGGAGGACCGACAAATAATGCCACCTCCTAGACATGCAAGCCGTCCGGCTGACGGGCGAAGGAACGACGGATACCGTGCCAATTCAAACCGGCAGGGGGCTCGTCACAATGAAGATCCTCCCTGGAACCGGAACAATGACGCTCCGAACGGAGGCCGGCGATCAGCCGGAAACAACCCAGATGCTCCACCTTCCTTACCAAGAAGCCATCATAACGGCCCCCAAGGAGTCTAAGGAGGACATCGTGGTGGAGGAGGAGGTGGCAGAAGACGAAGTCCGGCTCCAAGGCACCGCAGCCATAGCCATCATTCGGGGCGATCTTTATCCCCAAGTGATGCAAGGCACATGATTAATTCCAAGATAGAGGCACGACACTATGAAAATGATGATATATATGTGGGCCAAAAGTGATTTGGACCACGCATAAGAGCTACAAAATTCCCGGAAGGATTTGCTATCTCACGACACATTCAAGCCTACGATGGTATAGCTCGGCCAGATACTTGGCTCCAGGATTTCTTCCAAGCTTGTTGTATCACCAAAGGCGGAAACAGTCTAGTCGCGACCCGGTATCTCCCACTTATGTTGCGGAAGACGGCGCGATCGTGTCTCAATGAACTTCCGGAGAACACCATCCACAACTGGTATGACATGCAAAGTGTGTTCTTTCGGAATTTCGAAGGAACATACCGGAGGCCCTGTACGGTAGGAGACCTACAGCGTTGCACCCAGAAAGCCGGAGAAACTTGCCGAGATTATCTCGGATGATGGATTGACACCAAGAACTCTTGTGAAGGAGTAAATGACCAAACTGCGATTAAAGCTTTCATTGCAGGTCTCCCAATTGGTCCACTACGTCATCACTTGAAGTGTGACAAAGTCACTGATTTGGGAGAGATGATAGAAACATCGACCAAGTATGCAGATGCTGATGACGCAGAGGGATTACTTAATTCCCTAGCTGTGCCACAGTCGGCAAAACAACCAAAGCAACAAGCTCAGAAGCGCAAGAATACCTCGAGAGAAAAACCCAACGCGGAAACGGCAGTGGTCACTGCTACTTTCGGGTCTGGAGGACAAGGAGGACGTGGCGGTGGCCACGGACACGGTCGTGGAACGTCAAGAGGTCAAGGTAGAGGAGACCAGCAACCTGGCAAAACCTACTCCTGGGCTGACATTGCCAATAACCCATGTGTGCATCACCTAGACGCTAATGGGGGCTCGTCCCACACAAACGCCGAGTGTAGTTTTAACGACGACATTAAGAGAGATGATACCACTGGCTACAGGGCTAAGCGGAAGAAGGGAAAGAAGAATCCTGAAAAGGATAACGACGACATTTCGATAAAGCAAGTAAACAAAGTATGAGTAAATAAAAGACAGTAGGAATAAATGCAGCAAGTGGCCCAATCCTTTATGCAGCAAAGGACAAGCCGGTTGTATTTCTATAGATGACCAAACGTTCTCGAGGACACATGGGAAGACTGTCAAGTGCTTTCGCTTCATATAGTCGATTAATCTTCTCTAGCTTGCTAAGTGTTGTGTGGGTGAACCTGTGCTAATGTACCATCCCATCCAAGACTTAATACATACTTGTGATTAAACCCCCTTGCAAACATCCGTAAGTACAAGAAAGTAATTAAGGTAGAAACCTAACCACAGCTTTAAACTCTAAGACCCTTACATCCCTTGTGCAATTGTTTCCTAACGGGAGTTCAAGTTTTTGTCACTCTGGCAACCCCTACGATTAGTAGCCAAATACAAAATGCATTCCCGTAGGCCCATATAGGTGAAGTTTCATGTAGTCGACGTTCACATGACACCACTAGAAGAAGTACACCACAACTTAAATAACAATCTATTGAATCTTTCTCAACGCAACTCCACTACTAACAACAAGACTTCTCCCATGTCCTCAAGAACAAAACGAACTACTCACAAGACATCATATGGATCATGATCAGAGATGGAATAATGATGTATAACAATCTGAACATAAACAATAATTCAATGGTTCACTCAATAGCATCAACTACAAAGAGTAATCAACACCAGGAAAGTTTCCCCTATGAACTATAGCAAGATTCAACGCAATTGTTACAACAATATGGAGATGGTGATGAGGGTGCTGATGGTGATGATGGTGGTGGTGATGATGATGATGATCCCGATGAAGTCCAGCTTGATGGTGGTGTTGATGGCGACGATATCCCCTCTCCGGGAAGGAATTCCCCCGGCAGAAATCTGTCTGCCGGAGAGATCTTTCTCTCTCGGTGTTTTCCGCCCTGCAGAGGCGGCGGAATCTTTCTGTGGCCACTCCCCGAGTCTTAGGGTTTCGGGAGGAAGATATACACCAGAGGGGAGAGGCTGGAGTGGGCCAGGGTGGCCACACCACTCCCTGGCGCGGCCTAGGCCTGCCCGCGCCATGGGGTGGTGTGGGCCCCCTGTGGCCCACCTCCACTCCATCTTCTGGCATCTTGAGTCTTCTGGAAAAATAGAATTTTCCGTATATTTTCTCGGATTTTCTCATCTTCGTGAATTTTGCCTCCAAACAGCACCTTTTCCATCAGAATCCTGACTGCAGCGGTCCATGCTCCAAAAGTCATCAACCATGCAAAAACAGATGAAATAACATAAGTATCACCTCTCAATACGAAATATATCAATGAATAATAGTGAATTAAGACATAAAATAGTGATGCAAAATGGACGTATCAAGGAGATCCGTTTGGGTATCAAACTACTCAACAAGGGACTGGAGCAGCAAAAGGTCGCCCTGTCCGGAAGTCAAAAACTGGTCTCGGATTCTGACCAATGTCGCACAGATCCAGCATGGGCTGGCGTAAGATCCCATTACGTTCGGGCGCAGTATCATAACCCCGAACGACGGGAAGACAATTATTCAAGAACCGGATCGTCAGGACAGCATCACAGAACTACCCGTAACTGGAGCAACGTCGCTCCAGAAGCCGAGAAAGATGCCATTGCTGCACTGAATCTGAAGAACCCTCCCCGATGTGAGTCCAACGATCGAAGAGGAGAAGATAAAGAGAAACGTCGGGAGGAGGATCGCCAAAAAATGCCACCTCCTAGACATGCAAGCCGTCCGGCTGAGCCTCACCATGGTGGGAACGACGGACGAAGGAACGACAGAAACCATGCTGGTACGAGCTGGCAGGGGGCTCGTTGTAGTCAAGATCCTACCCGGAACCGGAATAATGACGCTCCGGATGGAGGCCGGCGATTAGCCAGAAACAATTCAGCTGCCCCACCCTCTCCACCAAGCAGCCATCACAACGGCTCCCAAGGGGGACAAGGAGGATGACATGGCGGAGGAGGTGGCGGCAGAAGCCGAAGTCCGGCTCCAAGGCGCCGCAGCCACAACCGACATTCGGGACGATCTCTATCCCCGAGCGACACAAGGCACATGATCAATTCCAACATAGAGGTGCGGCGCTATGAAAACGATGACATGTACATGGGCCCAAAGTGCTTTGGACCACGCATCAGAGCTACAAGATTCCCGGAAGGATTTGCTATCTCAAGGCGTATCCAAGCCTACGACGGCATTGCTCGGCCAGACACTTGGCTACAGGATTTCTTCCAAACTTGCTGCATCGCCAAAGGCGGAAACAGCCTGGTCGCAACCCGATATCTCCCGCTTATGCTGCGGAAGATGGCGCGATCATGGCTCAATGAACTTCCGGAGAACACCATCCATAACTGGTATGACATGCAAAGTGCGTTCTTTCGGAATTTCTAAGGCACATATCGGAGGCCCTGTTCGGTCGGAGACCTACAGCGTTGCACCCAAAAAGCCGAAGAAACTTGCCGAGATTACCTCGGCTGATGGATCGACACCAAGAACTCCTGTGAAGGAGTAAACGATCAAACCGCGATTGAAGCTTCATCGCAGGACTCCCAATTGGTCTGTTACGTCATCGCTTGAAGTGTGACAAGGTCACTGATTTGTGAGAGATGATAGAAACAGCGAGCAAGTATGCAGATGTTGACGACGATGCAGAGGGATTACTCAATGTCCTGGCTGTACCTCAGTCAGCAAAAACAAAGCAACAAGCTTAGAAGCGCAAAAATACCTCGGAAGAAAAACCCAACGCGGAAACAGCGGTAGTTACTACTGTTTCCGAGTCTGGAGGACGAGGAGGACGCGGCGGAGGCCGCGGGCGTGGCCGTGGGACTTCAAAGGGTCCAAGGTAGAGGAGAACAACAACCAGGCAAAACCTACTCTTGGGCCGACATTGCCAATAACCCATGTGTGCATCACTTAGACGCCAATGGGGGCTCATCCCACACCAACGCTGAATGTCGTTTTAACGACGACATCAAGAGAGATGATACCGCGGGCTACAAAGCTAAGCAGAAGAAGGAAAGAAGAATACCCGAAAAAGACAAAGAGACCAAGGAAGATTCCGACATGGAGGAAGCTGATACTTCAAATCCCAAACCGGAAGGGAAGAAAAAATTTCTGACCAAGAAAGACACTTACATCACCTTCCTCGGATCTCAACCAGCAAAGGTCAAGAAAGCAGTTCTACATGAGCTCATTGCAATAGTTCCGACTGTCCCGCAGTTTTTGGACTGGTCGGAAATGGCAATCACCTTTAACCGCGCTGATCATCCGCCTAAGTTGCATAGGCGAGTAAAATATGCCTTAGTCGTCAATCCACTTATTGACGGCTATGGTTTCTCCAAGACTCTCATGGATGGCGGCAGCAACATTAACATTCTGTATGTCGAAATGCTACGCCCGATGAAGATCTCAGAGACCCAGCTGAACCACAGCTCTGTGATCTTTCACGGGGTTGTCCCAGGAAGACAAGCAAATTCCCTGGGGGGAAATCACTTTGGATGTTACCTTTGGAACTCCAAAGAACTACCACACGGAGGCACTTTCCTTCGAAGTGGTCCCATTCAAGAGCGCATACCACTCTATATTTGGACGTCCGGCTTACTAGGCTTTTATGGCTCGTCTGTGTTACATTTACAATATGATGAAAATTCCAGGTCCCAACGACGTGATCACCATCAGGGGAGACCCAAAGAAAGCGCGAGAGTGCGAGGATGGAAATGCCGCCTTTGCTGAAGCCCTGTTGCACGCCCAGGAGTACCAGGAGATCAAGAAGAGAATAGATCCGTCTGAGATGCCCGCAACGAAGAAGGAGGTGACAAAGCCGAATCCGGAGTTCAAGGCATCAGAAGAGACGAAGAAGACGTCGTTGAAGGATGATGACCCCTCCAAGGTGACCCAGATAGGCGTAGGCCTAGATAGCGCATAGGAAAGCACGCTCGTCAAGTTCCTCAAAGCAAATCAAGATATCTTCGCATGCGGCCATCTGACATAACCGGAGTACCTAGGGAACTTGCCGAGCACTCTTTAAATGTAAATCCGAACGCTAAACCCGTCAAACATCCCTTACGATATTTTGGCGATGAAAAGCGTAAGGCAATAGCTAAGGGACTAGCACAACTCGAGTTAGCCAGATTTATAGAAGAGGTCATCCACATTGAGTGGTTGGCTAATCCTGTAATGGTCCCTAAAATGGACACCACTGATTTAAGGATGTATGTTGATTATACTGCCTTGAACAAGGCTTGCCCCAAAGATCCGTTCGCTCTGCCTAGGATTGATCAAGTTATCGATTCTACGGCAGGCTCGGAACTCCTCTGTTTTCTCGATGCATATTCTGGTAATCACAAAATCCGGATGAAGGAATCTGACAAAGTCAAAACCTCATTCATAACCCCCTTCAGAACCTTCTATTTTGTTACGATGCCCTTTGGGCTGAAAAACGTAGGAGCTACGTACCAACGCACAATGCAGCGTTGCCTCCACGATCAAATCAGACGCAATGTACACGCATATGTGGATGATATTGCGGTGATGTCCAAAAAGAAGGAAACATTGATTTCTGACTTGGAGGAAACGTTCGCCGATCTACGAAAATACAACATAATGCTTAACCCGAAGAAATGCTTCTTTGGAATCCCAGCCGGAAAATTGTTAGGTTTTATCGTGTCTCAAAGAGGCATAGAGGTGAACCGAGACAAAATCAAGGCTATACTCAATATTCTAGGCCAACTCGCTTGAAGGACGTACAAAGACTAACTGGTTGCACTGCTGTAGTCAGTCGGTTTGTAAGCCAGCTCGGTGAAAGAGCCGCACCATTATACAAACTCCTGAAAAAGACCAAGGATTTTGTATGGACCGACGAAGCTGAAGCTGCATTGCAAGACCTGAAAGCAGTACTCTCATTTGCTCCCATCCTTGCTTCACCGGAACCATAGGAACCGATGTTGCTCTATCTTGTTGCGACAAACAAAGTCGTCAGTATTGTCATGGTAGTGGAGAGACCGGAGGAAAATCAGGAACACTTGGTGCAGCGTCCGACTTACTTTCTCAGCGAGGTCTTAACAGAATCGAAACAGCGGTATCTGCACTATCAAAAGCTAGCTTATGGTGTGTTCTTAGCATCTCGTAAGCTATGACACTATTTTCAGGAACATCCAATTACCGTGGTGAGCACAACTCCCATGAGAGATATAATCAACAATAGTGACGCCACAGGACTCGTCGCAAAATGGGGCATAGAGCTTTCAGCTTTCGATATTGAGTATAAACCTGGACAATAATCAAATCCGAAATCCTTGCTGACTTTGTCGCTGATTAGACAGGGGCAAAGGAGAATATGACCCTCCTTGAGTCAGAATATTGGACCCTATATTTTGATGGGTCTAAGGCTCGCGGGGGCTCGGGGGCTGGCGTGGTACTCAAATCACCCCAAGGAGATAAACTTTTATACGTGTTGCAGATCCACTTCACAGCAACAAATAATATTGCCGAGTATGAAGCACTGCTGCATGGAATCCGGATTGCTAAGGATATCGGCATCCGACGTTTAATGTGTTATGGAGATTCGGATCTATTGCTCAGCAAGTGTCGGATATTTGTAATGCAAATAAGCATATGGCAGCATATAAAGCTGTCGTGGATGATTTATCCAAATCGTTCGAAGGGTTTGAGGTTCAACACATCCCTCGAGTAGAAAATGAGAAAGCAGATGCATTATCTCGAATAGGCTCTGCACGGAAAGGGGTCTCAGATGGCGCTTTTTTAGAGCACCTCAAAGTTCCCTCAATAAAGGGAGTGGACGAGGAATATCCGACCAAATCCGACTCACCTTTGATAGCAGTTCTGGCTGTAATACCCAGCTAGACTCAACCCTACCTTGACTATTTGGTAGATGGCAAATTACCCGAAGACGAAGTTCTGAGCCGGCAGATCATCCGACAAAAGCCTATACTATAGTTAGTGGTGAGCTCTATAAGCAGAGTGTGTTTGGGTTTTTCAGCGCTGCGTATCTCCGGAAGAAGGAGTGGAAATCTTAAGAGAAATCCACGAAGGCGAGTGTGGTCACCATGCTGCAACCAAATCTTTAGTGGCAAAAGCTTTTCGACACGGTTTTTTCTGGCTTACAACCAAGGCAGATGCCAAACGGCTGGTCAAGACGTGCAAGGGCTGCCAAAAGTACGCCAAACAAGCTCACGTTCCGGCTGATCAGCTGCGAACAATACCTATAACATGGCCTTTCGTGGTCTGGGGGCTTGACATGGCAGGACCATTCAAACAGACTCCAACTGGATTTACTCACCTCTTAGTGATGGTGGATAAGTTCACCAAATGGATTGAGGCTAAACCCGTCACTAGTTGTGATGGAGCAACAACCAAAAGATTTATCGAGGATGTCATAATCTGGTATGGTTATCCGCATAGTATTATCACGGATAACGGGAGTAATTTCTCTATGGGAGAAATTGCCGAATTCTGCAATGAACAAAATATCCGGCTTGACATTGCGTCAGTCGCACATCCGCGGGCTAATGGACAAGTCGAAAGAGCAAATGGTTTAATCCTACAAGGCCTAAAACCGAGAATCGAAGCACCACTACGATGTGCTGTGGGGGCTTGGGCAAAGGAATTACCTTCTGTAATATGTAGTTTACGAGCAACTCCGAACAGGTCAACTGGATACACACCTTTCTTCTTGGTCTATGGCACAGAAGCAATTCTTCCTAGTAATTTGATTCACACTTCTCCTAGAGTGGCCGCGTATATCGAAGAGGATGCCGAGATTTCTCGACAAAATGATCTCAACATAGTCTAAGAAGTTCACGTTGTTGCTGACATGAGATCAACAGCCTATCAGCAGAAGTTACGCAAGTATCATAGCAAGAGAGTCAGAAACAGATCTTTCAATAAAGGCGATTTGGTTCTCCGGCTTGTGCAACAAAGAAAGCACAAATTTTCCCTAGTATGGGAAGGGCCATCTTTAGTTAGTCGAGTATTACACAATGGTTCATACTACCTAACTGATATGCGGCCAGTCAAAGAAAGACCTGGTACTAAGAAGAGAAAGAGAGTTGGAGGCAGTGCAAATCCGGATGAGTTAGACAGACCATGGAATATTGCTCAGCTACGTCCATTTTATTCTTATTTATCCTTCTTTGTAATCATATGTGTGTACATGTTTTGTGAGAAATAAATTTTTTGGTTGCCTCAAGTTTTTCTGAGATGTTTTTACCATCTTATTTCCGAATGATCATGTCACAGTCGAAAATCCCAGAATACTTGAAAGTACTTTATGCTCATGTTTGTTCTAGTTTATATTTCCGATTCTAAAATTGCTACCTTCGGGTATAAATCTAAATTTCCTAGTCTATACTTTGAATATTTGTCTGATTGTCAGATGCGGGTATTTTTCCGAGTAGTGAATTGTTGGTACTGGAAGCCGGCTTTGTTTCCGAGTTTAAACTGGTTTAGCAATTGAGCTCTGTTGCTCGGCAAAGTTTCCATGCTAAAAGTTTGGCCAACTCACGAAAGGGACGAGGCGGAAAGCCAGATAAACGATAAGTACAGACAAAAAATACAAGTGCTTACGTAAACATTCCAGGCACAAAATATCAAAAAAAAGTGCTGAATAGATAAATTAAAACTTAGCACTAACAAAAGTATCATACTACATATTTACAGACCCATAATGTTTTCAGAATAACACATCTGTTCTTTCTGATGATCTATGATGCAGGAGGAGAGGTTGGAGCTATTGGCTCGCTGGATACATCGGCCTCGGCTTGATAACGTTCCGAGATGTTCAAATCCAATATGGTTTGATCATCGTTGGAAACTTCAGCTGTTTCTTCGGGTGGCGGAGGCGGCGTGTCCACGCGGGTGAAGAAGGGAGTGTCGTAGCTGGTCAAATCAGCTACGTGGCACCCATATCCGGCGCAGGAGTCCATAATGGCTTTGATATCTTGCTCCTGGCCGTCTTCGTCCACAGTAGAATACCCTATGGTCACTTGCCAGATTTCCATGCTTCCATGGTGGATCATGACCATTGTAAGAGCGTTCTGCGCTGCAGATCGTGCGTAGGACATGTTCTAGTCCTGGACAAGCTGTGGCATCTCCTTTGCCTTGTCTCGCACCTGAAAGTCGGACATGCTATGCATATTCGGAACCTTGAGAGCTTCACCAATATCTTCGAGGGATTGGCGGAAGTCATGAAGCAAATCACCAACTTGGGTAAGCCGGTGGGTTCGAGGCTCAGCAGAGGCGGAGTCCGTCAAGTTCAGAGGACCTATGCATATAACGCAAAACGGTTAAATAAATCCGACATCGAAAGAGTCGAAGAATATAGACAAGTCAGAAAGATGGAAACATACCAAAGATGACATCGTCGACTTTGGTTTTCTCCTCACGAAGACTCTGGAGTTCAGCCCGGAGTGCTTCAGAAATGTCCCTCTCTCTGAACAAATCATTGGAAATATCCGAGATTTTCTTCTCGTGGAGCGCAATCTTGCGATCATGCTCCACGGTGGCCATGGAGGAGGATTCGAGAACTTGAGCAATGATCTTCTCATGATCCGCCTTGAGCTGGTCTAGCTCTCGGCAGAGATCTTTATTTTCCACCACCAAGGTCTTCAGATTCTCGGCCTCATCAATCATAGGGTAGGACTGCTTTACCAGTGTTGTAAGTCAAAACAACACCAGTTTAACAAAAATATTCGACTATGAAAACGCAAGACAAGGTTTGAGTCTCGCAATGTTTACCTTCGGCCTCATCCTTGGAAACTTTTAGTTCAACATTTTCAAGTCAGAGAGCTTTGACCTCTCTCCTCTTGTTGCAGATATTCTTCAACAATTCCTGGTTATTTGAATTAACTTTATGTAAGTTAGAATACCCAGAGTCAGAAGTCTACTAAAGACTCGGGCTAATATTGTAGCTAATATCAGTACGAGCCTTGGGGGCTACACTAGTTCATTCTTTGGCATCCTAAGGAAGCATAAACCCAGATTGTCTATCCAACTTCATGCTTGGGGGCTAGAGGATATGATATAAAGTACAATAAAGGAAAACATGCATTGGAATTCCAACTTACATGATGCTCATGTGTGAGCTTGCTCAGGCACGTGTTCACTTTAGTGGTAACCTTCTCGGCAAGGGTGAGCGGGATCACTGGTGGAGGTGGTAACACACCAGCTTTCAGTCCCTCGTCACGAAGGAGGACTTGTTTGAGAAGTTCGGAGTACTTGATGTCCTCCGCTTCTTGTGCTTCTTCTTCAGCAGAAATGGTTCGGCTTTCAAGGCATTCCTTGGCCAACCGTTGGATCTCCTCTGCAGATTTCTGAGATAAGCCAAATTTGGCAAGTCCCGGATTGCTCAGGAGGTTATAGGTGAAAACTTCTGCCAAGGGATCATTACCCGAAGAGGGTTCACCCTTATCAAAACCTGAGTCACCCATGGTGACGTTAGTCTGTGACTCAAGGATCGCTGGCCCTGTTGAGGGAGCCGGATCTTCTACAACGGTCGGAGATCGAGTAATCTCCGGCGCTCCAGAAGGTTGAGGGGCAGGAGTCGGAGGAGCCATGGCAAGAGAAGCCAAAGTTAGCTTTGTCTGACGCATGGGCTTTGAAGTAGTTCCCTTCCCCTTGCCCTTGATGAGCTGTTTAGCTCTGAGAAGGTAATAGAACGAAGAACATTACATCTCGGAAGAAATCACGAGTAAAGTACAAAGGCGGAAGTTGTGAGGAAAGTTACCTTTTCACAACTGGCACTTCCTTTGTGCCGATAGCCACTGTCGGAGCTTTGCTCTTCCTAGGCACAACGTCTGGCAGTGGGACCAATTCCTCCTTAGAAAACTCGGGAGGATATCCCTCGATAGGAGCTAATTCTGACTCGGGGAGGTCGGCAAGTTGAAAAGAAGATATTATCTCAGTATTGCGAAATAACTTAAAGGTGAAACACATAAAAGGGTTATTGCTAAAGCTTACCAGCACAACGGGATCTTCCGTTGTATGCATGTCCATGGACAGCTCCAGAATCTTCCTCTCTATCTGCTCCCTTATCAGCCATTTGATTTGGCTTATGTAATCTTGCGGCTTTAAAGACTTTGGAGCTGATACAGAGGGAGTCTTTTTTCGACGCCATGATGGAATGCATCAGTCGGTCGCCATGGTGCTGGAGAGGTTGGATCCGGCGTGCCCCCCAGCACTAGACCAAGTCGGACCCTCTCAGGCCCTTGTGCTTCATCAAATATTCAATCCGCCTCTTGGTGAGAAGCAGATCGTCACTGAGAGCCGGAGCGACCTTGTCCCAAGAT
The DNA here is from genome assembly GCA_910589775.1 of Avena eriantha. NCBI lineage: Eukaryota > Viridiplantae > Streptophyta > Magnoliopsida > Poales > Poaceae > Avena > Avena eriantha. The sequence continues at coordinate 450,876,160 of OU342744.1, read as the reverse complement.
GCTTGAGGCGTGGCAGCTCCATTGACGAAAGCCGGCAATGCAGTAGCTTTGCCAGGAGCGGGAATATCCTGATGATAGAAAAAGGTAGTCATCCATTGTTTGACCGACTCACTAGCTAAAATCCGAGGATAAACACGCTCACACCTAACCGAAAAACTAATCGTACCGGTAATATAAGGATTACCGGCGGTGATGGAATTTCTCCGGACATGGAAATAGTACCGGAAAAGAGTGAGACTCGGCCTAATGCCGAGATACCCCTCGCACAAAGATGCATAAGCGCTCATCTCTAAGATGGAGTTCGGGGGGAGATGGTGAAGTTGAACACTATAATGATCTATCACCTCAGAAAATAAATCTGAGGGAGGGAATGATAAACCTCTGTCCAGGTGAGTCCCGAAGTGCACCCGCTCGCCATTGCGAGGGTTGGGGATGGCTTCACCGAAGCCGCTCCTCCAGTCGTCGGCGCGGATGAGCCCTTCTTCTTCTACGACGCGGAGTTTGTCATCATCGAGGACACACGGGATCCAGACCCCGCGGTCTCTCTCCTTTTCCGCCGCCGCTGCCGTCGCTGCTGCGTCGGAAGATGATGTGGAAGCCATTTTCCTGGTGCGCCGGTGACCTCGGATGGGCGGCGCTGGGAATTTTTGGGGGCAAAGTAGCTCTGTGCGTGTGGCAGAAGTGGAGGAGAAGGAAACGACACTGGGAATAGGTGAAGAAGATGAGGAAAAGGAATCCTCACCCCTTATAACCGCCAAGCCACGCCAAGATTCGTTCAAATGGTACAGTAAATAAGCCATGCGTCGTGTAAAGAACTGGGAAGCCCCCACGCGATGATTATGCCGCCTCAATCTCCACGCACGCATTGAAACGGCGCCTCGGTTCTGCGAAAGGCGGGCCCACCAACGGTTGCGCTGACAGGAAATGTCTGTCAGCGACGTGACCTGACCATTATTGGTGTTAGATGACGTCAGAGACCAAGTTCCGGCTTAGTTTGAATATCGAGCTGGAAATCCGAATAACGTGCTGATAGGTCCGACTTATTTTTGAAACCCGGATCGTATCTTTCATTTTGAAGTTTCAGGAACCCTTCAAGATTCTGCAAGCCGAAGATCAAGCTAGATGATGATGAATCCGACTTTGGATCTTGGAGACTTCCGGGGGCTGCTGTTGGGGATATACTTTCCGGGTATCCTCACAGTTCCTCACTGACCAGGGTGGCCCACTTCGGGTTAGAGCTTTGCTTCACAGGCGGCCCTGTCAGGGAGAAGAGACGGAGTCCCATCCGGCTACGGTAAGGCCCAGAAGACTTACCGACATAGACCCATAGTGTTACTTATAGTTCAAGATGTACTCTGTAACCGACTCTTAGTCGTAGTCGGATAGATCTCTCCTGTAAACCCTAGGCCAGATATCTATATAAGCTGTCCTAGGGAGAGCCTTTAGGGCACCCAATAGTCTACAATCTCAACTCGCACAGGCGAACCCCTTGTAACCCATATTCCGGCTCTGCCGTATTACTGGATTGCTAGCAGGAGTAGGATCCGTCCAAAGCCGGCGGATTCCAACCTGGGTAAACTTGTGTGCTCATCGTCCTGGAACACCGTACGCCTCACACCCCTCTCTTCTGCACTCCTCGAGGACCCCCTCATGGCGTACTTTTCATCAATCCGATGACAGGAGTGATTCCTCCTACAAATTTGAAAGCAAATACATGAGATTCACATGCCACACTAGATATGATCAAACGAGAAACTTAGAAACCTCTACAAGTGGCTCACATGAGAGTAAATTCAATATACAAGTTATAAGCTCTACTTCTATGGAAAAGTTCATGTTTTCCTCTATGGCTATGTTTCTCTATGGCTAAGTTTGGCTAAGTGACATGGCATGGCTCAATAATCTACAAGTCTCATGGCATGGCTACATCTAAAACCCAAAATTAGGAGAACTAACCTTGATGGTAGCTAACCATGTCCTTCTCTGTCTCCTCTGTGTCCTTCTTTGTCTCCTCCGTGTCCTTCTCCTATACACGGTCAAAAGAAAAATCATGCGATTGCTACATTTTCTACAAGTGGCATGGCTACAATTTTGCATCTTCAAGTTGAAATTCTACAAGTGACATGTTTTCACATGGAAACTGCGTCAGGCTCCAGATGATGTTCAGATTGGCGAGGGTATGAGGAATCATCGGGCTCTGACTAGGTTGTTCCTGGAAGGGCGACACGTTCGATCCACTCGTCGACCCACCTGGTAAGTACCCGGTCAACTACAACATGGGGAATATATTGCGACCATTAAACAATGAGACAAGATAACATAAGATGGAGATATTAAGTTAACCACTTACCCACGAGAAGGCGAAAGGAGGAGTAGGAATACTCCCCGGTGCAGCAGTCAGAAGCTGTTGGTTCACAAACCATCTCATCATCTGCTGCTGCTACTGCATCTGCGCCTGCTGCTGCTGGTGCTCCTTAAGCTGCTGCTCTAGTTGTTCCTGCTGCTGTTGGGACTCCTCTTGGATTCTCTATTCCCTTGCTTCCATCTCCGCCTACATTGTGTCGTCACGATATGTCATTAACATTGCAATGGAAAACATGTAATTAAGCGTAGAGGACTGAGGAAGAATATACCCATAAGCGGTCGATAGCTATATACGAAGCCTGTGGGTGAGTCTGCACCTGAGGCCCGCCACTCTTAAAACCACTATGGGCCTGGCATAGAGATGGAACAGTCATTGGGTCGACGGACCCGTCACCAATCCATAGGCGGCCATGCTTCAGGCCTTGTCCCGCCAGCACTGCAACCTCGAGGTCAAACTCCTTGGTGAGTGGATCGGAGTTCTCGTCGTGCTTCTGCTTGTACCTCGTGATGTATGTTGCACACTTGACCTCGGATACATCATTGACCCACATGGACCCCGTCTTAGGATGCGGCTTCTTCCTGGTCTTCATCTTTTGGTAAAGGCCAAATAAGCTTGGCTTCATGCCTGTTGCAGTTTCCTGCGAAAGAGAACATGTAATTAAGTGAAGGGGGACACCCTTGTGGAGTAAACAATCACGTGAAAGCAAAGAATGAAGGAAACATTTTCTCACCTCTCTTTGGATGTGAAGGGCGAGGGGGATGCTGCCTTGGATATGTGATCCACCTCCCATATCATCCCTCATCTTCTTTTCCTCCTCGTGCTTCTTGAGGTACTAGGGGGACGTCCACCACATTACCATCGCCAGAAAGCAACGTCTGTCGCTACCGACATACTGAGGAGGGTTCTACATTCACAAGGTACACCAATTAGTACAATAGAAACTACATGGCGGTCATAAAATTAATAACACATAAATGCAACTACCTGCATGTACTACCATGGTGCCATGAGCATTTGCCGAGCCTCGTCCTTAGTCATCCAAATACGACGGTTGGCGTGCCAGTCGCGGACGCACTAAACACGTGCCTCATAGTGCATGCCGGTCACCCTCCTGTTGCATATCTCGTGTAGGACCACATCGCACTGCCTTTCACGACCAACAACCTTCGTGTAGTATCGCTAAAACCATGCACATAGGTAAACAAGGGACCAAATCCATTAGTGCAACTAGTGTCAACCTCGGAGTGTTAGAATGCTGAGGAGTTAAAACTCACATACCCAGAAATGTTCTACAATCGCCTCCTGCATGTTGTTGAAATCGGTGTCCAGATCTAGAGCGTAGCTGTAGTGCTTCCAAGTCCAAGCTACGTCTACGCCACCACTAGGGAGATCGACAAGCCCAGGGAATCTGCTCCTAAGAAGGCCTCCAAGGATGTTCGCGTAACAACGTCCACCCTTTTAATTAGGATCCTCATACGTGAACGAACTGGAGAATGAAATGCCAAAATTAGTATGTATGTGATAAAAAAATTGACAGTGATAAAATTTTGATAATGAAATCCAAAATCAGCATTTACCTCTTTCGAGTAGGCACGAGAACAACATTGCTATAGGTCCATGTTTTTATCCTGGGAAGTTTCGTTATCCCACGCTTATACAGCTTCTTGTCACGTGGATTCAAATTTTCGGAGGGTGGCACGTACTCCTCCTCCGCTGGCGGTTCCCAAACTAGGTTGTCGTCAGCCTCAAACTGTAGACCCCCCAACCCCCATCATCCGAGTGGTCCTCCAAGTCCTCCGCCTGCCCGTCCTCCCCACCACCCTCCTCCTGCTCCTCATACTCCTGATCCTCCTCCTGCTCCACCTCAGCGTCATCAGCATCCTCCTCATCCTTGGCTGGGGGGGGGGTAGGATCCTTCCTCCCACACCTCCCACGTCGCTAGGGAGGGCACGGTGGAGGACTATCATGCTGTCTTGAGGCCAATGCTGAAGCTTTTTTTGAACCACTCGGATTCGTCACAATGTCCACCAAGTCCTTGAGCTTTTTTCGAATGCCCTTGCCCTTTCCTCCTGTCATGTTTCAATCACCTGCAAACACAATGAAAAGAGTAGTTTATTAGTATGCAATGATGTAAATAGATGAAAATTTAGTGAAAGCAACAATGATGTAAATAAATGAAAGTTAGTGAAAGCAACAATGATGTAAATAGATGAAAATTAGTGAAAGCAACAATGATGTAAATAAATGAAAATTAGTGAAAGCAACAATGATGTAAATAGATAAAAATTAGTGAAAGCAACAATGATGTAAATAGATGAAAATTAGTGAAAGCAACAATTATGTAAATAGATGAAAATTAGTGAAAGCAACAATGATGTAAATAGATGAAAATTTGTAAGCACATAGTTCTTATAAATAAACCAGCTCGACAATCACTATTACACAAAGTTATTACAAAAAGGCTAGCCTCACAATTAATACTACATAGATCAGAAGCCTATGTCGACATTAGTAATGGGACCACATGTTTCGTCGTCACTATCAGGCTCATTGCACCAATAATCATCAATGAAACCTGGAGGTGGTCCTTTTGGATCGAGGTCAATGCCTGCTTTGAACGCCTCCAGCAAACTCATGTCTTGCTTGTCACGGACATCCTTAGCTTCATCTTCTGCATTGTCTTCCTCGATGCCCGCATCTTCTTCTTGTTCATCATCTATGACCATGTCATCATCGGCCGGCAAGTCAACAGTGAAAAAACCAGGGATCCTTTCTTCCTGATAAAACTCGGCATCCTTTGTTGAGGGGTCTACGCAGCGGTAATCATCCTTGTTTGGCGGGGGCAGCCTATTGCGTGAAGGTACTGTCACCACAACATCCCATCCCTGTAGACGTTTTGCCGGGTTTTTGCACGGGTGTGGGAGATAGTATACTGGGAAGGCCTAGGTAGCCAAAATGTACACATCCTCTCCCTTATAAACGAAGCTTCTTTCAACTTTGACCAATCCAATTTCAGGATCTCGTCTCACCCGACTTGGGTTGAACCAATGACATTTGAATACGACGGGATTTAACCCTTTGTCAAACCCGTAATTTAGCACGTATATACCCTCGACTCTTCCATAGTAATGGAGTCCATCATCACCTTTACAGACCACCCCACTATTTATTGTCTTCCAGTTGGGCCGGTTTGTTGTGTATTCATGGGTATGGAAGCGATACCCGTTCACGTCATAAGCATTGGATGTGCGGACGAAATGGTTAAAGCCCCTGGCAATTTTTCTTAGCTCGGGATTCATCTCTTTGTCGGTTCTTGCCTACAAGTTTAGCAGGATAAGTTTAGAACGAAAAATGACCAATGAACGTCAGCAGTGCAAGCAAAGTTGGATAGAATAGTACCAAACCACAGAACCAGCTAATGAAACTGAAACCACCGCCCTTATCGAAAAGATCCTTAGATTCTTCTGGGGTAGGATTCCTATGGGTATAGCTCCAATGTTTATGAGTGAATTGTCTATACCAATGTAAAGAGGAAGCGTTAGCCACTAACATACGAGTGAATGTCTAGGAATAACTAAATGGTGAGCACTTACTCGATGTATGGCTTCACTTCCTCCATGGTGTTCAAGACATATGAGTGGATCAAGTCCCGCTCATGTATATTCGTTTTGTAGCTCTTTGAGCAACTTGACTTGCCACCAAGCTCTACGAAGATGCTAAGCTTGGGTACATCTTCCGTGTTGGCGGCATTGTAATGAAAGACTGGGTTGTGCTTTTTGGGAATGTTGGCATCATAGTGCTTAGTGGTGAAGTTTGCCACCTCCTCGTTAAGGACTGCCTCGGCAATGCATGCTTCGATCTTGCATTTATTGCCTGTTTTTTCACGAAGCTTCTTCGTTTCTCTCTCAGGCGGAAACTGCCAATGGCCCCATGCAGGCCCCCCTTTAGAGCCTCCTCCGCGAGGTGCAAGATCATATGTTGCATCGGATTAAAGAACCCTGGTGGAAGGAGCCTCTCTAGATCGCAAAGCAACTTGGGTGCCTGTTCATGTAGCTTCTCAACCACTTTGGTGTCTAACTCCCTAGCACAAATCTAGCGGAATAAAAAGCTCAACCACGACAGCACTTGCCAAGTCTCCTCATCGACATAGCCTCGAATCATCACCGGCATTATCCGCTCAAGCCATACATGGTAGTCATGACTCTTGAGCCCTTGTACTCGCAAAGTTTGCATGTTCACACCCCTCATCCAGTTGGTTGCGTACCCATCAGGGAAAAACAAACATTGCATGATCCACTGGAAGATCTCCCTTTTGGGGGGCTTTTTTGGGCAGAACGGAGCCTTTGGCTTTGTTCACCCTTTTTTGGCGCCAGCAGGTGGCTGCATCTTCAACTTTGGCCTATCGCACCATTTTTCTTGATCAATCTAAGCCTTGATGTTATCCTTCGTCTTCTCAGTATCCATGATTGTGCTTGAAAGGGCCTCGCTAATATTCTTTTCGGTGTGCATTATATCAATGTTATGTGGGAGCTCGAGATCCTCAAAGTAAGGAAGCTTCCATAAGCACGGTTTGTGGGTCCATTGGTGTGTCTTCCCATCTCCCAATAAACCATTCCCATCGGGACTAGGCTGAAGAGCTTCTAACTCAGCTTTGAGTTCATGTCCGGTCTTGAGAAATGGCTTCGGGTCATGGACAACATGGCCTTTCTTAAAACTTTTTTTATCACTCATGTATTTATGATTCTCCTTAAGGAACTGTCGAGCTTCATTAAAGCATGAATACTTGCCTCCTTTATCAAGCTAGAAGAAAGTCACAGCCTGCCTGCACATAGGGCAAGGCCACTTCCCATGTGTACACCACCCGCAGAACAAAGCACGTGTTGGTAGGTCATGTAGAGATGTGTGGTACCAGACATACAAATCGAAGTGCTCCTTCTTTGCTATGTCATATGTTCGGATCCTGCGACCTTCCAGCCATGAAGCAAGTCATCCACCAGCGGTTCTAGGTACATGTTCATGTTCTTACCCGGGTATTTCGGCCCTAGGATTATCATCGACACAAACATGTCCTCTGATCTCATGCAGACGCCAGGGGAGGTTCAGGGGAGTAACAAACACTGGCCAACAACTGTATGTTGCAGCCAACATACCATATGGATTAAACCCATCGGTTGATATCGCAACTGCTACGATCCTCGAGTCACCGGATTTCAGTGGATATTTAATGACAAAGTTCTTCCATGCACTACCATCCGATGGATGTATCATCTTGTCAAGGTATCTTTTCCCTTCTACGAGCCACTGCATCTGTTGGGCAGTATCTTCGTTCATGAAGAGTCGTTGGATCCTCGGTAGGACTGGAAGATACCAGGATCTTCTGCGCAACCACAGTTTGCCTCTTCTGACCATCACCATTGGGGTCAACCTCAAAGAACCTAGAGGATTTGCAATGGATGCAATAATTTGTGTAGGTGTGCTCCTTTGTGAATAGCATGCATCCCTTTGGACAAGCGTGTATCTGCTGAGATGACATCTTAAGGTCACTAAGCAATTTGGTTGAATAGTAGAAGTTCTGCGGCAAGAGGTGCCCTTTCGGCAGAATGCTACCAACGATGGCTAGAAGTTTATCGAACCCATCTCTACACAAGTTCCTATGGCACTTGAAGGACATAAGGCGAGTGATGGCATCTAATTGGGTTACATCTGTATTAATATGTAGGGGTTTCTGCGAAGCAAACAAAGCCTCGTAGTACTTCTTTGTGTTTGTCTCTGGCTCCTCAATTGTCTCTGCATCCTGAGGTGTCTCCGCCTCTACATGAGGGATTTTAGGCACATTACCATTAGCCAAGTTTTTAAGCACTTATCAAACCCAATATCATATTCTCCCCTAGGTTGAATCTGCATCGCCTCCATCCTAGCATGTTTGGATAACTTTTCTCCATGGAAAGTCCAAGTCTGGTAGGACGGTGTGAAGCCGAACTTGAGCAAGTGAGTACTCATAGTTTCCTTATCCTGTGGTTTTTCGTTAGCGCACTTTCTACAAAGGCAAAATACTATTCTCGGTCTGCTAGCGATATTAAAAGCCTTGTTCACAAACTGCTCGGTCTTTTCTCCCCATTCTTGAGTATAGTTCCACTAACTGATTCTGCCATCGTACATCCAGTCACGATTCTCCATCCTCTAATCAGTATGAAAACAGACATATACAATGCTTTCAATTAATCATGACATTAAATAAATTCGGTATTAGTTCGGTTAATTTTAGCAAACATAGATTTTACGCCACACACACACTTATCTCTCTAATAGGTAAAGAGGGTCCTAGCAACCGCCAGATCCATAGATTAAGTACGTTCTCCCTACTCTACACCAATCCAAGACAGAATTTCGGCAGCACCTCCCCGCTACTCTCCCGATACACGTCTCGACAAAAGCCTAGAGGAATGTGCATCCGAAGAACAACGGGGAGAGGCTTCTGAAATCCTGTCGCGGACCAAAGTAGAACAGGGAAAACGTACCCAGCTACGCATCCGCCGGTTGTCCCGATAAATGTCGTAAGAGTTATGGTTATATAATATGCGAGACCACTAATGCATATTTATCCGCGTAACCCTTACGTCCGGGAAGAGACGCCTAGGTAACCCGACAGACTTGGTGATCTAGACACGAAAATAACGCTATGCACAATAGAGGAGAACAAATTTTTACCCTCGAAGCGTGATCGAGAGGTGAAAAAGATCAGTGAACCTCCCGCAAAATGCCATATGCCGTCGACAGCCCCACCCTCAAACTCAATAGATATCCTGCACAAAGAAGAATAGTTTATCAATTGAAATTTCCACAAATTTCCACCCATCCATTTTATTGTCCCCTAGTTCTTTTTTTACATTGCACCAAAATATGCCACATATATTTTAGTGTCCACTAGCAATATATGCTAGTAATATATGATAGTAATATTTTAGTGTGCACTAGCAATATATGCTATAATATTTAGTGTCCACTATCAATATATGCTAGTAATATCTACAATGTACTACATATCTACAATACTATCTAGAACTAGTAATAGTTTAATTTACTACACTAATATGCTAGTAATAGTTTTATTTACCACACTATCTAGAGCTAGTAATATGCTAGTAATAGTTTGATTTACTACACTAATGTACTAAAACTAACATATCTACAACACTATCTAGAACTAGTACTAATAAATACATACATATATACTAGTAATGTATGCTAACTGAAAAAAAGAAAAAAAGAGCAATACATGCGCTTGCTGCCGCTCGGTGGAGGGTGGCAGCCCGTGCTGCCGCTGCCGCTTGGTGGAGGACAGGGAGCAGCCGGCCGAGCTCCTCTCGTCTTGAGCACGCGCGGCCCTAGCGAGCTTGGCGGAGGAGGGGACCTGCGGCCATGGCGGAGGAGGGGAGCTGCAGCGAGGCTGAAGGGAGCAGGCGCGGGGTAGGCCTGCAGTGAGGGAGGCGGCGCGGTGGTGGCAGCCGGCAACAGCGGACGGCGGCGATGGTAGATAGCAGCTAGGATGGCGGCAACAGTCTGTGGGTCGAGCACGAGCGGATGGGCGGCCAGAGTTGTCTCGCCCGAGTGGATAGGGCGGCCGTGGGCCCACGCGCGGTATAAGTGGATAGGGAAACACCCCTTTGCTGTGAGCCACGCCAAAACGCACAGCAAAGAGACCTATGCCATGAGTCACGCCTTACCGCACGGCAAAGCAACCTATGCCGTGAGCAAATACAAGGCGCATCTTTGCCGTGTGTATACTCACGGCAAATATCCCTTTTCCATTTCTTTTTTCTCTTTAAATTGTATTTATTTTAATACTATATTTATTATTTACATTAGTTTAAGTTTCTAGTGTATATTTGTTAGTATTAGTTGTGACAATGTGTATACAACATGGTTCCGGACTTATATAAGGGGGAAACTCCGATTTTGGTCAGGGTTCCACGGGTCTAGGGGGTAGACGACCCGAGGCCCGCGGGTTAGGGTTCCGCGGGGAACCGCGCTCCGGGGCACCGGAACACCTCAAGGACTTGCATGTGGCCCTAGCACATGCATGAAAGTGTGGTACTATATTGAAACATATAAAACCTAGTCGCCGGGTGGATGTGCCCCCCTTCACATGCATGCACTGTAACCTAAAGACGAGGGTTTCTGACTCGTCTAAGGGGAAAGTCCCTGTTCCGGCACTAGAGAGTAGGATATTGTCACTACCATTGTGACCAAACATGGTTTTACATCATCCTATGACCTAAACAAACACAAAACAAGAGAGAGCTACACCGGGCTACCCCTGTCAGAAGAAAGTCTAGGGGGTAGACGACCTCAGGCCCGCGGGTTAGGGTTCCGTAGGGAATCGTACTCCGGGTCACCGGAACACCTCAAGGACTTGCATGTGGCCCTAGCACATGCATGAAAGTGTGGTACTATGTTGAAACATACAAAACCAAGTGCCCGGGTGCATGTGCCCTCCTTCGCAGGCATGCGTTGTAACCTAAAGGCGAGGGTTCCGAACTCGTCTAAGGGGGAAGTCCCCATTCCGGCAATAGAGAGTAGGATATTGTCACTCCCCTTGTGACCCAACATGGTTTTACATCATCCTCTGACCTAAACAAACACAAAACAAGAGAGATCTACACCGGGATACCCCTGTTAGAAGAAAGTCTAGGGGGGTAGACGACCCTAGGCCCGCGGGTCAGGGTTCCGCAGGGAACTGTGCTCCGGGGCACCAGAACACCTGAAGGACTTGCATGTGGCCCTAGCACATGCATGAAAGTGTGATGCTATATTGAAACATACAAAACCTAGTCCACGAGTGCATGTTCCCTGATGACCCACAAGTATAGGGGGTGTATCGCGGTATTTTCGATATGTAAGAGTGTTGAACCCAACGAGGAGCAGAAGGTGTTGATGAGTGGCTTGGAGCAGGAATTCTCTGTAAATACTTAGCAAACGATTTTTTAGGGTTTTTGATAATGTAGATAAATAAAGTTTGAGTAAATAAAAGACAATAATAATAGATGCAGCAAGTGGCCCAATCCTTTCTTTAGCAAAGGACAAGCCGGTTGTATTACTTAAGATGACCAAACGTTCTCGAGGACACATGGGGATATCATCAAGTGCTTTCGCTTCATATAGTTGATTAATCTTCTTTAGTTTGATAAGTGTTGTGTGGGTGAACCTATGTTAATGTACTGACTTTCCTAGGACTAATACATACTTGTGGTTATACCCCTTGCAAGCATTCGCAAGTACAAGAAAATAATTAAGATAGAAACCTAACCACCGCTTTAAACTCTGAGATCCTGCACTCCCTTGGGCAAAGGTTTCCTAACGAGGGTTCAGGTTTCTGTCACTGCGACAACCCCTACGATTAGTAGCCAAATACACAATGCATTCCCCTAGGCCCATAAAGGTGAAGCGTCATGTAGTCGACGTTCACATGACACCACTAGAAGAATAACAGCACAACTTAAATATCAAACCATTGAATCTTTCTGAACACAATTCCACTACTAACAACATGACTTCTTCCATGTCCTCAAGAACTAAATGAACTAATCACGAGAAATCATATGGATCAAGATCATATATGAAATAATGATAAGTAACAATCTAAGCATAACAATAATTCAATGGTTCCACTCAATAGCATCAACTACAACAAGTAATCAACACCGAGAAAGTTTCCCCCAAGAACTATGCAAGATTCAACCCAATTGTCACACGGTATGAAGTGGTGATGATGGTGCTGGTGGAGATGATGATGATCATCCCAATGAAGTCCAGCTGGATGGTGGTGTTGATGGCGACGATCTCCCCTCTCTAGGAAGGAATTTCCCCTGCAGATTTCTGCCTACCGGAGAGCTCTTTCTCTCTCTACAGTTTTCCACCCTGCAGAGGCGGAGAAATCTTTTTGTGGTCCCTCCCCGAGTCTTAGGGTTTCATGGGGAATATAAACGTAAAAGATCAGAGCCAGAGGTGGGCCTGGGTGGCCACACCACCTGGTGGCACGGCCAGGGCTGGCCCACGCAAGGGGGTGGTGTGGGCCCATGTGGCCCATCTCCGCTCCTCCTTCTGGCATCCTTCGTCTTCTGGAAAAATAGGATTTTCCACGTATTTTCTGTAATTTTCTGATCTTAATGAATTTCGCCTCCAAACAGTGCCTTTTCCATCAGAATCCTAACTGTAGCGGTCCATCCTCCAAAGTCATCAACCATGCAAAAAAATATGAAATAACATAAGTATCATCACTTAATATGAAATATATCAATGAATAACAGTAAATTTTGATATAGAACAGTGATGCAAAATGGACATATCAACTCCCCCCAAGATTAGACTTCGCTTGTCCCCAAGCGAAAACTGAGCTCAATAAACATGACCTCAGGTTTATGGAGTGAAGAGTCGATAAAAGAATACTGACAAGAAGCATCACATTCATCAATACACAAATCATAATAGAAAACAACTCACTATTATATAACTTAACTTGTAATAAGTAAAGGAAACACAATAAAGATACGTAACGTAAATCATAATTGGTAATGGCAAACTTTACTCTTGGTCAAAGAATAGTTAACAATTTGCAGGAGTTCAAACATAAAGGGGTTTTCAATGATAGCTTTCAAAGTAGTACTCACTAAGATAGGAGCAGCGTGCAAAACAAGGAACATGATAAACATGATTGAATAAGTCATCATGTGCATGAATGAAACACAACAACTCAAAATACTTGCTGAGATAGAAAGGAATAGGTTTACTGACTCAACTAAAAAGTAAAAGATAGGCCCCTTCGTAGAGGGAAGCAGGGATTTCAGGTTTCATAAAGATCTTCCAAAAAATTATGGTACTTATTAGCTTTCAGCTCGCATTACCCTTATCATAAGCATCTTTAGGTGATTAAGGTTAAAGTGATCAAATATGAGGATATGCTTGACAAGTTATAAGCTGGAAATATCAAGCCCCTTACTTACGAGTATCGTTCCTCATGCTACTCAAGTTTAGTCACAGGTCAGTTCATGTCATTGTAAGTACATGTGTATCATAGAGAACCGCCAATGGGGTACCCCTTGCCCGATGATATGGAAGAATCCCCATATCAAAATGACAAGGCAAGCAGACAATGAGCATCTCAGCATCCTTTTATTTCCTATTTGCATAGGTATCTTTTTTTCTTTTCCTATTTGCATAGGGTTTTTTATATAAGGGATGCTTCATAGATTGCTCACTATGGTTACGCAGCAGGTTTGCACCATGATTAGGCATGGCTTAGACCAGCCGCCCAGGCGTTTCTCTAACACATATATGAACTCCATGAGCCTTACAAGCTCCCCTCTCATTTCACACCGCCAGGATCCATAAGCAAAAGAACATGATATCAACTAAATAAAGTGTAATGTTGAAAGTGTTCCCCATGGTAACATGGTTCTGCTAATTCACAACTTACAAAGCGCAAGCATATACGCAACATAGATGGGCACAATGGTTCAAGTTTATTAAGTGCAAGAAAGTAAAGTGTGACATCAAGTTCGTGAGAGCTTTAATCACTAATTTTCACATAACAAGTTTAATTCGAAAGGTAGATAAAAACATGAATTTACTTGGAATAGCAATAGTGCTAATAGGTAGGTATGGTGGACACAAATGGCATAGGTTTTGGTTTAAGGATTGGATGCACGAGAAGCATTCCCTCTCAGTGTAGGTTTTTGGCTAGCAAGGCTGGGTAGCAAGCATAAGAGTTGAAGGAAACAAACAAACATACAAGTGATAAAAACAAACATGCAATCTTCCTCGGAAGCACAAAATATCTTAACTAGAGAATACTAAGCTTATGAGCAAATCAAGAAAGATGATGAAATTATATTTCTTAAGAGTACTTTTATCTTTTTCATTCAATTCTCATAATAGTGTTGCTACTGACCGAGCCAGGTTTGCCAAAACCAACTAAATTTACTTAATGATCCCAAACTGATACCAATACTAACAACAAGATCAATCATATAATAGTAATTGAAAACTAAAATAAAATATGCAAAAGAGTAAATGATAGAACTTCTCATTAATATTCCATAACGGCAACTCACACCAAGGGATACATAGATAACTAATGAGAGGGGGGACACTTCCGTAATGCAAACCATCCTATACGATAACTTCTCTATTCATGATATGTCTCTACTAAAAAGGTAAAAAGATAAAAGACAGTGATATGATACCGCGACACTCCCCCAAGCTTGGAACAAACCAAGGGGATGCCAAAACCTGATGACGAATTACTCCTTCGGCGGTGGTGGTGTTCTCTCATCATCGTCCGACTTCCAAGGTAAGGGTTCCCCACCAACAAAAGACATCCTGGTCTCCAACATCCTGAAACTAGCAGCAACACTTATGTGTTTAACCCTAACCTCATACTCATAGTTTTTATTTTGCACGTCGTAGAGCTGTGCTTGTAGTTGGTTGGTTGTTCGGTGGAGTGAGAGAATTTCATCCTTAAGCTTAGTAGTCTCCTTCTGGTGCTCGGCGATGAGTTCGGAACTAATCTTATGGATGATATCCACTTCGTGTTCCGCCATCTTCTTGTACCTAAAGACTTCTTGCTCCAGTGCTTCCATCCTGTCCTCCAAACTACCTTCACCTTTAGGGTCATAAACCTCTTTTATCTGTACCTTCCCATCTCCGAGCAACAACTCCTTGGGATGAATCTTCAACTCACGCATGTAAGGGTTGATGACGTCCGTGGAGGAATCTTCCTTGGCTGATCTAGAGGAAGACATTGTGGCTCCGAAACTAAGACTCTACCTGTCAAAAACAGATCGAAACGAAAACATGACAAGAACACGATATATCAACCTCAGGGGATCTGGGGGATTATATATTACAAATTTTTACAACAAAAGGAAAGTACTAGGAGAAAACGGGTCGGAGACGGGCTCTAGGGTGGCCACACCCCCTGGTGGCGCGACCAGGTGGGCCCGCACCACAGGGTGGTGTGAGCCACCCGGGCTCCGTTTAAATCCCTTTTTCGAATCATTGCTTCCCATGTTAGATAAAACTACAAAAATATAACTTGACAGATTTTTCGCGGACCTTTTCTTACCAGAACTGTTACCGATTCGAAAACGAACTCTGCAGGTCTCTGAATTTAGTCTATGACAAATTTTTCCAGAGTCACCATTTGAATAGCATTAATATCTTCATTGTAAGAATCTCCAGAAATATAGTGCTTGAGTCTCTGACCATTCACCACTTGTGTAGTGTTATCTTTTAAGGAAGAAATTTTTATTGCACCTGAACGATACACCTCTTCAATAACAAAAGGTCCTTCCCATTTTGAGAGTAGTTTTCCTGCAAAAAATTTGAGGCGAGACCTATAAAATAGAACCTTCTCACCAACATGGATCTCTCTCTTAAGAATTCTCCTGTCATGCCATTTTTTAACTTTTTCTTTAAATAGTCTAGCATTTTCATATGCTTCACTCCTCCACTTGTCTAATGAACTTAAATCAAATAATCTTTTCTCCCTAGCAAGTTTGAAGTCTCTATTAAGTTCTTTCACTGCCCAATAAGCTTTGTGTTCTAATGCTAAAGGCAGGTGGCAAGCTTTCCGATAAACCATTTTGTAAGGAGACATCCCCATAGGATTTTTATAAGCAGTTCTATAAGCCCATAAAGCACCATTCAACTTTTTAGCCCAATTTTTTCTAGATCTATTAACAGTGTTTTGCAAGATGGATTTAATTTCTCTATTTTATAGTTCTACTTGCCCACTAGTTTGGGGATGATAAGTTGAAGCAATTCTATGATTAACATCATATTTAGCAATGGTCTTTCTGAAACCACCATGAATGAAATGAGAACCTCCATCAGTCATAAGATATCTAGGCACTCCAAACCTAGGAAAGATAATATCCTTAAGCATTTTCAAAGAGGTCTCACCATCATCACTTTTGGTAGGTATGGCTTCTACACATTTAGTAACATAGTCAACAGCAACAAGAATATGAGTATAACCTTTTGAAGGGGAAAAGGACCCATAAAGTCAAATCCCCAACAATCAAATGGTTCAATAACAAGAGAGTAATTCATAGGCATTTCATTGCGTCTAGAAATATTACCAACTCGTTAACATTCATCACATGATAAGAAATTTTTTCTTGCACCTTTGAAAAGGGTAGGCTAGTAAAAACCTGATTATAGATCCTTTTGTGCGGTTCTATCTCCTGCATGATGTCCTCCATAGGCACTACCATGACATTTACACAATATATCCTTTTTTCAAATTCTAGAACACATCTTCACATAATACCATCTACTCCCTCTTTATATAAATGTGGGTCATCCCAAAAATAATGCCTCAAATCGTAAAAGAACTTCCTTCTTTGCTGTGTTGTAAAAGTTGAAGGCAAATACTTGGAAACAATAAAGTTAGCGTAATCAGCATACCAAGGACTCCCTCGCGAACTTACCCCTACTGCAGCCAACTGTTCCTTTGGGAAACTATCATTAACAGGCATAGGATCAAAGGAAATGTTTTCCGAACGAGATAAATTAGCAGCAACAATTTTAGCACCTTTCCTATCTACAATATGTAGGTCAAATTCTTGTAAATGCAACACCCATCTAGTAAGCCTAGGCTTAGCATATTTCTTCGTAATAAGGTACTTAATAACAGCATGATCAGTATGAATGGTAACTTTTGAATCAACAATATAAGGTCTAAACTTATCACAAGCAAAACAACAGCTAAGAATTCTTTTTCAGTAGTAGCATAATTCTTTTGAGCAGCGTTAAGAGTCTTACTAGCATAACGGAAAACATTTAACTTATTATATATTCGTTTCCCAAGGACAGCACCTACAACAAAATCACTAGCATCGCACATGATCTCAAAGGGTAAGTTCCAATCAGGTGGTTAGCGATAGGAGCGATAGTTAAAGCTTTCTTTAGAGTTTCAAAAGCTTCCTTACAATCATCATCAAAAAATAAAGGGTACATCTTTTTGGAGAAGATTAGTAAAGGGGTTTGATATCTTGGAGAAATCTCTAATAAACCTTCTATAGAAACTAGCATGACCAAGGATGCTACGAATACCTTTGACATCCCTAGGACAAGGAATTTTCTCAATTGCTTGAACTTTGGCTCTGTCAACTTCAATGCCTCTTTCGGAAATTTTATGTCCAAGGACAATTCATTCATTGACCATGATGTGGCATTTCTCCCAATTAAGAACAAGATTAGTTTCTTCACTTCTCTGCAAAAATTTATCAAGGTTGTGCAAACAATTATCAAAAGAAGTTCCATAGAAGGAAAAATTGTCCATGAATACTTCCACAATTTCTTCACAAAAACCATGAAAGATAGCAGGAATGCATCTTTGAAAAGTAGCAGGAGCATTACACAAACCAAAAGGCATTCGCCTATAAGCATAGGTTCCATAAGGACACGTAAAAGTAGTTTTTTCTTGATCTTGTTGTTTAACAGCAATTTGAGAAAACCCAGAGTATCCATCAAGAAAGAAAAAATGGGTCTTTTTAGACAACCTTTCTAACATTTGATCAATAAAAGGCAGTAATGATCTTTCTTAGTATCTTTGTTAACCTTTCTGAAGTCAACGCACATCCTATAACCTACTACTATTCTTTGGGGAATAAGCTCATTATTCTCGTTAGGCACAATAGTAATTCCCCCTTTCTTAGGGACACAATGAACAGGGCTAACCCATTCACTATCAGCAATAGGATAAATAATACCAGCGTCAAGAAGTTTTAATACCTCGTTTCTTACCACTTCCTTCATCTTAGTATTTAAACAACATTGATGTTCCACCACTGGTTTTGCATCGGGTTCTATATTGATGGCGTGCTGACATATAGTAGAAAAAATCCCGTTTAAATCATCAAGGATATAGCCCATAGCTCCTCGATGTTTCTTCAATACTTCCAATAATCTTGCATCTTCCTTCCCTGAAATTTTAGAACTAAAAATAACAAGATATTTTTTTATCATCAATGTAAGCATATTTAAGATCGTCAGGTAAATATTTCAGATCGAAAATTGGATCCTTTTTAGGTGGCAATGTGGTACCGAAATCTTCCACAGGCAAGTTTTGTTTAAGCATCTTAGGTTGACGACGAAGAATCTCGTCAATCTCATTTCTTTCTTCCATGAAGATCTCACTTTTGTGGTCTTCCATAAATTCCTGCAAAGCATTGTTAGCAGCAACAGAAATAGAAGCAAGTTGTTCAACTCTAAAATCCTCGTTAGGAGTTTCATTTTCATAAGGAACTTTAGAAAATTTCGAAAACTTAAACTCATAAGATTCCCCATCAAATTTAGTTAGAATTTTCTCCCTTTTACAGTCTATAATGGCTCCACACATGTTCAAGAAAGGTCTACCAAAAATGATAGGATATGTTTTACTAGAAGCTAAACCAAGTACTAGAAAATCAGCAGGATATTTAATCTTACCACAAATAACTTCAACATCTCTTACAATACCAATTGGAGAGATGGTCTCTCTTTTTGCAAGGTGAATAACCACATCATTTTATTCTAGTTCACATGGACTAATTTCATGAACAATTTCTTAATATCACATATACCATAGTAGCAATGATCACCAATTCTAACAGATAGCACAGGGACACTAGCTTTTCTAGTTTTATTAAGATGTGAGACAATATTAGAAGCATCTTCACAGAAGATAATGTGTCCATCCTCTACTCTTTTAGTGACAAGGTCTTTCATAATTGCTATTGTAGGTTCAATGGTTATTTGTTCATCAGGCTTAATAGCTCTCTTCGTACTTTTATTAATTACACTAGTTATCATAGAGTGCTCCTAAACTTTTATTCGGGAAAGGTATTTTCTCGATATAAGGTTTAGGTAAAATACGATAAATAGTGCAAACTTCAGGACTTCTAGCAGGAACAATATCAACAATATCCTTATACAATGCATGATACTTGTTCCATTCTCTTTTTGGAATTTCAATATATGAAGCAAAAGCCTTCAAACAATTTGCAATAACTTGAGAGTCTAGACCATAAGCATTACTAATATTATGAAAGTCATCAGTTCCCATAAAAGATTTAATCCATTCATAATCATAATTTATACCTGACTTTCTTCCTTTATCATTCTCCCATGCTTCAGCATTGTCTTGAATACGGTCTAGAAGATCCCATTTAGCTTCTTCTTCCATGTGTGTAAATGATCCAGCACAAGAAGCATCCAATAGATCCTTATCATGAAGATAATGCCTTGCATAAAAGTTATTGATAATAATATTGTTAGGGAGCTCATGAATAGGACATTTGAGCATTAGTAACTTCAATCTCCCCCAAGCTTGAGTTGTACTCTCTCCATCAAGAGGCCAAAAGTTGTATATTTGATTCTGATCTTTATGAATCTCACTAGGAGGATAAAAACTTTGAATAAAAGAGAGGCACTATTTCCTCCCATTCCAGAGCTTGACCATTCTTCAACAGCTTATACGATTCTTCAACTCTTCCTTTCAGCGATAATGAGAATAACTTCTTCTTAACTTGATCTGTAGTAATACATGCACACTTGAACAACCCGCATAATTCGTGTATAAAGAGTAAATGATCACCGGGATGGACAGTTCCATCCCCAACATGTAGTTATCCATAACACAATCAATAATTCTTGTAAGTATTTTAAAAACATCATTCTCAGCAGGTGATGGCTTTTACTACCTTAGCAGTGGTAGTAGCATTACCAAATAAGAAACTCAGCGAATTATCCATAACGAATATAAAGCAACTAACAGAAGTAAACAATACTCACAGTAGAAGTTTCCTTTACCAGTTCCACTCTCCAATAGCGCTTCACTCCCCGGCAACGGCGCCAGAAAATAGTCTTGATGACCCACAAGTATAGGGGGTGTATCGTAGTATTTTCGATAAGTAAGAGTGTCGAACCCAACAAGGAGCAGAAGGTGCTGGCTAGTGGTATGGATCAGGAATTCTCTGCAAATACTTAGCAAACGGATTTTAGGGGTTTTTGATAATGCAGATAAATAAAGTGTGAGTAAATAAAAGACAATAATAATAGGTGCAGCAAGTAGCCCAATCCTTTCTTTAGCAAAGTACAAGCCAGTTGTATTACTTAAGATGACCAAACGTTCTCGAGGACACATGGGGATATCGTCAAGTGCTTTCGCTTCATATAGTTGATTAATATTCTTTAGTTTGATAAGTGTTGTGTGGGTTAACCTATGCTAATGTACTGACCTTCCTAGGACTAATACATACTTGTGATTATATCCCTGGCAAGCATCCACAAGTACAAGAAAGTAATTAAGATAGAAACCTAACCACAGATTTAAACTCTGAGATCCTACACTCCCTTGTGCAAAGGTTTCCTAACGGGGGTTCAAGTTTCTGTCACTCCGGCAACCCCTACGATTAGTAGCCAAATACACAATGCATTCCCCTAGGCCCATAAAGGTGAAGTTTCATGTAGTCAAAGTTCACATGACACCACTAGAAGAATAACACCACAACTTAAATATCAAACCATTGAATCTTTTTCAACACAATTCCACTACTAACAACATGACTTCTCCCATTTCCTGAAGAACTAAACGAACTACTCACGAGACATCATATGGATCAAGATCAGAGATAAAATAATGATAAGTAAATATATAAACATAACAATAATTCAATGGTTCCACTCAATAGCATCAACTACAACAAGTAATCAACACCGGGAAAGTTTCCCTGAAGAACTATGCAAGATTCAACCCAATTGTCACAGCAGTATGAAGTGGTGATGATGGTGCTGGTGGAGATGATGATGGAGATGATGATGATGATCTTGATGAAGTCCAGCTTGATGGTGGTGTTGATGGAGACGATCTCCCCTCTCTGGGAAGGAATTTCCCCGGTAGATTTCTGCCTGCCGAAGAGCTCTTTCTCTCTTTGCAGTTTTCCGCCCCGTAGAGGCGGAGGAATCTTTCTGTGGTCCCTCCCTGAGTCTTAGGGTTTCGTGGGGGGAATATATACACCAAAGAGCAGAGCCAGAGGTGGGCCAGGGTGGCCACACCACCTGGTGGCATGGCCAGGGCTGGCCCACGCCAAGGGGTGGTGTGGGCCCGTGTGGCCCATCTCCGCTCCCCCTTCTGGCATCCTTCGTCTTCTGGAAAAATAGGATTTTCCATGTATTTTCTGAAATTTTATGATCTTCGCGAATTTCGACTCCAAATAGTGCCTTTTCCATCAGAATCCTGACTACAGCGGTCCATCCTCCAAAAGTCATCAACCATGCAAAAACAGATGAAATAACATAAGTATCATCACTTAATATGAAATATATCAATGAATAACAGTAAATTTTGATATAGAATAGTGATGCAAAATGGATGTATCATGCTCCCCTTCGCAGGCATGCACTGTAACCTAAAGGAGAGGGTTCCGGACTCGTTTAAGGGGGAAAGTCCCTATTCCGGCACTAGAGAGTGGGATATTGTCACTCCCCTTGTGACCCAACATGGTTTTACATCATCCTATGACTTAAACAAATACAAAACAAGAGAGAGCTACACCAGGCTACCCCTGTCAGAACAAAGTCTAGGGGGTAGACGACCCGAGGCCCGCGGGTCAGGGTTCCATAGGGAACCGCGCTCCGGGGCACCGGAACACCTTAAGGACTTGCATGTGGCCCTAGCACATGCATGAAAGTGTGGTGCTATGTTGAAACATACAAAACCTAGTCCCCAGGTGCATATGCCCCCTTCACAGGCATGCGCTGTAACCTAGAGGCGAGGGTTCCAAACTCGTCTAAGGGGGAAAGTCCCCGTTCCGGCACTAGAGAGTAGGATATTGTCACTCCCCTTGTGACCCAACATGGTTTTACAACGTCCTATGACCTAAACAAACACAAAACAAGAGAGAGCTACACTGGGCCACCCCTGTCAGAAGAAAGTCTAGTGGGTAGACGACCCGAGGCTCGTGGGCCAGGGTTCCGTAGGGAACCGCGCTCCGAGGCACCGGAACACCTCAAGGACTTGCATGTGGCCCTAGCACATGCATGAAAGTGTGGTGCTATGTCGAAACATACAAAACCTAGTCCCTGGGTGCATGTGCCCCCCTTCGTAGGCATTCGCTGTAACCTAAAGGCGAGGGTTCCGGACTCGTCTAATGGGAAAAGTCCCCGTTCCGGCACTAGAGAGTAGGATATTGTCACTCCCCTTGTGACCCAACACGGTGATCGAGAGAAACGTTTATTTAATCAGATACATCCTAATTAAATAAAATTAATTTAATGAATAAATATAAGTAACTTAAACAAAGAAATTAATACAATCGGTAGAAGAAAATGTAGAAAAAAAACTCGCGGCAAAGCATGCACCGGATCCAGAAAAAATTAAGGCGCAATTGTCAACGGTCAGATATATATATTTAGGCGCAATATAGGAAATACATGTGAAATGGGAATAAGTAAACTATCGGAGAATACAAGTTCTCTATTTATGTGTATTTGCAATCATTTATTTGTATACAACAGTATAGTGGCACACCTGCACTTCAAATGCCAATGCGGATAAATTTGAAATATTTATCTTGGTAAAACACCGATCTCTTGATTTGGTGAGTTTTGAATGGTTTTGATCCGTGGATCCCATGCTTTAGGTTTTGATCTATGTTCTTTGCCCTTGTCAAGACTCAATTTGGTCAATCCCCCATTGAATCGATGGATTGAAGTTTTTAGAGTTCGTCACGAGCTCAAACCGGTTGCAACCAGAGACCCGGTTTCCCCACCGAAATGAACTGGTGAGTAGTTCAGCCTACCAGATCCACCGCCGAATGATTCAACGCAGAAACTGGCGGCACCGATTTGACAGCCGAAATTTTTCTATTAATTTTTTTTACCATTTTCCTTTGTTTATTTGTGTTTAGTGTGTGTGTGTCTTGACACTAACAACAAGCTTCTACATAATCACTTGTGCTCTTCGACACAACGAAACTCGAAAACCTCCCTCCGCTAACGGTTGCAAGTTCGTCATCAACACATATCGAAACTATAACTTGCATCACCCTTGTTAACCTTGTTTATTCCTTTGTGTGTTACCTATCCTACCAATAGTACCTAATTTGTGTTTATCCAATCATTGTGCACTTGTCCTTGGACAGTGATAATGTATAAGCAATATCAAAAGTTGACTTGGTAGCATAAACGGAGAGTAAAAAATTTAAAATAAAGAAATACAAAGTAGAGTCTCAAAACTTGTAAGCAAGAGAAAAGAGCAACCAAGACAAGTGCATAAATCTGATGCTTCTACTATTTTGGCAAATGAGCTACATTCTATCCGTGTATTGGCACGACACCAAGCATAGTTTTCGTTAGAATATTTTGTTGCTCATTTTTTCATAGTCTTGCTAACCTCATTTATCTCCACATGTGTGTATAGCTTAGGTTCCCGTGTATTTTTGGATTATTACCTTTTGACATTTGATCTTTGGATTTTCTCCATTTGTTACAATAACCTTTTCTTCTTTTCTTTTTGTTTGGTTTTCCATCTTTCTAACCCATTCACTATAAGCATTCTTGAGTGTCTGTAGATTTTTGTGTGAGGTTTTCCTTTTCAATCCTCATTTCATGTCTTTCTCTATTATTTTGGCTATGTGTCCAATACGATCTCTTCAAGGTAAGGTGTAAGGACTAACCCTCCCTATATATTGCATTCCCATATACAACACTTTCCTTGGTTCATGATGGATATGACCGGAGAAGTAGCCAAGCTCATGCGCAAGATGATGGCCCATACATGACTCGAAATAAGCATTACATAGTTGAACAAGCTTTCAAGCAATGCTTCGAGAGCATTGGGACGTGCCTCAATGCAAATTTTTGAAGAAGTTTGAAATATTCTAGAGAGTTCCAAAGGGCCCCATGGTGGGGCCCATCTTCCTCCTGAGGATCCACATGTACCAGTGGGAGATGCCACATGCCTACATGGGCCTAGGATCCTCGCCCCACTTGGCCCATACGTCCAAGCGAGGGAGAAACCCTAGGTTTCCTTGGGGGCAAGGAAATGGAGACTTGGAGGGGCAAGTTCCCTCTTTTGGCCGTCTCAAGAGGCTTTGGGGCAAGCCTCCCCAACCCACATGCCTATATAAGCAGGGGAGGTGCAGCGGGAATCTCTACCTCAAGCCCTAGACAATAGAGTGCCCATGTTGCCCTCTTTCTTCCTCTCGTAGTTCTCCGCGTCGGCGAAGCCATGGCCGTGGAATTATCGACTATATCCACCATGTCATCATAGTGCTAACCTAAATCCCATCTATTACTTCTTCTCTCTTGCTGAATCCAGGAGAAGGAGTCATTGTTGCACTGTACGTATGCATACCTCAAATACACCGCTCGTTGCAGCATTGGATCACGGGAACAACTACATCAACAACATTGTTAAAACATTTACACTCTTGTTCTTAAAGGGTATGAAGATCTAATCTCTCTCGTTACTTGCATCTCCTAGATTAGATCTTGGTTTTAGTTTGCTCTCTTGTAGGAATTTTGTTTTCTATGTTGCGAATCCTATCGATGTCATGGTCCAAGGATTATGATAATTGACATATATCATCATTGGTAATTTAAACTTTGTAACACGATCTAATTGCTTTGCTTAGTTGGGTATGGCCATCATGTCATTCTTTTAATGGCATGATCCCGTTATTAATTTACAACTGATACCTTTGATCCGGATTACGGATGTAGTGTAGCTTCCTTTTCCCTAGTACACCTAGGTTATCGAATCCTCGGGAAGCGAATGTGTAGTGAAGTTACTTTAACGGACCTTCAGGAGTTTTAGAATTCCTTTTGTGTTTTTATCGGACCAATAGCTTGTGTCTTTTTGTTTATGAGGATGATGGAGAGAGAGGGCCTAGGGCGTTTGGTTTCATCTGTAGCTATGCAAAACATCTGAAGAGAATTAAAGATAGAAATAAAGTATGCATGTACTTGTTAGAGCAAGATAAATTATATGTGGGTAGTGCATCCATAATTGCCATTCCCTCCGCAACCACTTATAGCAATAACCTACTAGTCTCATCCATAGTAGAAAGAGAACAAATGATATGCATAGTGATGTGATATGTCCATTTTGCATCACTATTCTATGTCATAATTCACTATTATTCATTGATATATTTCGTATTGAGAGGTGACACTTATGTTATTTCATCCATTTTTGCATGGTTGATGACTTTTGGAGCATGGACCGCTGTAGTCAGGATTCTGATGGAAAAGGTGTTGTTTGGAGGAAAAAATCGCGAAGATCAGAAAATCCGGGAAAATATACAGAAAATCCTTTTTTTTCCAGAAGACGAAGGAAGCCAGAAGGGGGGCTGGAGATGGGCCACACGGGGCCCACACCAGCCCCTGGCGCGGGCCAGCCTAGGCCGCGCCACTAGGTGGTGTGGCCACCCTGGTCCACCCCTGGCACTCCCCTCTGGCGTATATATTCCTCCCGAAACCCTAAGACTCAGGGGGCGACCACAAAAAGATTATGCCGCCTCTGCGGAGCGGAAAACACCGAGAGAGAAAGATCTCTCCGGCAGACAGATTTCTGCCGGTGGAATTCCTTCCCGGAGAGGGAAGATCGTCACCATCAACACCACCATCAAGCTGGACTTCATCGGGATCATCATCACCACCATCATCACCATCATCACCCTCATCACCATCTCCATATTGCTATAACAATTGGGTTGAATCTTGCATAGTTCATAGGGGAAACTTTCCCGATGTTGATTACTCTTTGTAGTTGATGCTATTGAGTGAACCATTGAATTATTGTTTATGTTCAGATTGTTATACATCATTATTCCATCTCTGATTATGATCCATATGATGTCTTGTGAGTAGTTCGTTTTGTTCTTCAGGGCATGGGAGAAGTCATGTTGTTAGTAGTGGAGTTGTGTTGAGAAAGATTCAATAGTTTGATATTTAAGTTGTGGTGTACTTCTTCTAGTGGTGTCATGTGAACGTCGACTACATGACACTTCACCTATATGGGCCTAGGGGAATGCATTGTGTATTTGGCTACTAATCGTAGGGGTTGCCAGAGTGACAGAAACCTGAAACCCTGTTAGGAAACAATTGCACAAGGGACATAAGGGTCTTAGAGTTTAAAGTTGTGGTTAGGTTTCTACCTTAATTACTTTCTTGTACTTACGGATGTTTGCAAGGGTATAATCACAAGTATGTATTAGTCCTAGGAAGGTCGGTACATTAGCACAGGTTCACCCACACAACACTTAGCAAGCTAAAGAAGATTAATCAACTATATGAAGCGAAAGCACTTGACAGTCTTCCCATGTGTCCTCGAGAACGTTTGGTCATCTTAAGTAATACAACCGGCTTGTCCTTTGCTAAATAAAGGATTGGGCCACTTGTTGCATTTATTCCTACTGTCTTTTATTTACTCGTACTTTGTTTACTTGCTTTATCAAAAAACCCTAAAATCCGTTTGCTAAGTATTTGCAGAGAATTCCTGATCCATACCACTAGCCAGCACCTTCTGCTCCTCGTTGGGTTCGACACTCTTACTTATCGAAAATACTGCGATACACCCCCTATACTTGTGGGTCATCATGATGTCACCGTTAATCCCAAGTAAATCCCTCACATACACCCGTACTACCCCTTCTGTCACTGGGATTCCCAACCTACAGATCAGGCATTACTCATACTCCCTATACCTGGATCAACCCTCGGGGTATTGGGTACCTAACAAGTCCTTGGATCGAGGCAAGAGAGGATGCAATAATCATCATGCCATACAAACTAATACACGATCCCGTCTATGATAAATAACATGCACAATTGCTACATGGCTAGGCCGAAGCCCTTAGCCCAAGGAGAATTACTCACACATAGAGATGAGATCAACAATCACAAACATTATAATGAAAATCATAAGATTGATAGCAATAGTATTACAATGTTGCCAATCGAAGAATATATCTACTATTACAAGTGGTGGAATATGGCTATGGAGATGGAGAAGGGTTTTGAGATCTAGAGGCGGCTGGTAATCTGTGGCAGAGACTTTTTTGGCAAGGTCTGACTTGTTTTCTCGCCGCTCAAGGATTCTTTATATAGGGGTTCCTTCACGAGAGTTGCTCTGTTTGACCTAACGGTGGCGGCACCAACTATACGACCAGAGCTATACTGCCGGAACTTTTGCTTCGGTCGTATAGTTGGTCGTTAAAGCGTCTGCCTCCGCTTTATACCTCCTGGTTTATTTTGGTTGTTGGAAATCTCGTATCTTTGACTTTAATGTAGTGATTCCCATCTTCTAACGACATTATCTGTGCAGGAAAAATATAAAAGAAAGGATTGCATACCCCTCTGAATATTAGGCATTAGTGGCAGGATTTAGAGAGATATTTCATCAAAACTATGAATAATATCCAGTTTAAATGTGGACATAGATGACTATATTTCAGAGCCATCAAAAACACTTATCCATGGTTGGGAGACCATAACCATCACTAATCAATAAGCTAGCCTAGTAGAGAAATGCTAGGGACAAAATGTTATCTATGAAACCACAGATACATTATGTTTCATGTTAATACAATTATAGCATGGGATATAAACATTTATCATGAACTAAAAATATGATAATTACATTATTAGTATTGCCTCTAGGGCATAGTTCTAACAAAGCTTGAGCTTCGTGTCTCAGTTTTTGGAGTGATCCCTAGGTCTAGCCTTTGACTGGACCATCTCTCAGGTGAAAACTCAGGATCTAGCCTTACTAGTTAGACCGGACCATGAAGGTATTTCTAAAGGGATTCCATGGTAGAAAACAAAAAAATTACTACGTGAGAACACACCTAGCCAGGATCTCTCTAGGAAGTAATGCCGTAATGGAGGGAGACATTGGTAACATACCCTTGTAGACCGTAAGCATATAACGCTCATGTAGGAACATGGATGATGTAGTCGTACCCGTCCGACCTCAGGGTCATGAAGCTCCTCACAAGCCACCCCTTGTACAAGTCCTTGTATGATGGTCCATGACACAAGTAGCAGCACCCTTGAGGTATCACACATGTGCGGTGCAAGACGACGACTCCCGATCTCTGATCCCTACCGAGATGTTGGAAGTAGATCTAATGCCCGGAATCACTGTAGCACAATAGCGTACAACATCGGTGTTGTCCTTATGTAGTCCTTCCACGGACCATGCCACCACAAAGGCAACAAGAGAGAGAGATAGAGAGAGAGGGATTATCCCCTAAGGCAACAAGAGAGAGAGAGAGAGAGCTCGACTATGTCTGGATCACCGCCGAACGACACCAGCACAACTGCAACAGCGGGCGCTACGAAGAGCCTGGTCCACGTCCCCAGAGAGGAATTCAGAGCCGAAGGAAACGGATAGTCCTCACATGCTTGATGGCAAGAGGTAGTCCACGGGGAGCATGCGAACGGTACTCGCACGCCGACAGGGCCCGAAGACATCGACTCAACCGGCATCACTAGCATCCCAAGAAAGGCTTCGCACACTCCAAAAAATTACGCCTCCAAGGAGGTGATGACGTCCAAAAGACGTCTCCGTCATCCAATCTGGCAAGCCAGATTTGAGTTTTCACCCCAGAGTGATGGACGAAGGGGTGTTAGGGCCCCAATGCCCTAAGAGGGGAACAACGCCCTCAAGCGCCGCCACTGTCGGTATCGACCAAGTCGGGTTAGACTTTCGTTTGGATACCTCAAGAACCACCTCCAATGGACTATCACCGAGACGATCCATGCCGCCCGACGAGCTAGATCACCGGAGAAAGAGACAATGTCCACGCCCACGGAGCCATGCCCCGTCGCCCACATGGCCAAGGCAGATCATCACCAACATCTCGATCCGGAGCTACCGCTCCGGCCTTCTCGTGCAACATCACAACACCACATGCCGATCTGCCACCGCCCCAGCCAGCAGACCACAACGACCCTCCATAGATTAAATTCATTTTTAGAATTAAAGTTATGCCCATAATGCTCCCATGGCAACTCTGTAATTTTGTTCAAATTAAACTAATCAAATTTGAAAACTAATAGTGGGAAAACATTCTACATGTCACAAGGATTTCAGGAATATATTATTTGCATTATTTGGGCTTATGGATAAAAACTTATGATACTTCTAAGTTGCAGAGGTTTTTCTAAAAAATAGTCATTTAATATGAGTGGGAGAGTCTGTATTTAAACAGCCTGGCCACGTGGCGCAATCCTATTAGATGATATCGTTTCAATGGGTTGACTAATGTGGACCGTTGGATCCACTTAATACCAACGGCCGAGATGGCTTTGGCTCGTGGCTCGGCTCGAGCATCGGCTCGCGGTTGGGCTCCGCTCTGGATAATCCTAGCCGCTGAAAAAAAATCAAACAACAAGGAGAAGGTGGGCAAGCTTACAGTATGGCTTGGTCCCCGGATACTGAGGAGATGATGGTGGTCTACTCAGGATGTCGACGGAGCTGAGTCTCGGGGGCTCTCGGAACTCCTTGGAGTAGACGATGAGGACCAGAGCAACAAGGGGAGGTCATAGGTGGTGGAGACAGTGTGCCTCGCTTCGTTGACCAGCGAGGGAGAGCAGACAGAGCGATAGTGGATGGTAGCGTCGCGGATAAGAAGCTCGGCTGCAGGTGAGAGGAGTTGAAGGGCGTTAGAGGGTGTGACAAAGATAGGGGAAGAGGAATTGTAACATCCCAAAACTTCTAATCAAGATTATCAAGTTCTAATCACCCAAGTTTAGCGTTACAAAAACTTTTATTACAAATTTGAATATGAATGCATGTGTGTTTTGCATTAGTGTAGAATTGATTGAAATTGCATGCTTGATTGCTACAAATGATTAGAAATGGATTAAAGATGAATGCTACATCATCTAGGCCATTTACAAACTAAATCAAAAGAAAAAGAAATCAAATATGAATTTAATAAGCAAATGGTCATTTTGGCCAAAGTTAACCACTAGGTCACTTTAGGTATTCCTAAAAGAGAAATTTTAACAGAAACAATTCTACTTATTTTCACCCCTTGCTATACTAAGTAAAAGTGAACCCACTTTACAAACTCACCAAAACTATTTACAAATCTATTTAAAGGACAGTTGAAAGTTGAATCTAGTTCATATGGTAAGATCCCACTTTTTCAAAAACCTATCAAACCAATTCCATTTGACTTCTCCAAGCAAACATAGATACTCAAGCTTAAGATCAAATCACTCACAAATTTTCATTTAAAAATTCCAAATTATATTTCTTGCGGCCATTTCATCAAACACTTTGCTTACACTGAATAATCATCTGCCTAACTTCACTGTTTAAGCAGTGATCATTCGACCAATTGGTCTCCCCTTAACTCCCATGTCTCCCATGTGCCTAGACAAGCACCAGACCAGCCCCCTCTTTGCCGTTGTGCACAGTGGCGTGCCGCCCGATTGTGGTCGTCCCCGGCCAACAGTGGACAGGACGCCAGGAGCCGCGCTACCCTCGCCCACGACACGCACCAAACACGCCGCAGTCCACCGCCACCCCCTGTCCAAGCCATGGCCGCAGGAGAGCCCTGGACCATCCTAGCTACGCCGTGCCCACCGTCTCTGCGCCATGCCCAGAGCGCGCCAGCTCGCCATAACCGACTTCCTCGCATAGACCACACCTCACCCTCTCCATGCACGTGCCCACTCGCCATGATCATAGCAACCCCGCAGACACCCCCGTTCGCCTTCGCGCGACCTGTAGCTCCCGCACGCCGTCGCAAACACCGACGCGTCCGCGCAGAGCGCCACACGCTCCCGACCAAACCACACCACCCCGGGACTCGCCTTTAAGCCAGCAACAATCGCCAGGGAACATAGCACCGTTCCCTAGCCTGAGCCGCGTCGCTAGCCGCCTGTAGCATCGTCACCGACGAGCCCGCGCCCACGCCATTCGGTCCCCTCGCCGTAGTATAAGTAGAGGCCTCCCCCGCCTCCATTATCCACACCAACTCCCTCACCACTTCTCACTGATCCTCCCTCACTCTTTCCCGGAGCAAGGCAAGCTCTCCCTCGCCGGAATTTGGCCGAAGCCCGCCGCTGCTGGAGGAGAAGGGCGCCGTCGATTGGGCCGCCCCAGGAGCTGTCGTGACCGCCATTCGAACCGCCATCCATGACAACATCGCTCGCCCCCATCACCGACCCTAGCTGGAACCCAGGTGAGCCTCGCCGGACCCCACCGCCGTGTTAGGGTAATTTCCTCGCTGGAGCTTTTCGTCGTCGATGATGACTCCCAGCCGTTAGATTAGATTTTTATCACAGGGCTTAGATTCCCAAATACCGTTTCATTTAGATTCAGTGGCTGACTGGTGGACCCCGTCTGTTAGCAACCCGCTACGCCGCGTAGTACAGTTGGGCCGGCCCATTTAAGTTTCCCACGCAGGCCTGGAGATTCAAATATTTATTTTCCAATTTAGTTTAAACTAGTTTCTGTCTACAGATTCAAAAATCAATTCAGAGAGTTTCACTGAACCAACTTGCATGATTCCAATTTTGTTAGAAAGATATTTAAATTATCTATCCAAGCCCGTTGGATTTAAATTGTTTGCAATTAGGGATCACCTATACCAAAAATATTAAGACAAAGACTTTTCAACTTCAAACATTTTTCAAAAATCAATCATAAATGTTTTTGAGTTGATTCTAACTCTCAAAATCACATTTGATAAGATCTATCTGAATATGTAAAAACATTTATATTTGCATGCAGTGACTTTGGACTAGTATCAAAAGGAATGCTATTGGGGCATTTCTAGTCACTTTAAATCTATTAAATGATAATCTTAAACTTTATAAAATGTGACCAACCCTTTAAATCACATTGCCATGTATTAGAATATGTGGTGATGACATGTGTCAACATGATCCCATATTTTAATTGGAGAATATTAAATCTTAATTAATTTCAATGAGTAGAAATTACTTTTCTCAAATAAGATAAATAAAAATAGATATTTATTTCATGTGCTGATTGTGATGAAGCTAGATCATCAAGTGTGAGCCTTAGTGTGCTAAATAGAACTAGTTAAGTATTGTTTGGTGATTGTGTACCCCGTATTTATTTATAGACGATAGTATCGACCCCGAATACGAGGAGGAGTAGTTCTACCTAGAAGAAGAAGAGGAAAACTTCAACCACTGCACTACTGAAGGCAAGCTAGAACTATGCAAGCTAATACTTGCAAATTTATAACTTAAGCAAAGTGCATTAGGCATGCTTTGGTTATATAACTTGATTTATACCAATCCCAAGTTTTACTTGCAAGCTTTACACTTTTACTTTACCAAAGTCTTTACTTTTAGTTAGTGCTTTGAGAGTATTGGAAAAGTAGTATAGATAGCATAAAGAGTATAAAACTAGGCCTATACTTAGATGTCATTCTATGGCATGAGATTGAAGATTAGCACCCCTCATCAGTGAACATTCTTAACCTTAGTGGCTAGTGCTAAGCATAAAACTTGATCACTTTAGATGGGAATACTTGGTGAAAATGATTATGAAAACCTTGGTATGATGCTTCATTATATTGAAATTTTTTGACATGTGTTGAGAAACACAAAAGGATTTGATGATGAAAATGTTGAGGCATGAGCCTTAGCCCTTTTATAAAAACTGATGGTTGGGTTTGGATGCGATACCATTATAATTTTACCGTACAACCCCCCGAATTCGGTAGGGCTTA
The DNA here is from genome assembly GCA_910589775.1 of Avena eriantha. Lineage (NCBI taxonomy): Eukaryota > Viridiplantae > Streptophyta > Magnoliopsida > Poales > Poaceae > Avena > Avena eriantha. Next base: position 450,843,019 of record OU342744.1, on the reverse strand, counting down.
GCCAGAAGTTTATATGCATTAGTATGGGTTCCCTCGCGGAAGAGGTTTGAGCTGAGGCTACCTCGTGAGTGTGAATTGTCCACCTATGTAGTGCCCAAGATGGTAGATGGCCATGGCCGGGAGGCCAAGATCATAGGGGAGGTTCCTATACTAGAGTGTGTAATTCGAAGGTTATGATTGATTATCCGCATACTAAGTATGATGATTCAGGGTTATCCCTGACGGATGTATCGAATTTTTTGGTGAAAGTGTACCACCTCTGCAGAGTGTCAAACTATTTGAATAGCCGCGTCCGCGGTCATGGACAGTTGGAGTGGCCATATTGTTCCATCATCAGATGTCTTCCAAAATGACTTGTGAAGTGAACTATGATTTTGACTTGAACACAATAGGGTTGTGACTATGAAAACTAGGTTCCCACTTAAGTGATTTAGAACATTTACTTAGTTTTCTTTACTTCTAAACTCAGTTTAGATAAATCTGGCGTTTTGCAAATAAACCTAGAGCTTAAGATTCCTACTAGAACTACCTTACTTGTTAGTGATAGTTTGTGAGTACTTAAAGAGTACTCATGGCTTTGTCCATGGCTATTCCTGTGGCCATACTATGAGGAGGACTATCAGGATGATGGACAGCAGTACGTCTACGACAACTAGGATCATCTCCCATCGTCAGCATTGCATGTGACTCTGAAGATGGAGCCCCTACTACGTTTCTTTCCGCTGCCTGATTTGTATTAAGACTGGATCATGAGATCCCTTATTTGTGTAAGACCTTATTATGGTTTGTAATGGATGATGTACTGTGATACCCAATCTGTTATGTCTCGCAAAAATGGTAATCCTGGGATTGTGAGGTATGGCATAACAGGCATCTGGGATTAAAAAACCGGGTGTTGACAAGTTGGTATCAGAGCCATCCTGACCATAGGAGACCCTAGTTAGAATGGACGTCTGGACAAAAACTTAGTTTCAAAAAAAAATAACTAAGTATTTATGAAAACCTATTCCCACTCTTATCCTTGATTCTTCCAAAAAAATCATGTTCCTAAAAAATTCTTGCATTCCTACATAAAATTTGACACACTTGATCACCTCACTAACTTACTCATCCTAAATTCTTATAGATGGAAGTACAGTATTGCAAGTTCTACCAGTTGGGCAACGGAGGCCAACTGATCTTTGAGAGGGATCTAGATGCACTATCAGAGTATCTTGAGCGCCCGCACCCGGAATTTTTCGGGGCCCAACTCAACGATCACATCGGAGGAGATCTACAATTGCTGATAGTTGCAGATCTCCGAGGCAAGATGGAAGCACCCACTTCTGAGAAGATTCAATTCACCTTGTGTGAGAACAACTATCTAGATGGATTAGCCAGGATTAGGCATGAAGATCTTGCCTGTCTGTGTTGGCAAAACATCAACTTGATCCAGGGAACTCGCTTTGCTCACTTTGCAAGGCGTGATTCTATGGGAATGCCATTGGAGATGCCAGGACATCCAGAGTTGAAGCACCAGGTGGACAATCTTGACTTCATGTTGTATGATAGGCAGAAGGAATTGGACAATGCTCGAGCCTACGCCAACCACAACCTTGCCATTGCCGTCAAGAAGGACCAGACTCTCGCCATTCTCGCCAAGGAACACCAATCACTTCGTCGTCAACGCGACAAGAGGGATCGCACCATCGATCGTCTTTGCAAGAAGGTGGCCACTCTCGAGAAGACCATCTGTGAACAGTAAGTCCAGCTAGAAGCAAAAGAGGAGGAGGAAGGTGAAGACATCCAGTGAGATCTTCACTCGTACCTCAGTGATGACAAGGACTACCTGGAGGATGATGCCATGGATTTCTACACCGATGATGATGATTCTGATCTCATTGATGATGAGTAGATGCTCTTGATCACTACCGTAGGAGTGGGTTGTATCGGTCCCACTGTATCGTAGTTTCACAGAATGGTTCTTAAAACCATCTGTTTTCCATTTGTGTGTGGTGTGTGTTTGTATTGTGTGCTTGAATGAATGAATGAGAGGAAGAAGTTAGTTTACAAAACCTGAGTCAAACTCAAAGTTTAAACCTTTTGAAAACAAAACCATGAACCTTAGAAATTTCCCTCTTATCTCATTATCTATCTCAATCTTCAGATGACTCGTGGAAACCCCGGAGGAAGCAGCTCATCTCATTACCCGATGCTACAGATTCTGCAAATGCTAGTTTCCGACCGTGAAGCTAGTAGAGCCGAACGCCAAGCCAACCTAGCCACTCTTCAACAGATAGATCAGATGGCCCACAATAATCAAGGCCATGGAAACCAAGATCACCATGGATCCAAGCTTAAGAACTTTCAGAATACCAATCCCCCATCTTTGATAAGTCTGAGGATCCCTTAGATGTTGATGACTGGCTGCAAACCATGGAGAACAACCTGGAGGTCGCAGGAGTTGAAGCTAATGACAAGGTACTGTTTGCCACCCATTATCTGGTAGGAGATGCAAGGGCCTAGTGGAATAGCACCCGTACCATAAACGACGGTCAGATGATGACTTGGGAAGCATTCGAGATCAAGTTCAGCCGCACCCATGTGCCACAAGGTTTGGTCACCCGGATGAGAGATGAATTCAGGGAACTGAAGCAAGGAAGGATGATGGTAGTTGAGTACCGTGATTTTTTTGTCCCTAGCTAGATATGCCCCTGATGAGATTAACACTGAAGCCAAGAAGAAGGAAAGGTTCCTAAATGGATTGCATGATGAGATGCAGACTGTTTTAGTCAACATCCGTTTAGGAGATCTAGAAGAGCTTGTAGACTCTGCCATCCAGATGGAAGGGAAGATCAACCAAGCGAATGACAACCGCAAGCGCAGGATGATGCACCAGACTGGGTCCCACAATACCCAGAAGTATTACCCCAACCCATCTACAGGATATGCCCTAAGAAACAACAACAGACCCCCGATGTCCCGTCAGGGCTACCCCAATCATAGCGGAGGAAACCTGAAGTCTAGAGGAAACCACAACAACAACCCCGGCAACTCCAACAATTTCAACCGTGCACCGCCCAAGTCCAACAACAACAACAATAATGCCCCAAGGACTGGAAACAATGTTGTGCTTGTTGCAGCCAAAGAAAAGTCCCAGATTACTTGCTTTGAGTGTGGAGTCAAGGGTCACTACTCCAATGAGTGCCCCAAGAAGCTTGCAGCAGCCACCAATGTGAATGCCCCCACGCAATAGCAACGTCGTGTTCAACCTGGAAGGAAATTTGCCCCAGGGAACTCGCTCAACCGCAACGGCCGTCTGTTCCACATGAATGCTGAAGAAGCTCAGGAAGCACCCGATGTCGTGCTGGGTATGTTTTCTGTTAACTCAGTACTTGCAAGAGTGTTGTTTGATTATGGAGCATCGCACTCATTTGTTACAGAAGAATTTGCATGCACTTGTAAGATTCAACCAACCAAATTGAAGCATGTTATGATAGTTCAAATACCTGGTTCAACCACCAAAGCTAGAAAAATTTGCAAGGCTGTACCTATCAGAATCCATGGGATAGATTTTTATGCTAATCTAATAGTACTTGGAACCAAAGGTTTGGAAGTAGTACTAGGAATGAATTGGATGTCGAAACATAAAGGATTGATCGACTGTGCTAAGAAAACCATAACCATGACCAGTAGCTCTAGAGTATCAGTAGAGCATGTATCTGAAACTTGCCCCGTCAATTCAAATGCAACAAGAGTCTAGCCCAACCAACCCTAGACCAAGTCATAGTAGTCTGTGAATACCCCGACGTATTCCCAGATGAATTGCTCGGCATGCCCCCAGATCTCGATATCGAGTTCATTATTGAATTAATTCCTGGAACTAGACCCATAGCTCAGAGACCTTATAGTATGAACCCATCTGAATTAGTGGAACTGAAGAAGCAACTTGATGCTATGCTGGAGAAAGGTCTGATTCAAGCAAGTGCATTGCCATGGAGATCGCCTGTTTGTTTGTGGATAAGAAGGATGAAGGTAATTATTTGTGCACGGATTACCGGAAGCTGAATGATGTCACCATCAAGAACAAGTACCCATTGCCAAAGATAGAGGATCTGTTTGATCAGTTGACTAGTGCCAGAGTGTTTTCTAAGATTGATCTTAGAACTGGTTATCATCAACTCAAGATTCGTGCAACGGATATTCCAAAGACCGCCTTTACCACCAGATATGGATTGTATGAGTATATGGTCATATCTTTTGGATTAACCAATGCCCCCACTTATTTCATGAATATCATGAATAAGATTTTTGTGAACTTCCTGGATAAGTTTGTCGTTGCTTTTATCGATGATATTCTAATCTATTCAAAGTCATAAGAAGACCATGAGCTACACCTAAGAACCATCCTTGAAACCCTTAGAGAGCTTTAGTTGTATGTCAAGTTTAGCAAATGTGAGTTCTGGTTGAAGGAAGTAGGATTCCTAGGACATATTGTATCGGCAGGAGGAGTCACTATTGATCCCGCCAAGATCAAAGATGTTGAAGAATGGAAAGGCCCAATCACTCAAACTCAAGTCTGTGCATTTCTCAATTAGCAGGATATTACTGCAAGTTTGTTGAAGGATTTTCGAGCATCGCAAGACCGGTGACCCAATTGTTGGAGAAAGATAGAAAGTTTGAATGGACTAAAAAATGTGAAGCAAGTTTTCAAGAGCTCAAGAAGACATTGATTTCAGCCCCAATTCTGATTATGCCAGATATCAAGAAGCCTTTTGACGTATGTTGTGATGCATCCAAGATTGGTCTCGGATGTGTGTTGATGCAAGAAGGCAAAGTCATAGCATATTTGTCCTGACAACTGAAGCAACATTAGCAAAACTACCATATCCATGATCTTGAACTAGCAGCTATAGTTTAGCCTTGAAGACATGGCGTCATTACCTTATGGGTAACCGCTGTGAGATTTATTCGGATCATGAGAGTCTGAAGTATATTTTCACTCAGAAGGAGCTGAATTAGGTAAAGGAGATGGATAGAGTTAATCAAGGATTATGACCTTGACATTCACTGTCACCCCAGCAAAGCCAATGTGGCAGCGGATGATCTTAGCAGATTGCCGCGTAGATTAAACACCATGATCAAAGAAGACCAGCCAAGTTCGCATGAAGAGTTGGTGTAGTTTAGAACGGAGCTAGTTAGCAAAGGATTTTTAGCTAGAATTGAACTTCAACCCACTTTGATTAGTCAGATCAAGGAAGCGCGGAAAGAAAATGCGAGTATCGATGGAATCAATCATCGTATTGGTACAAGAAAGGTACCCGGATTCACCGAATATGAAAAAGGAGTTTTGTGGTACAAAGGACGTATCTGTGTGCCAGCAGATTCCGAGCTGAAGCAAGTTACCATGCAAGAAGCTCATGATACTCTTTATTCTATCCACCCCGGAGGAACAAAGATGTATCGATTTGAAGGAGCAATTTTTGTGGCACAAGATGAAGAGAGAAATCGGAAGCTACATAGCCAAGTGTGATATCTGTCAGAGAGTCAAAGTGGAACATCAGAGACCCGCGGGACTTTTGCAACCATTGCAGATTCCAGAATGGACTTTATCACCGGTTTGCTTACTTCTAGTAGGGGAAATGACTCTATCTGGGTCATAGTTGATAGACTGTCCAAGGTAACCCATTTTATACCTATCAAAATAACCTACTAGATTTCAAAGCTAGCAGAGTTGTACATTGCTAGAATCGTTAGTTTGCATGGAACCCCCAAGACCATAGTGTCGGATTGAGGAACCGAAGTTACCTCAAGATTTTGGCAGAAAGTCCAAGAAGGATTAGGAACCAAGCTGAATTTCAGCACAGCTTATCATCCCACAGATAGATGGATAGACTGAAAGAGTCAAGCAAATCTTAAAAGATATGTTAAGAGCTTGTGTGCTAGAGTATGGATCAAAATGGGAAGATTGTCTGCTTTCGCAGAATTCTCATACAACAACAATTATCAAGCTAGTTTACAAATGGCCCCATTTGAATTTCTGTATGGAAGGAAGTGTCGTACCCATTTGAATTGGTCGCAAGTAGGAGAGAGTCAGATTTTCGGACCCGACATCCTAAGAGAAGCCAAAGAGAAGGTTCACAAAGTCCGTGAGCACGTCAAGACCGCCCAATCCAGACAGAAGAGTTATGCTGACAAGAGACGTTGAGAATTGACCTTTCAATGTCGAAGATTTTGTGTATCTCAAAGTGTTGCCCTTGAAGGGAATGTAATGTTTTCAACTGAAAGGGAAGTTAGCTGATACGTTGCAAACGTATCTATAATTTTTGATGTTCCATGCTTGTTTTATATCTACTTTCTTATGTTTTGTCCACACTTTGGAGTACTTTTACACATTTTTTGGAACTAACCTATTAACAAGATGCCACAGTGCCAGTTGCCTATTTTCTACTATTTTTGGTTCTAGGAAAGTCAGAAAATCAATATTCTTGGAATTGGACCGGACAAAAGCCAAATTCAATATTTCACTGGGGGGAACACGGAGCAAGAAGACGAGACGGAGAGGGGCCAGGGGACAGCCACACCATAGGGTGGCACGGGTCCCCCTTGGCTGCACCACCAGGTGGTGTGGGCCCCTCCGGCCTCCACCGACCTTGCCCCTTCGCCTATATATTCCTCCCGATGTGAAAACCCTAAATCATCAATCAGAAATCCGTGAATAGTTCTGCAGCGCTACCGCCACCGAAGAGGAGATTCAGGGGACAGAAAGTCTCTGTTCCGGCACCCTGCCGGGACGGGGAAGTGCCCCCAGAGCCATCTCCATCGATCTCCACCGCCATCTCCATCACCGTTGCTGATTCCCATGATGAGGAGGGAGTAGTTCTCTCTCGAGGCCAAGGGTTCTACCGGTAGCTATGTGTTCATCTCTCTCTCTATGCATGATCTTATTGAGATCATGAGCTTGTAATCTATAGATCTACCTTGCTACTCAAGTGCTTTAATAGATCTCTGCTCTCCCCATGTGTGTGAAGTTGACAGTGTGCACACCATGGTGGTACTTAGGCTAGAGATTACAAATACTTGTTACGAGGTATATTTGGAGTTGGATGTCTTTATGAAATTGTGGTGTTTCTTGGAACCATCTAGTGCTCAAGGTGACTGTGTGGGGTTTTCTAGATGGGAAATATGAACTTTGAGGTGTGCTGTTATAGCCCTACCATCGATTAGAGTGTCCAACCGGAGAGTAGATAAGAGTAGTATCATAAAGAGAAGATATTTATATGAGCGTGTTCACTAGTGAAAGTATGATCCCTAGGCCTTGTTTATGAGCACTGAAACAACGTTTGCTATTAGATCTATTACATGTTTGCTTGCTTCCATCTTTATTTCAGTTTTACTTTAGTCTTTTCCACGCCATCAAGCTGTTTTCTATCACCGTTACCACTTATAATTATCTATACCACTTGTATTTCACTATCTCTTCGCCGAACTAGTGCACCTATACACCTGACAAGTGTATTAGGTGTGTTGGGGACACAGGAGACTTCTTGTATCTTGATTGCAGGGTTGCTTGAGAGGGGATACCTTCTACCACTTCCTCCCTGAGTTCGATAAACCTTGGGTGATCCACTTAAGGGAAAACTTGTTGTTGTTCTACAAACCTCTGCACTTGGAGGCCCAACAACTATCTACAAGAATAGAAGTGCGTAGACATCAAGCTATTTTCTGGCGCCGTTGCCGAGGAGGTAAGGTAAAAGGTACTCACATCCTCTGGTGTGAGTGCTCGAAGTTATTTCCTTTAGATTCTGCAATTTTGACTTTTTGTTTCTTGTTTTCACTAGTTAGGCGTAATGGAAAACAACAAAAAAATTAGAGAGCTTTATAGTATTTATCTTGAGTTAGGACATGAAGTGTTTGAAGAGAAAATTAAAAAACCTATGCAACTTTATTTGCATGCTAATAGCAATGTTGTTAGTATTTATTCTTTGGACACCATTATTGCTAATGCTATGGAAAAGTCTAAGCTTGGGGAAGCTAGTTTTTATGAAAATGATCTTTTTAGTTCCCCAGCTTTGGAAGATAGCTATTTTATTGCTTATGATGATACCAAACCTCTAATATATGATAAATACAATGATGAATATGATATTCTCAGTCCACCTACTATTGAGGAGAAAATTAATTATGATTACAATATGCCTCCTATATTTGATGATTATGGTGATGAGAATAATAATGATAGCTATTTTGTTGAATTTGCTCCCACTATGATTAATAAGAATGACTATGCATATGTGGGGAGTATTAATTATTTTATGCATGTGGCTCTTGATAAGAATGTTTCTTGTGATAGTTATATTGTTAATTTTATTCATGATGCTACTGAAAGTTATTATGAGAGAGGGAAACATGGTTTGATGTATCTCAACAATATTAAGTTTCCCCTCTTTATGTTGAAAATTTTGAAGTTGCACTTGTTTTGCTTTTCTATGCTTGTTGCTTTGTGCTTTCATAACTTGATTCTTTACAAGATTCCTATGCTTAGGAAGTGGGTTAGACTTAAATGTGTTTTGAATTTGCTTCTTGATGCTCTCTTTTACTTCAATTCATATTTCTTATGTGAGCATCTTGTCAAACTATCATGCCTAACTTAAAGGCGTTAAAGAAAAGTACCTCTTGGGAGATAACCCAATAGTTTTATTGAGTCTTGAAGTTATTACCTATGTAATAACCGCTCCTTATCATTTTTGAGTGGTTTTTGTGGCAAGAGTAACCTTTAATAAGAGAGAAGTAATGCTTCGGAAAGATGATGTCCCGAAACAGATTTCTGTGCTTCACCGTAAAAATTCGTGTAAAATCTCTGTACGTCCTTTTGAGGCATGAATTTTTGTGCTTCTTCCCAGGTTGTTATATAACTTCAGTTAGTTAAACACTTTTTGATTTGAGCAACAGAAGGTCTTCGAAAAAAATTCGTCTTTACCTGCTGGTCTGTTTTGACAGATTTCTGCCATTTTCTGCATTTGCTTCTTGTTGGTTCCTTTTTGAGTTATTTTGGGGAATTGAGCTTTTTGAGGGAAGTGCTACAGTAGCTTGTGTTTTAATGGAAGTTTAATTGGTGTTGAAACTGAACCTGAAAAGACTTATTATATTGAGTGCACTAATGTTGCTAATAAAGATTGTGTGAAGTTTTGTATGAAGAAAAATTCAGGTGTATGGAAGGAATGAGTAATGAGATGAAGAATGGACTAAAGCTCAAGCTTGGAGAGGCCACGCGTGTCACCCCAAGAAATATCCAAGAAGTACAACATCAAAGCTTGGGGATGCCCAAGGCATCCCCCTCTTCATCAATAAAAATCCCAGGTTTCTTCCAAACACTTTATTTTTATTGTTTCATGCACAGTTGTGTTGTTCTTGGAGAGTCTTCGTTTTTTTTTTTCATTTGCTTGGTTTTCTTAGTTTGCTTGAATAAATTGGTTGTACCCCCTCTTTCATACATTGATTTTCAAATAGTCTGGTTTGGATTGAAAAGAGTAGGAAAAGTTCATGCATAAGTGGTAAAAGGAGCTTGTTTTTGACTATGGCCTATGCTTTGGCATGCCATGCTTGATATTGTTTTGGCTTTATGCTTAGTGATCTTTTCTGTAGCATGAAATGTTATAAACAATTGAGATTGCATAATGTGCCTTTGAAGAATCATGCGTTGTTTTAGCATATTAAAGCATAGTATTGTGGTATTCTCCTTTGATGCATTATTTGGGTTGACTTGGCGCATGCTCACACCATGTTATGACTATCCAAAGTCACCATAGCCTTGATGATCCTTTATTTTTCGACTTGTAATATCACTTTATGCTTTGATTAATGATGTTTTGTCCCTCTGCATGATTATGGCCATTATTGCTCTCTTAAATGGTCGCTCCCAGTCTTTTGCTTGCCTCCTCAACCAAGTATGAGTTCCACTCATGCATCCAACTCCTAAAACCAAGTTATTCCAAAGGTTCCACCATACCTACCTATTAGCATATGCTATTCCAAGTATATTCATGTTTTTGTCTATCTTCCGAATTAAAATTATTATGAGAAAATTAGTGATTAAAGCTCTCACGAACTTGATGACACACTTTACTTTCTTGCACTTAATAAACTTGAACCATTGCGTCCATCTTTGTTGCGTATATGCTTGCAGTTTATAAGTTTAAGTTAGCAGAACCATGTATCATGGGGAACGCTTTCAACATTGCACCTGTACTTTGTACCCTGTTGATATCATGTTCTTTTGCTTATGGATCCCGGCGGTGTGAAATAAAAGGGGAACTTGTAAGATCATGGAGTTTGTATTTGTGTTAGAGAAACGCCTGGGCCGCTAGCCTAAGCCATGCCTACTCATGGTGGAAACTTGCAGCATAACCATAATGAGCACTCTATGAAGCATCCTCAATAAAAACCTATGCAAATAGCAAATAAAAAGATCGCTGAGATGCTCATTGTCTGCTTGCCTTGTCATTTTGATTATGGGATAGCTCCTATATCATGTGCAAGGGGTACCCCGTTGGCGGTTCTCTATGATACATATGTACTTACAATGACAAGAGCTTACTTGTGACTAAAGTTGAGTAGCATGAGGTTCGGTCTTCGTAAGTAAGGGGCATGAGATTTCGACTTATAACTTGTCAAGCATATCCTCTTAATTGTGTCACTTTAATCTTAATCACTTTCAAGATGCTTATGATAGGGGCAGTGAGAGCTGGAAGCTAATAAGTGACCTAATTTTTGGAAGCTCGTTATGAAACTTGAATCCCTACTTCCTTCTATGAAGGCTTTTCTTTTACTTTTATGTTGAGTCTCCACCTTCTATCTTTATGCACCTACTTTGAGAGCACAGTGGCCATTCTTAGTTCTATATGCATTGTCCCAAGACTTGTTGATTGATGCATAACTTGGTATTGCTTGTTCTGAAACTATTTGTATCTAGTAACTTTTATGAACTTTGAAGGTGTCCTATGCATTTATGTTTGCTACTCTATGAGGGACAATCTAAATGCCACTATGATATGTTTTCTTTATGTGAAACAAACAAACGTCTTGCAAAGCATTAGTATTCATGAATCTTTTGTTTGTGCCTTTTCATGTTACAACATAGTTTCTATGTCTTATTGCTAGAACTTTATCTTTATGCTATGTTGAAGTACTATGATCCCAACTATCAATGTTTTACAAATACTTTGATCAAGTTTATGATGGTGCATGTCACCTCAAAATTTATTCTTTCTTTTTATCACTTACCTACTCGAGGACGAGTAGGAGTTAAGCTTGGGGATGTTGATACGTTGCAAATGTATCAATAATTTTTGATGTTCCATGCTTGTTTTATATCTACTTTCTTATGTTTTGCCCACACTTTGGAGTACTTTTACACATTTTTTGGAACTAACCTATTAACAAGATGGCACAGTGCCAGTTGCCTATTTTCTGTTGTTTTTGGTTCCAGGAAAGTCAGAAAATCAACATTCTCGGAATTGGACCGGACAAAAGCCAAAGTCAATATTTCACCGGAGGGAACACGAAGCCAGAAGACGAGACGGAGAGGGGCCAGGGGCCATCCACACCATAGGGTGGCGCAGGTCCCCCTTGGCCGCGCCACCAGGTGGTGTGGTCCCCTCTGGCCTCCACCGACCTTGCCCCTTCGCCTATATATTCCTCCTGATGGAAAAACCCTAAATCGTCAATCAGAAATCCACGAAAAGTTCCACAGCACTACTGCCACCGTAGAGGAGATTCGGGGGACAGAAAGTCTCTATTCCGGCACCCTGGCAGGATGGGGAAGTGCCCCCAGAGCCATCTCTATCGATCTCCACCGCCATCTCCATCACCGTTGCTGATTCCCATGATGAGGAGGGAGTAGTTCTCTCTCGAGGCCAAGGGTTCTACCGGTAGCTATGTGTTCATCTCTCTCTATGCATGATCTTATTGAGATCATGAGCTTGTAATCTATAGATCTACCTTGCTACTCAAGTGCTTTAATAGATCTCTGCTCTCCCCATGTGTGTGAAGTTGACAGTGTGCACACCATGGTGGCACTTAGGCTAGCGATTACAAATACTTGTTATGAGTTATATTTGGAGTTGGATGTCTTTATGAAATCGTGGTGTTTGTTGGAACCATATAGTGCTCAAGGTGACAGTGTGGGGTTTTCTAGATGGGAAAGATGAACTTTGAGGTGTGCTATTATAGCCCTACCATCGATTAGAGTGTCCAACCGGAGAGTAGTTAAGATTAGTATCATAAAGGGAAGATATTTATATGAGAGTGTTCACTAGTGAAAGTATGATCCCTAGGCCTTGTTTCTGAACACTAAAACACCGTTTGCTATTAGATATATTACATGTTTGCTTGCTTCCATCTTTATTTCAGTTTTACATTAGTCTTTTCCACGCCATCAAGCTATTTTCTATCACCGTTACCACTTATAATTATCTATACCACTTGTATTTCACTATCTCTTCGCCAAACTAGTGCACCTATACACCTAACAAGTGTATTGGGTGTGTTGGGGACACAAGAGACTTCTTGTATCTTGATTGCAGGGTTGCTTGAGAGGGGATACCTTTGACCACTTCCTCCCTGAGTTCGATAAACCTTGGGTGATCCACTTAAGGGAAAACTTGTTGTTGTTGTACAAAGCTCTGCACTTGGAGGCCCAACAACTGTCTACAAGAATAGAAGTGCGTAGACATCTTTAGCCCCCAGATATATTGGACCCTTCAAGATTTTGAATCGCCGAGGAGAAGTATCTTATCAACTGGAACTGCCAGAGGAGATGTCAGCCATCCATGATGTGTTCCATATATCATTACTTCGCAAATGCCTAGAAGTTCCGAAGAAGACCGGAGTGTTGAAGAACATTGATCACCAAGCCATAGATATCAACAAAGATCTGTCGTATCGTGAAGTGCCCATCCGTATTTTGGAGGAAGCCTTCAGAACCACCAGGACCCGGAGTATCAAGTTTCTCAAGATCCAATGGAGAAACCATACCGAAGAAGAAGCTACTTGGGAGAGAGAAGATTACATTAGGACTGAGTTTCCAAATCTCTTTAGTTCCTAGTTTTTCTTAAATCTCGGGACGAGATTTTGTTTAAGGTGGGAAGGTTTGTAACACCCCAAAACTTCTAATAAAGATTATCAAGTTCTAATCACCCAAGTTTAGGGTTAACAAAAACTTTTATTACAAATTTGAATATGAATGCATGTGTTTTGCATTAATGTAGAATTGATTGAAATTGCCATGCCTGATTGCTAAAAATGATTAGAAATGGTTTAAAGATGAATCCTACATCATCTATAACATTTACAAACTAAATCAAAAGAAAAAGAAATCAAATATGAATTTAATAACCAAATGGTCATTTTGGCCAAAGTTAACCACTAGGTCATTTTAGGTGTTCCTAGAAGAGAAATTTTAACAGAAACAATTCTACTTCTTTTCACCCCTTGCTAGACTAAGTAAAAGTGAATCCAAGCCCACTTTACAAACTCACCAAAACTATTTACAAATCTACTTAAAGGACAGTTGAAAATTGAATCTAGTTCATATGGTAAGATCCCACTTTTTCAAAAACCTATCAAACCAATTCCATTTGAATTCTCCAAGAAAACATAGATACTCAAGCTTAAGATCAAATCACTCACAAATTTACATTCAAGAATTCCAAATTATATTTCTTGCGCCCATTTCATCAAACACTTTGCTTACACTGAATAATCAGCTGCCTAACTTCACTGTTTAAGCAGTGATCATTCGACCAATTGGTCTCCCCTTAACTCCCATGTCTCTCATGTGCCTCGCCAAGCACCAGATCAGCCCCCTCTTTGCCGTTGTGCACAGTGCCGCGCCGCCCGATTGTGGTCGTCACCGTCTGACAGTGGACAACACGCCAGGAGCCGCGCCGCCCTCGCCCATGACACGCACCAGACACGTCGCAGTCCACCGCCACCCCTATCCAAGTCATGGCTGTAGGAGAGCCCTGGACCACCCTAGCTATGTCGCGCCAACCGTCTCTGCGCCATGCCCAGAGCGCGCTAGCTTGCCGTAGCCGACCACCTTGCACAGACCGCGCCTCACCCTCTCCATGCACACGCCCACTCACCATGATCATAGCAACCATGTAGACACCCCCGTTCGCCGCCGTGCGACCCATAGCTCCCGCACACCGTCACAAACACCGACGCATCCGCGCAGAGCGCCGCACGCTCCCGACCAAACCACACCGCCCCGCGCCTTGCCTTTAAGCCAGCAACGATCGCCGGAGAACACAACACCGTCCCCTAGCCTCAGCCCCGCCACTAGCCGCCTGTAGCGTCGTCACCGACGAGCCCGCGCCTATGTTGTTCGGTCCCCTCACCGCAGTATAAGTAGAGGCATCCCCTGCCTCCATTCTCCACACCAATACCCTCACCACTCCCCACTGATCCTCCCGCACCCTTCCCTGTAGCAAGGCGAGCTCTCCCTCACCGGAATTTGGCCGGAGCCCGCCGCTGCTGGAGGAGAAGGGCGTCGTCGATTGGAGCTGCCCCAGGAGCTGCCGTGACTACCATTCGAGCCGCCATCCATGACAACGCCGTTCGCCCCCATCGCCGACCCTAGCTGGAGCCCAGGTGAGCCTCGCCGAACCCCCACCGCCGCGTTAGGGTAATTTTCTCGCCGGAGTTGTTCGTCGTCGACGATGACTCCTAGCCGTTAGAATAGATTTTTATCGTAGGGCTCAAATTCGCAGATACGGTTTTGTTTAGATACAGTTGCTGACTGGTGGACCCCGTCAGTCAGCAGCTCGCTGCACCGCGTAGTACAGTTGGGCCGGCCCGTTTAAGTTCCCCGCGCAGGCCTGGAGATTCAAATATTGATTTTCCAATTTAGTTTAAACTAGTTTCTGTCCATAGATTCAAAAATAAATTCAGAGAGTTTCACTGAACCAAATTGCATGATTCTAATTTTGTTAGAAAGATATTTAAATTATCTATCCAAGCCCGTTGGATTTAAATCATTTGGAATTAGATATCACCTATACCAAAAATAACAAGACAAAGACTTTTTCAACTTCAAACATTTTTCAAAAATCAACCATAAATGTTTTTGAGTAAGTCAAAAATCAACCATAAATTAGATACCAACTCTCAAAAATCCCATTTGATAAGATATATGTGAATATGTAAAAATATTTAGGTTTGCATGCAGTGACTTTGGACTGGTACCAAAAGAATGCTATTGGGGCATTTCTAGTCACTTTAAATTTATTAAATGATAATCTTAAACTTTGTAAAATTTGACCAACCCTTCAAATCACATTCCCATATATTAGAATATGTGGTGATGACATGTGTCAACATGATCCCATATTTTAATTGGAGAATATTAGATCTTTATTAATTTCAATGAGTAGAAATTAATTTTCTCAAATAAGATAAATGAAACTAGTTCTTTATTTCATGTGATGATTGTGATGATGCTAGATCCTCAAGTGTGAGCCTTACTGTGCTAAATAGAACTAGTTAAGTATTGTTTGGTGATTATGTACCCCATATTTATTTATAGAAGATAGTACTGACCCCGGATACGAGGAGGAGGAGTTCTACCCAGAAGAAGAGGAAAACTTCAACTACTGCACTACTCAAGGCAAGCTAGAACTATGCAAGCTAATACTTGCAAATTTGATAACTTAAGCAAAGTGCATTAGGCATGCTTTGGTTATATACCTTGATTTAAACCAATCCCAAGTTTTACTTGCAAGCTTTACTCTTTCACTTTACCAAAGTCTTTACTTTAACTAGTGCTTTGAGAGTATTGGAAAAATAGTATAGATAGCATAAAGAGTATAAAACTAGGCCTATACTTAGATGTCATTCTATGGCATGAGATTGAAGATTAGGACCCCTCATTAGTGAACACACTTAACCTTAGTGGCTAGTGCTAAGCAGAAAAGTTGATCACTTCAGATGGGAATAATTGGTAAAAATGATTATGAAACCCTTGGAAAGATGCTTCATTCTATTGAAATGTTTTGACATGTGTTGAGAAACACAAAAGGATTTGATGATGAAAATGTTGAGGCATGAGCCTTAACCCTTTTATAAAAACTGATGGTTGGGTTCGGATGCGATACCATTCCAATTTTACCGTACAGCCATAATACCTGAATTGGGTAGGACTCCGCCGGAAGTTTATATGCATTAGTATGGGTTCCATCACGGAAGAGGTTTGAGCTGAGGCTACCTCGTGAGTGTGAATTGTCCACCTATGTACTTCCCATGATGGCAGATGGCCATGACTGGGAGGCCAAGCTCATAGGGGAGGTTCCTATACTAGAGTGTGTAAGTGGAAGGTTATGATTGATTATCCGCATACTAAGTATGATAATTCAGGGTTATCCCTGACGGATGTATCGAATTTTGTGGTGAAAGTGTACCACCTCTGTAGAGTGTCAAACTATTCGAATAACCGCGTCCACAGTCATGGACAGTCGGAGTGGCCATACTGTTCCGTCGTTAGATGTTTTCCCAAATGACTTGTGAAGTGAACTATCATTTTTACTTGACCACAACATGGTTGTGACTATGAAAACTAGGTTCCCACTTAAGTTATTTAGAACATTTACTTAGTTTTCTTTACTTCTAAACTCAGGTTAGATGAATCTGGCTATTTGCAAACAAACCTAGAGCTTAAGGTTCCTACTAGAACTACCTTACTTGTTAGTGATAGTTTGCGAGTACTTAAAGAGTACTCATGGCTTTGTCCCTGGCTATTCCCGTAGCCAGACTATGAGGAGGACTATCAGGATGATAGACAACAGGTACGACAAGTAGGATCATCTCCCATCGTCAGCATTGCCTGTAACTCTGAAGATGGATCCCCTACTATGTTTCTTTCCGCTGCTTGATTTGTATTAAGACTGGATAATGAGATCCCTTATTTGTGTAAGACCTTATTATGGTTTGTAATGGATGATGTACTGTGATATCCGATCTGTTATGTCTCGCAAAAATGGTAATCCTAGGATTGCGAGGTATGGCATAACAGAAGTCTGGCATTAAAAAACTGGATGTTGAAAGGAATAAACCCAAAAGGGGAAGCGGGAACCCTTAGAATCGTCCTCGGATGGTTGCAGGTTCAGCGGTGCTTCGACGAGAAATTTGGTGGCCTGGCGGTGATGCGCGGGTCGAGATCACAGACATAAGGAGGGGCGATGGGATTTAAGGGGGAGGCACGCTCGGCCGAGTGGGGTGAGTGGGGGCGAGGGCATCGTGCAGGAGGTCATGGGGAGCGTTGGCAACATGGGGATCGTGGGCGCTGGTCGCGGTTGAAGATGGACCTGACCACGCTGGGGTCGAGAGAGCGAGCCAACGCGGGAGTGAGAGGAGAGGGAGGCGGGTCGGTTCTATGCCGAAAGCAGGGTTGCGCTGCTCGATGGTGGGCTGCGCGATAGATAGGGTGTAGAAGCTATGGGCTGGCCCATTAGGTTTAGTTTCATTTTTTGTTTACTATTTATTTTATAGATTTAGTTTTATAACTTCAAATGGAGTAAATACAATTTCTATATTTTTGTAAAATCAATCCACACCACGTAAACTTTAAAGAACAAAACTTCTATTCCAAGAAAAATATCAATATTGCCACTAAGTATTTAATGCCTTATGGCTAATTTGGAAAATACAAAAAATAACTTTAGGGTTTTAAATATAAGAGTAAAAAATTTAAATAATATTTTAGACATTAAAATATTGAAACGGTGCTATTAAATTTAATATATTAAAATTCAAAAAATTAGAATGTTACGACAACCGTCACCAATACGGGAGATTAGGCCCCATCCTCAGACGTGGCACAAGAAATTGACCATGGCCTCACGCTCGGGCGTGGCACAAGAGCATTTTCAATAGATACCAAAAATACTACCCAAAAAAATATTTTTTATATTTTGAAAGCCAAAAACAACACTGCAGTGGATACCCTACGTAAGATTGTAAGTTTATGCCCCAATTTTCTTCCGGCACGCCCAAAGAACTTGCCTCGATGAAGTATATTTCAGCCGTGTGCACGGAACCGCCCCTGTCCTCCATTGACCGCCACCGGCGACCAATTTGGCCAAAATCACTCCTCGTGAAACCCCTATGACAGGGCATCTCCACCGGGCTCTGTTTGGGTCAGGACGCGGTCGTTTTTGGATCGTGGTCCAATCTGTCTGGCCAGCGTTGTCCAGCGAGACGACCTATCTGTCCGTGCTTGGCTAACAAGATGTAAACACCTGGATTTTTAATCCCAGATGTCTGTTATGCGATACATCGCAATCCTAGGATTACCAATTTTGCGAGACATAACATATTGGATATCACAGTACATCATCCATTATAAACCATAATAAGGTCTTACACGAATAAAGGATATCATGATCCAGTCTTAATACAACAAGCAGTCGAATAATTAATAAGCGTAGCGGTGGGGTCCATCTTCAGGGTTACAGGCAATGCTGACGATGGAAGATAGTCCTGGTTATCATAGCCGTCCAGTTGTCCTTCCTCTTGGTATTCTCCTTCATAGTCTGGCCATAGGAATAGCCAGGGATAAAAGCCATGAGTACTTTTTAAGTACTCGCAAACTATCACTAACAAGTAAGGTAGTTCTAGTAGGAAATGCTAACTCTAGGTTTATTTGTAAAGTTAAGTTTGAAACCTAAGCTGAGTTCAGAAACAAAGAAATATAAAATAAAGTTTGAAAAACACCTAAGTGGGAACTTAATTGTCATAGTCACAACCCTGTTGTGGTCAAGTCATGTCACAATTCATTTCATCGGTTATTTTGAAAACATCTGACAACGGAACAGTATGGCCACTCCAACTGTCCATAACCGCGGACGTGGTTATTCGAATAGTTTGACACTCTGCAGAGGTGGTACACTTTCACCACAAGATTTGATACATCTGTCAGGGATAACCCTAAATCATCATACTTAGTATGCAGATAATCAAATATAACCTTTCCTTTACACACTCTAGTACAAGCACCTCTCATATGAGCTTGGCCTCCCAGCCATGACCATCTGTCATCCTGGGCACTGCATAGGTGAACAACATTGAGAGGTAGCCTCAGCTCAAACCTCTCCCGCGAGGGAACTAATACTAATGCATATAAAATTAGCCATCCGAACCCAACCATCAGTTTTTATAAAAGGGGCTAAGGCTCATGTCTCAACATTTTCATCATCAACAACCATTTGTGTTTCTCAACACATGTCAAAACATTTCAATAGAATGACTCATCATTCCAAGGTTTTCACAAGTCATTTTCACCAAGTATTCCCATCTAAAGTGATCTAGTTTTGGTTTTGCTCTAAACTATTAAGTTAAGTGTGTTCACTAAGAATGGATGCTAAGATCAATCTCATGCCATAGAATGACATCTAAGTCTAACTAAATAGGTCAAGTTTTATACTCTTTATGCTACCTTTAAACAAGTAAAGGACTTTGGTAAAGTAAAGAAAGTAAAGCTTGTAAATAAAACTTGGAGTAGGTATAAGTCAAAGGGTATAACCAAAGCATGCCTAATGCATTTTCTTAGATTCTCTAGCTTGCAAGGGTTAGCTTGCATTGTTAACTTGTATAATGCTAGCTTGCTAATAATAGCTTGCCTGGTTGATGCAGTGGTTGAAGTTTTCTTCCTCCTCCTCTTGGTAGAACTCCTCCTCCTCGAAAGCTTGGTCGGTACTATCGTCTATAAATACATACGGGATACACAATCACCACAGAATACTTAACTAGTCTACTTAGCACACTAAGGCACACATTTGATGATCTATTATCATCACAAGCATCACAAGGTTTAATGAACTAGTTTTATTTATTTTATTTGAGAAAAGTAATTTCTACTCATTGAACTTAACTAAGATTTAATATTCTCCAATTAAAATATGGGATCATGTGGACACATGTCATCACCACATATTCTAACATATGGGAATGTGATTTAAATGTTGGATCACATTTTAATAAGTTCAAGTTTAATAATTAATGATTTAAAGTGACTAGAAATGGCCATATAGCATTATTTTGGTACTAGTCTAAAGTCACTGCATGCAAACCTTAATATTATTACATATTCAGATAGGTATGGTTAAATGTGATTTTTTAGAGTTGAAATAAACTCAAAAGCTAGTATGGTTGATTTTAGAAAAATGTTTGAATGTGCAAAATCTTTCGTCTTGTTATTTTTACTAGGAGAGATGTCTAACTCTAAATGTTTTAAATCCAACTGTCTTGGATAGAGATTTAAATTATTTGACGAACAAAATTGGACTCATTCAATTTGGATTTGTGAAACTCTCTGAATTGATTTTTGAACTAAGGGACATAACTGAGTTTTAATTAAAATAGAAAAGCATATATTTGAATTACTGGGTCAACGCGGGAAACTAAATGGGCCAGCCCGTGTACACTCCGCGGCGCTGAGGGCTGCTAACAGGGGGTCACGCCTGTTAGTGACTCATCCAACACGAAGCGGTACGTGGCGATAAGGACCACACGATTAGAACTAGATCTAACGTCCCACGGTCGTCGTCGACGACGGACATGTCGCCGGCGAGACTGAACCCTAACGCGGTCGGTGGGGGTATTGTGGGGACGTACCAGGGCTCCAGCTAGTACGGCGAGGCGGTCAAACGAACAAGTCAACGATGGTGGTTCTCCTGGTAGATTTGATCTTGATCACTTGGATTAAAGTTTTGGGATGTTACAAACCTTCCCCCCTTAAACAAAATCTCGTCATGAGATTTACCAAAGAAAACTAGGAACTAGAGAGATCTGGGAACTCAGTCCTAACGTTATCTTCTCGCTCCCAACTGGCTTCTTCTTCGGTATGGTTTCTCCATTGAATCTTGAGAAATTTGATACTCCTGGTCCTGGTGGTTATGTAGGCTTCCTCCAAGATATGGATGGGCACTTCACGATACGTTAGATCTTTGTTGATATCATTAGCTCGGTTATCGATGTTCTTGAAAACTTCGGTCTTCTCCGGCACTTCTAAGCATTTGCGAAGTAACGAGATATGGACCACATTGTGGATGGCTGACATCTCTTCTGGCAGTAACAGTTGATACGATACTTCTCCTCGACGATTCAGAATCTTGAAGGGTCCGATATATCTGGGGGCTAACTTTCCTTTCATACTAAAACGTTGCGTTCCCTTCAATGGCGAAACCTTGAGATATACAAAATCTCCGATATTGAAAGTCAGGTCTCTCCTTCTCTTGTCAGCATAACTCTTCTGTCTGGATTGGGCGGTCTTGAGGTGCTCACGGACTTTGTGAACCTTCTCTTCAGCTTATCGGAGAATGTCGGGTCCAAAGATCTGACTCTCTCCTACTTGCGACCAATTCAAAGGGGTACGACACTTTCTTCCGTATAGGAACTCAAATGGTGCCATTTGCAAACTGGCTTGATAACTGTTGTTGTATGAGAATTCTACGAAAGGTAGGCAATCTTCCCATTTTGATCCATACTCTAACACAATGGCTCTTAACATATCTTCTAAGATTTGGTTGACTCTCTCAATATGTCCATCGGTTTACGGGTGATAAGTGGTGCTGAAATTCAACTTGGTTCCTAATCCTTCTTGGACTTTCTGCCAAAATCTCTCGAGGTAAATTGGGTTCCTCGATCTGATACTATGGTCTTGGGAGTTGCATGCAGACTAACAATTCTAGCAATGTACAACTCTGCTAGCTTCGAACCCTGGTAGGTTGTCTTGACAGGTATAAAGTGAGCTACTTTAGACAGTCTATAAACAATGACCTAGATTGAGTCATTTCCCCTACTATAAGTAGGCAATTTCTGACGGAATCCCATTTCCATTCCGGAATCTGCAATGGTTGCAACAATCATGCGGGCCTCTGATGTTCCGCTTTGACTCTCTGACAGATATCGCACTTGGCGATGTAGCTTCCGATTTCTCTATTCATCTTGTGCCACCAAAATTGCTCCTTCAAATCCTGATACATCTTTGTTCCTCCGGGGTGGATAGAATAAAGAGTATCATGAGCTTCCTGCATGATAACTTTCTTCAGCTCCGAATCTGCTGGCACACAGATACGGCCTTTGTACCATAGAACTCCTTCTTCATCGTCGGTGAATCCAGGTACCTTTCCTGTACCAATACGACGTTTGCTTCCGTCGATACTTTCATTTCCCTTTTGGGCTTCCTTGATTTGGCTAATCAAAGTGGTTTGAAGTTCAATGCTAGCTAAAAATCCTTTGCTAACTAGCTCAGTTCTAAACTGCTCCAACTCCTCATACAGACTTGGTTACTTCTCCTTGATCATGGTGTTTAGCCTACACGGCAATCTGCTAAGAGCATCCGCTACCACATTGGCTTTGCCGGGGTGATAGTGAATGTCAAGGTCATAATCCTTGATTAACTCTATCCTTCTCCTTTGCCTCATATTCAGCTCCTTCTGAGTGAAAATATACTTCAGGCTTTTGTGATCTGAGTAAATCTCGCAGCGATTACCCATCAGATAATGACGCCATGTCTTCAATGCAAAAACTACGGCTGCTAACTCAAGATCATGGGTCAGATAGTTCTGCCCATGCTGCTTCAGTTGTCAAGATACATAGGCGATGACTTTGCCTTCTTGCATTAATACACATCCTAGACCAATCTTGAATGCATGAAAATACACATCAAACGACTTCTTGATATCTGGCATGACCAATATTGGGGCTGAAATCAATCTCTTCTTCAGCTCTTGGAAACTGGCTTCACATTTGTCGGTCCATTCAAACTTCTTGTCCTTCTTCAACAATTGAGTCATGGGTCTTGCTATGCTCGAAAATCCTTCTACGAACTTGCGGTAGTATCCCGCTAATCCGAGAGATGCACGGACATGGGTTTGAGTGGTTGGGGCTTCCCATGCTTTGACATCTTTGATCTTGGTGGGATCAACGGCTATTCCTCCGGCAGACACAATATGTCCTAGGAATCCGACTTCCTTCAACCAAAACTCATATTTGCTGAACTTGGCATATAACCGATGCTCTCTAAGGGTTTCTAGGATGATTCTCAGATGTTGCTCATGCTCTTCTTCTGACTTGGAGTAGATAAGGATATCGTCAATAAACACCACGACAAACTTATCTAGAAAATACATAAAGATCTTATTCATGAGATTCATGAAATAAGCAGGGGCATTGGTTAATCCAAAAGACATGACCGTATACTTGTATAATCCATAACGAGTAGGAAAGGCGGTCTTCGGAATATCTGTTGCACGAATCTTAAGTTGGTGATAACCAGTCCTAAGATCAATCTTAGAGAACACATTTTCTCCAGTCAACTGATCAAAGAGATCCTCTATCTTTGGCAAAGGGTACTTGTTCTTGATTGTGACGTCATTCAGCTTCATGTAATCTGTGCACAAACGGTTGCCTCCATCCTTCTTGTCGATTAATAACACTGGAGATCTCCATGGCGATGCGCTTCTTCAATGTTTGAATGTGCAAAAGCTTTCGTCTTGTTATTTTTACTAGGAGAGATGTCTAACTCTAAATGATTTAAATCCAACTGTCTTGGATAGAGATTTAAATTATCTGTCCAACAAAATTGGAATCATTCAATTTGGATTTGTGAAACTCTCTGAATTGATTTTTAAACTAAGAGACATAACTGAGTTTTATTAAAATAGAATCATTGTTAACTTGTATAATGCTAGCTTGCTAATAATAGCTTGCCTTGGTTGGTGAAGTGGTTGAAGTTTTCTTCCTCCTCCTCTTGGTAGACCTCCGCCTCCTCGAAAGCTTGGTCGGTACTATCGTCTATAAATACATACGGGATACACAATCACCACACAATACTTAACTAGTCTACTTAGCAGACTAAGGCACACATTTGATGATCTATTATCATCACAAGCATCACACGGTTTAATGAACTAGTTTCATTTATTTTATTTGAGAAAAGTAATTTCTACTCATTGAAATTACCTAAGATTTAATATTCTCCAATTAAAATATGGGATCATGTGGACACATGTCATCACCACATATTCTAACATATGGGAATGTGATTTAAATGTTGGATCACATTTTAATAAGTTCAAGTTTAATAATTAATGATTTAAAGTGACTAGAAATGGCCATATAGCATTATTTTGGTACTAGTCTAAAGTCACTGCATGCAAACCTTAATATTATTACATATTCAGATAGGTATGGTTAAATGTGATTTTTTAGAGTTGAAATAAACTCAAAAGCTAGTATGGTTGATTTTAGAAAAATGTTTGAATGTGCAAACTCTTTCGTCTTGTTATTTTTACTAGGAGAGATGTCTAACTCTAAATGTTTTAAATCCAACTGTCTTGGATAGAGATTTAAATTATTTGACGAACAAAATTGGAATCATTCAATTTGGATTTGTGAAACTCTCTGAATTGATTTTTGAACTAAGGGACATAACTAAGTTTTAATTAAAATAGAAAAGCATATATTTGAATTACTGGGTCAACGCGGGAAACTAAATGGGCCAGCCCGTGTACACTCCACGGCACTGAGGGCTGCTGACAGGGGGTCCCGTCTGTCAGTGACTCATCCAACGCGAAGCGGTATGTGGCGATAAGGACCACACGATTAGAACTAGATCTCATAGCCCACGGTTGTCGTCGATGACGAACACGTCGCCGGGGAGACTGAACCCTAACACGGTCGGTGGGGGTACGGTGGGGACGTACCAGGGCTCCAGCTAGTGCGGCGAGCCGGGAAAACGAACAAGTCGACGACGGCGGTTCTCCTGGTACTGGCAGCGTCCCTGGAGATGGCCTGGATCAACGGCTCCCTTCTCCTCCTTCCGCGGCAGACGCCGGCGAAATTCCGGCGCTGCGGGCTACGGCTTGCTCCGGTGGGGCTCTAGGAGTGGTCTGAGGGGGGTGGAGGGGAATGGTGTGACGAATTGGTGTTGGGAGGCGCTCTATTTATAGTGGGGCGAAGCGGCAGTGCGGCATGGGCGGAGCTCGTCGTTGTCGATGATACAGAGGGCTACCGGCGTGGGCGAGATAGGTGGACGGTGGGCGGTTCCCTGGTGGGCATCTAGAGCTTTATGGCGCAACTAGGGGTGGTGGCAATATGTCGGGAGCATCGCGCGCTCTGGGAGACAGAGGTGGTGCTTGACGCGGTTCCCGGCGATCGTGGGTCACGCGGCGGTGCATGGCCATGTCTGGCGGGGTGAGGGGGTCAAGGCGGAACGGCGTGCGCGGTCTGGTGTCGATGCGCGGTCTGTGGCGTGCTGGCGGAGAGGGCGCTCTGGGATGGTCCAGTAGCTAGCAGGGGCTGTGGGATGGACCGTGGGCGGCGGTGAGGTCACGCCTCACTTCTTGGAGCGGCGGAGAAGGGCTGGCGGTCTGCTGTGGCTCGGACACGATCGGCCGGCGATCATGGCCTCGGGGCGGCGTTGCACTGGCGCCAGGGGCTAGGGGATGGGCTGGTGTTGCTTTAGTTGGGTCTGGGGGAGACCAAGATGATTAAATGTGGCTTAATGGCTCGACAAGATTTGATCAAGAACAGTATTAGTTAGGCCATTTTGATTCTGCTCACAAGGTGTTCGATTAAATGGCCGCATGAGAGAAACTTTTGAATTTTTGAAAGATTTCTGGTGGAGTGGTTTGTCACATGCTTAAGCATCTGTGGTTGCTTCGGATTTTGAAATGGATTTCATTTGGGTGTTTTTTGAAATAGTGTGATCTTGACATATGAACTAGATTCAATTTTCCAATGTCATTTAAAATTAGAGTTTGAATGTTTTTGGGATGACACAAAGTGGGCCTTGGCACATCACTACTTGTTCTAGAAAGGGGTGCAAAGAACCACAATTCCCTCTGTTGGGAATTGAGTGCTAGGAACACCCAAATTGGGCTAGGTGATTAAAATGGCAAAAGTGACCATTTCCTTATTTAATAGAAAAGTTTTTGTTAACCCTAAATTGGGTAGATTTGATCTTGATCACTTGGATTAAAGTTTTGGGATATTACACAAGAAGAGGGCGATTTTTTTTAAATTCAAACACAGACAATACAAGCTCAAATTGGCCAAGTTCGTACATATTCATATGTAGTTTACAATGAAAATATAAAAAACTAAATCTAAGCTAGCCCTAACTACTGATCTTGCCGCCGGCACCGTCACGTCTATCTAGGGGTCGAGGTCGATGTACTCTAGTGGCGCCTAGGGGTGTGCTGATGGCAGGGCGGGAGCAGACGCAAGCGCGGTGCGGTGATCCAGCATACCACTGCATGTGTAGTATACTATAGTCGTTTACATGACATCCAGAGAACACCATTCTGTAAATATCACATCCCTCAGAGTGGTATAACAGAAACATTGGGGATCCAAATTACAAACATACACACTTCATTATTATTACAATACCAGAAGTTCGAGACTTCAAGTAATTCAAACTTACAAACCAAATAACTTATTTAATAAGTTCAGCGAAAGAACGAAAGACACAACGGTAATAAAGACGTGAGCTCAATAGCTTATTCTATAGGATTCGTGTTGCTTAGCTCAACCTAGGTAACTACACTCCGGCCTGACAACTACTCTGACTCGTTGTCTTCAGCTTCATAGTGTATCTCGTAGTCCACCCCTTCGATACCACCCTACAGATCCGGCTCTTCATAGTAGACGTCGTTCTAGACCTCCGTAGCATATACCTGGTCATCCTTCTGACCCTCAAAGTCTAGCAAGGGGTTCAAAGGAAAGAGTGAGTAACAGCGTTACCCAACAAGTTCACTATATGCAAGGTGGGAAGTTTGATGCTCTAACTACCACCTCGGGCTATAAGTCCTTGGTACTATGCAGTTTTGGTAAACGTTTCTTCAAAGATTGATTTTAATATTGAAAACTATGCCCATCAGCCTTCACAGGTTGACCAGAACTTCATGGAGTTCCTTTCCTGCCGCGTTCGTAGCTCCTTCCCGGATTAGGGAGTAACATGTCATGGTTCTTACACTTTGTAGAGGTGCGTTACTTTACCCACAAGAGACCAAATCCTTGTTGCACAACCGGACATACTTTCCCGTCCACAATTTCCGTGATGTGGGGCCTAGAAGATGATCCAAGCCAATCACGTCCCCCTTCGCGACCCCGCATGTCCCCTTGGTGTATGCCATGCCTACATCTTGAATTACGGCAATGGTTGGTACAGACCGTCAGATGCTAGAACTATCGTGGGACGTTGAGGGTTCCCACCCATATGATGCATATCCTCTACGAATTACCAACTAATGCATGCTATGAGGATAACAGCCACAACCTGGCCATTCGGAT
The DNA here is from genome assembly GCA_910589775.1 of Avena eriantha. Classification (NCBI taxonomy): domain Eukaryota; kingdom Viridiplantae; phylum Streptophyta; class Magnoliopsida; order Poales; family Poaceae; genus Avena; species Avena eriantha. The sequence goes on along the minus strand of OU342744.1, from coordinate 450,815,683 downwards.
GCATGCGAGAGGAGGAAGATACAACTGACTTCTCTGTCCCATTCCAAATCTCATGGTTAACGCGTAATATATGGCGCTAGAATCACTGATGTCATGGGTTATTAAGCCCTAGCTCTTCGACCATTGGAATCTTAGATTCCATTGTCATTCTTAGTATTTATCATCACTTAGGATGATAATAGCATTCATTTGTTTGGGAAAATATTTGTTTTCTATCTCTTTTAAAATATAGGTGATAACACATAATTTTCAAATACTTTCATAAAGACTCTTCAAAGGACATGAGCAAGTGATGAACTTGCTTTGTGGTTGCAAGATAGTGAAGTCGGATACTTCCACTTGACCTTGAGCTTCGGTTTCTACAGAAAACCATTATTGCTCGATAAGGACAATATTTAAAGAAGCATTATGCAATGCATAGTCATGTCATGCCATGATTTGTTTTGTTTCTTCTTTGCGTGTTTTACCCACCTTGTAAAGGTTTTAAGATTCTTTGAATTAATAAAGGAAAAGCATTACTTAAGAATTATTAAATTCCTATAATTTTGATATTTAGCATTTTTATAATAATTAGTATTATTCTAAGAGTTTAAAAATGAATTTATTTAATTTTAAACTCTTTTAAATATTTAATTAAAATTCCTTTAAGGAAATAAAACTTTAATTTTAACACACTTGATTTACTTTTTAGAAATATAAACTAGTATTTTTCTATAATATTATTCCTTTTAGAATCTTAAAAATGAATTTTATTTAATTTTAAGTGTTTTGTAAATTTTTATAAAATTCCAGAAGGTATAGATACCATCATAATAATAGATCTATATTTAATCTCTTAAAATTACTATCTATTATTTTTATTGGATAGAGGATATTTTTGTGATTTCATAAATATATTATTTGTATTTTTAGGATTTTTATTTATTTTTCTAGAACCTATTTTATGTTAGGGATATATTTGTGATTAAGTATTTTATTTAAGTCCTTCATTTAAAACACGGACCTGTCATACTGGGTTGGCCCGGCCCGACCCGACTCGCTAGGGCTGGACAAATGCCCCGGGGTAGTACTGGGTTGCCCATACCCGGCCGAGTACCACTGGCTCTCTCACTCTGCTCTCTTTTCTCTCTCGCGCGACCCTCCCCTTTGACCGCTCGATGTCACCGCCGCCGCGGGTGATTCCGGCCGCCCCAGGCCGATGTGTCCGTTGCCGTGGTGCAAGATGACATGGATGATGCTGCTGCTCGACGTTGTCTCGCTCGATCTAGCGCTGGCGCTGTCCTCTAGCCACGCTGACCCCCACCTCGTGGCTAGGGTTTGGGGTCCACCGTGCTCTGGCGCTCCCTCGATGATGTTGTGGTGCTCGTGGTGTCACTCCTCCATGGCCACCACCACCGTGTGCAGGCGTGGGTTGCAGCGCCCCCTCGGGGTGCTCCCCGTGCCGCCACCTCTCTGCCGCCGACCTCATCTCTACTTCCTCTCCAATAATATTAAGAGGACCTCGAGTAAGTTATCTAATCTCCTCTCCATGCTCTACCTTGCCTCCATCCCATGCCGTGTGGTCACTTGTGATGGATTTCCCCATTTAGGGTTCATCCCTAAATTCCTAGGGTTCATACGCCCTACAATGGTGATTTAGCATAGCTCTAGGGTTAATCTTGCCAATGCTAATCCTTTGAAGTTGATCTACTATTAGTGTAGTGTCAATCTCTATTGAGCATGTTTGTTACTCTCTTCTTTATCAGAGAACACTCTGCTCATCAAACTTTTGTTACTCTATTCTTTGTCACAAAATTCTATGTGAAAGAATGATCAGATTAATGTGGATGCCTAAGTTTTTGTGGCTATGGATTTACTCCTATGGAGTTAATTTAGGATCGCTCTCTGTGCTGATACTTGGTTAATTACTTACTTGTGAAGTACTGATATGTTCAGTCTCAGGATTTAATCCTGTTACTGTGTAAATCTAGTGCTAGTTTCTCCTTTGTGATGAATAAGAAGATGATTTATTAATAGATGATTCCTATATGCTTGTAGAAAAGTGATTAAACTTATTGGCTTCTGTACAGTGTAGCCTAGTGATAGACAGTGTTGATCTTTACTGTCTTTTCTAAAATAAAGTGTCTATTTATGATTCCTAAATCATTTAGGAAGATGATTATCTTTGTTGAAGAGGATATGCTTGAGCTTGTACTCAAGAAAATATGAACCTGCTAGGTACAGAGGTGCTACCCTTCTGGGAATGTGCCCTGTACCCGCAGTTGTGATGTGTATCTATCTAATTAAAGATAGATCATACGGTCAGTGATGCTGGTCTGAGACCCTGCCTGTGCACAAACACATGTTTTAACTGGTTGTTTCTTATTTGCTGTCTAATATGTCCACTTATCATGTGTTTTCAAGAAAATTAATGTGTAAGATGGAAACTAATTAGATCAAAATGTTTAGATATACCCTGGTAGCCTTGTACTAATGTTGCCTGCTACTTCTGGCTTGTGGTAGCCCTGGGTTTGTTTTGGCTTCCTCTTGGCATGGTCTTGCTCCTCTTGATGATGTTGCTCCTATGTGATCTTGTTGTCCACCTAGTACCACCCCCTCCTCAAGTCACCATCTTTGCTGGTGATCTCCTGGGTTTTTTGTGGTGGAAAATGGCTTGATCTAGTGATATGGTTTAAAGATCTGGTGCTGTTCTCGGATGTGTTGGTGACAAACTGTGGCTGGGCTCTCTCTCTGCAAAGTGGATAGCAAAGCTTGCTTTGCTCCTATGCTGCTGTGATTTAAGATGCCCCTTTTCTCTCTGCCGCTGACACCTCAATGCATGCATATAGGTGTGTGAGCTGCTTCACTATTTGCTTTGGCTGTGGATGAGATCAAGTAACTATGGTTTAAACTCCCTCATCCTTTTACTATTACTTATCCTGGTGAAACTTACCACTTTTCTATTTGGCTTATAATATGGCACTGGAGCTACTTGCTTAAAAGAACAAATACTACACTTTGGTGAAACTTGCCCCTTCCAATTGCTCTATGATGTAATATGAACAGTGCAACTCACAGTTCAACAGTGAGAGTAAAACTAACCCACTAATCTTTTGTTTCTATTTGAGCGGTTTATCTTATTTTGCAGGAACAAGGTCTAGATGCTCAAGATTTAGTATAGGAGTAGATAAATAGTGTAGATTCCCATTGTAATCTTATTTCTTTTTTCTTTATCAAGAATCTTGTAATAGTATTCCTTTGATTTAATACAGACTCATTTTATTGGACTATATTCCTTGTAATTTTCTGTCTGGTTGTAAATATCTCCATTTGCAATCTCATTATGGAATAAAGAAAATAATAAGAATTCATTTCTTATTTGAAGTTCCTTGTCTTAAATTCATATTGTTGTTTAATATATAATCAAACAATGTTAATACATCCTTCTGGAAAACCACTTTATGATTCTAACTTTTCATTTTCAAATATTATTCAAATGATTTGAATTTTCAAATTTGAATTCAAAATATTCCGCCCAAAATACAATAATGCCTAAAGGTCATGTCAAAATTTGTAGCAATCACTTCAAAGATCTATTCCTACCTCTAGATAGTGAAAGAAACTCTTATCTCTTTAGGTTTTAATTTGGAGAAAAATTTACCCCAATTTTACAGATGAATGCATGCATATGCACAGATTCCTATTTCTACCCTTCGTTGGTTCCTAAATGCTGAGGTGTTACAGACTTCCCCCCTTAAATTAAACTTCGTCCCGAAGTTTGCTGATGTGTACCTGAATAGTTCTGGATATGCTTCTCTTAAGTCATCCTCTTTCTCCCATGTGGCCTCTCGCTCCGGGTGATGTTCCCATTGTACTTTGCAGTATTTAATTGCCCTATTTCTCAACCTTTTCAAGTTCTCTTCTAGAATTTTACAGGGTTTCTCCACATAAGTCAAATCTGCTTGTAACTCAATTTCTTGGTGTGTAATTGCATCATAGGGACATTTCCGTAATTGTGACACATGGAAAACATTATGAACTTGAGCCAATCTTTTTGATAACTTAAAAGCATAAGCTATTATTCTAATTTGACTCAGTATCTTGAATGGTTCGATATATCTTGGACTCAGTTTTCCTTTGACTCCAAATCTCTTAACTCCCTTCATTGGACTTACTTTGAGATATACCATATCCCCCGCTTCTGGATGCCATGATCGCCGACTTTGATCAGCATAACTCTTCTGTCGACTTTGAGCTATCTTTAATTGATCTCTAATAATATTGATGATATCTTGCTTTTCCTTGATATAATCTGGTGCAAATTCCTTGCTACTACTAGGTTCATACCAACATATTGGTGATCTACATCTTCTCCCATAAAGTACTTGATATGGTGCTGCTTTCGGACTACTTTGATAGCTATTGTTGTAGGAAAATTCTGCCAACGGTAGATGATCTTCCCACGAACCTCCAAAATCTAATGTACAAGCTCTAAGCATGTCCTCCAAGATTTGATTGGTTCTTTCTGTTTGGCCTCCAGTTTCGGGATGATAGGTTGTGCTGATATCCAACTTCGAGCCAAGTGCTTCATGTAATTGTTTCCAAAATGCTGAAGTAAACACAGATCCTCTATCTGATACAATCTTATTGGGTACTCCGTGCTTACTTACTGTCTCTTTTACATAAATTTCTACTAACTTTTTGGCATTATCTTTTTGATTTACAGGGATAAAATCTGCACTTTTAGTGAATCTATCCACAATCACCCATATCATATCCTTCTGCTTCGGTCTCATAGGTAATCCTATGATAAAATCCATACCAATTTCTTCCCATTTCCATTCCGGAATTTCTAAAGGTTGCAATGGTCCTACTGGACTTTCATGTTCTGCTTTTACCCTTTGACAAGTATGGTATTTAGATACATACTTTGCAATATCCCTTTTCATATTATTCCACCAGAATAATTCCTTAAGATCCATGTGCATCTTTGTACTTCCTGGATGAATTGAATATGGTGTTTCATGTGCTTCTCGCAGTATTACCTCTCTGATCTCTGATACATCTGGTACACAAAGACGGTTTTGGAACCATAAATATCCATAATCTCCTAGGTGAAAATTGATTTTTGTCCTTCGGAAATTCTTCTGATTTCTTCAGCAATAAATGGATCATCAAGTTGATGTCGATAAATCTCAGGACAAATATCACTACATTGCTCTTCTACAACCCTCATGGTAGCTAAGCCTACACGAACTTCTGTCCTTAGGAATTGTATTTCTAACCTTTCCAAATCCATTTGCAACTCTTTTGGTAATTCCTATTGATGGGTTGAGTATCTGTACTGTTTTGACTTAAAGCATCTGCTACTACATTGGCCTTTCCTAGAGTATAGTTAATTGTAAGATCATAATCCTTGATCAACTCTAGCCATCTTTTCTGCCTCATATTCAGCTTCTTCTGAGTAAAGAAATATTTGAGACTCTTATGATCCATGTATAGTTCACACCTTTCTCCATAGATAAAATGTTTCCATCCCTTTAAAGCAAAAAACCACTGTTGCTAACTCCAGATCATGTGTTGGGTAATTGACTTAATGAGGTTTGAGTTGTCTAGACCCACAAGCAATTTCCTTGCGCTCTTGCATTAACACACATCCTAGTCCTTCTTTGGATGTGTCACAACATACTGCGTAATATTTTCCGGTTTCCGGTATAGCTAAGATTGGTGTGGTTGTTAATGTGGTTTTCAATTCCTGAAAACTTGCTTCGCACTTCTCATCCCATATGAATGGTGCATTTTTTTTCTTAGCAATTTGGTCATTGGTCCAGCTATCTTGGAAAAACCTTCAATGAATCTCCGATAATAGCCTGCCATGCCTAAGAAACCTCGGATTTGTTTCACATTAGTTGGTGCATTCATTCCAATACTGATTGAACTTTGGACGGATTCACCACAATTCCATCCTTACTAATCACATGACCAAGAAATTCTACCTTGTCCAACCAAAATTCACACTTGCTGAATTTAGCATACAGCTTATGTTCTCTCAATATTTGCAAGGCTATTCTCAAATGATCAGTATGCTCTTCTTTATCCTTTGAATATATCAAAATATCATCAATAAACACTATGATAAACTTATCCAGATAAGGCATGAAGATTGTGTTCATCAGGTTCATGAATATTTCTGGTGCATTAGTCAATCCAAAAGGTACGACGAGGTACTCATGATGTCCATACCTTGACACAAATGTTGTTTTTGGAACATCTTCAGGTTTGATTTTTATCTGATGGTACCCTGATCTTAGATCAATCTTCGAAAACACTCCATCTCCTTTGACTTGATCAAACAGATCTTGGATTCTTGGCAATGGATATTTGTTCTTGATGGTAACATTGTTGAGATTTCTGTAATCACCACACATTCTTCGTCCTCCATCTCTTTTATCCACAAAAAATACCGGAGTTCCCCATGGGGATACACTTTCCTGAATAAATCCTTTTTTGGCTAACTCATCAATTTGCTCCTTAAGCTCTTTTAATTCTTTTGGTCCCATCTTGTACGGTGCTTTGGCTATTGGTGCTATACCAGGTATCAGGTCAATAGTGAACTCTATTTCTCGATCAGGTGGCATTCCTAGTAACTCTGCTAGAAAAATATCTTGAAATTCCTTCACAACGGTAATCTTCCAATTTGACCTCTTTCATTGAGTTCAACTGCAGATCTACCATGATATGACTATGTTTATCTTCCTGATAGACTATCCTTCCTCCACTTGGAGACTCGATTGAAATAGTTTTATCTTTACAATTGATTTGAGCCCATACTCAGTCATCTAATCCATTCCCAAGACTACTGCTATTCCCCTTAATGGAATCACATAAATATCCTCATAATAGGTTTGACCACAGATCGAGATAACTTGGTTTAATTTTATGTTTCTAACTACCACAATCCCTCCAGCGGTAACTATGGTCATAGGTTTTTCTAACGGTGCCCTTCTAATCCCGAACTTATCACAAAATTGTTCAGATATGAATGAAGTAGTTGCACCCATATCAAATAGAACTTTTCCAGGATTTATGAGAATATTGAGCGTACCTATCACCGCTTGATCCGAGTTATCCACCACCTCCAAGGTTGCACAATTCAGCTTTCTAGTAGGTATGCCTCTCTTGCCATTGTCATTCTTGCCATAGCTTCCACCTCTATTAGGTTGTCCACCTCCGCCTCTTGCTTGACCACTCCTAGTTGTAGGCTAACCACCTAGTGGTTTACTTGGGGAATCAGGCTTGATGTGCCCATTCTGACCACAACCATAGCATATGATTACTCGCTTCTTACATTCCCTTTGGAAATGCCCTGGAATACCACAATTGTTGCATATAATATTCCTCCTAGGGTTGGACTGACCTCCACTGCCATTCTTGTTAGTATTGTTGTTATTATTGAAGGGTCGATTCTTGGGTTTGAACTCCAAATTGGGTTTAGCTTACTTGCTTGGATCCTCTTGGTTTCCTTCTTTGCTCTTTTCCTTCGGTCCTCTTGGACATTCTTGTAATCATCCTCAAATGTGATAGCGCATCAAGTAATTGTTGAAAAGTTGCTTTATTGGCCAGCCTCAGCTGCATCTTCACAAATGGATTTAAACCATGCAGGAAACTTTTCTTCCTCTTTTCCTCAGTGCTCACTTCATCCTCAGCATAACGAGATAGTTGATTGAACTCCCAGATGTACTTCATGACACTGGTATATCCCTGCTAAAGTTCTTCGAACTCCCTACGCTTCAATTCCATCACACTTTCTAGAACATGATACTCACGAAATCTCTACTTAAACTCCTCCCAGGTATACTCTCTTCCTAGGGGTTGCATTGCTAACTAATTCTCCCACCATGATGCTACAGGTCCAGTTAAGAGATGTGTTGCATACCTCAACTTTTCCTCCTTGTTGCATCCTACAGTTTTCAACTTTCTCTCTGTATCTGCTAGCCAATCCTCTGCATCCATGGGCTCAGGGGCTGATGCAAAAGGTAAAGGCCTTGCATTCTGAAAGTTAGAAAGACTCACACCACGTCCTTTAGGTTCCCTCTGATGTCCCACTCGATCCACTAATCCCTCCATAAACTTGTTCTAGGACTCTTGCATCATTTGCATGTACTGCATGAAATTCTGCTCCATCAACGGCCTCATTGGTGGTGGTGGTAAATTTGCCTCCATTCTGGCATCTTCATCCGCCTTTTCCTTAGTTTCGCACTCCATGCGCTGTTGTTCAATCTCGTCCTCTACACCTGTTTCCATACCCCCTAGTCATGTAACATAAAGCGAACACTCATAATTACATCATGCATATGTGTTCTCAGCTCAACTTCATGCATAGAACTAGTCACACTATGGAAAACAAGATCCAAATAAGAACCAAATATGGATTTCACATATTACACATTACAAACAACATAGTCAGTACAACGCCATTAAAGCCCATACCATTTAGGTATTACAAACTCATGTGGATGCTATTCCACTTATTTATTTACATCAAGTGCTCAGACTCTAACTTCTGTATCACCACTGGAATACTCCTCCTAAAGTGTCATGCTCCCTAGCAGCTAGGACGTTCATCGTACATTCCCGGAGTAAACTGTGCTGACTTGAAGTACGAAGCACCGTCTGTGGAACGACTTGCCTCTTTGATGGACGATACTCAATATCAGAAGTATAACACATCATCCAGTTGAAGTGTGTCCTTACCTTCCAACTCTTCTGAGGTATCTTCAGATACATCCTCACCACTATCTTCTTCAATCGCCTCCTGCATCCCGACTCCTGAGTTATCAACAGAATATTCCGCTTCCGGTTCTCCCTAAGTACTATGCTAGGTACGATAGTCCTCAGCTATAATTGGATAGTGCACGTTATTCAGAGTAGGATAATGTTCTGGTGACTCAAACAACCTTTCTTCAGGATCTTCCTCATCGGAATCTACATCCTCCACGTGGGCATCCCTTCCATCAACAGAATAAGATCTCACTCCCATGCAACTAGTTTGCCCGATATTACCAACAGAATTTTCCACAGGAATAGGATTCCCGGCAGATCCATCCATCGATCCATACCTCCATCCTTCGGAGTTTCCAATAGGTAGTTCCGAGTCCTCGGTTCCCCAAGAATTCTGTGGTATTGGATGACTAGTTCCCTCATCAGGATATCTGGTGGGTTCTGGCATAGGTGAATAAGGATATGGTGTAAAAGATGTTGGATCTATAGGTATATCCTTAAAATTTGGGCTAACCCTACCCACTGCTTCGTTCTTCAGTTTAGATGCTAACTTCTCCCTTCGTTCAGGATTGGTTAAATCCTCTAGCATATCAATCTGATCCTCTACAATAACCTGCTGTGTCTTATACAAAGACCCAACCATCAGTCGATACAGATCCATAAACTTGGAAGGTAGTTTTGGATGCTTCTTTACTAAAGTAAGATGATCCGGTACTGGATCCTCGTTTAAAGAGTCACGAGGAATTACAGAATATGTGCTTCTCACTAGCTCTTCTACTTTGTGTCGTCAGATTGATGACAAGTACGCCATGAGGGGGTCCTCGAGGCGTGCGGAAGAGAGGGGTGTGAGATGTACGGTGTTCCAGGACGGTGAGCACACAAGTTTACCTAGGTTTGAATTCGCCGTATTTGGACGGATCCTACTCCTGCTAGCAATCAAGTAATACGGCACGGCCGGAATATGGGTTACAAGGGTTCGCCTGTATGAGTTGAGATTGTACACTATTGTGAGGGTGCCCTAAAGGCTCTACCTAGGACGGCTTATATAGATATCCGGCCTAGGGTTTACAGGAGATATCTATTCGGCTACGACTAAGAGTCAGTTACAGAGTACATCTTGAACTACAAGTAACACTATGGGCCTATGTCGGTAAGTCATCTGGGCCTTCCCGTAGCTGGACTGGACTCTGTCTCTTCTCCCTGACTGGGCCGCCCATGAAGCAAAGCTCTAACCCGAAGTGGGCCACCCTAGTCAGTGAGGCACAGTGAGGATACTTGGAAAGTATATCCCCAACAGTAGCCCCGGGAAGCCTCCAAGAGCCGAAGTCGGATTCCATCATCGTCTAGCTTGATCTTCGGCTTGCAGAATCTTGAAGGGTTCCTGAAACTTCAAAAGATAAAGGATAGGATCTGGGTCTCAAATGAGTCGGACCTATAAATATGTTATTCAGGTTTCCAGCTCGAAATTCAAATTGAGTCGGAACTTGGTCTCTGGCGTAACCTGACACTAGTCATGGTCAAGTCACGTCACTAACAGAAATTCCTGTCAGCACGACTGTTGGTGGGTCCACCTTTTGCGGAACCGAGGTGTCGTTTTAATGCGTGCGCGGAGATCGAGGCAGCATAATCATCGCGTGGTGGTTACCCAGCTCTTTCCGCGACGCATGGCGTGTTCACCGTTGCGTTTACACGAATCTTGGCGCGGCTGGAGGATATAAGTGGTTAGGATTCTTTTCCCCATCTTCTTCACCAGCACTTGTGTCGTTTCCATCTCCCCAACGCTTCCCACGAGACATAGAGCTCCTCTGCTCCCTAGAACCCTCCAACGCCGCCCATCCTAGGTCACCAGCCCACGAGGAAATGGCTGCAACATCATCTTTCGGTGTGGCACGATGGCAGCAACGGCTTCAGTGGCGGAGAAGGAGAGCAACCGTGGGGTCTGGATCTTGTGCGTCCTTGTCAACGCCAAGCCCCGTGCCATGGAGAACGAAGGGCTCCTCCATGCCGGCGACTGGTGGAGCAGATTCGGCAAAACCTTTCCCAACCCTCGCGCCGGCGAGCGGGTACACTTCGGCACCCACCTCGATAGAGGTTTGAGTTTCCCTCCCTCAGACTTCTTTTCTGAGGTTATAGATCACTACGGAGTTCAACTCCATCATCTTCCCCCGAACTCTCTCTTAGAGATGAGCGCATATGCTTCTTTGTGTGAGGGGTATCTCGGCATTAGGCCGAGTCTTACTCTTTTCCGGTTTTACTTTCATGTCCGTAGAAATTCCATCACTGCCGGTAATCCATACATTACCAGTACTATTAGTTTTTCTGTTAGAAGAGAGCGCGTCTGTCCTCGGATTAGGGCCAATGAGTCGGTCAAACAGTGCACGTCCACTTTCTTTTATCACAAGGATATTCCTTCTCCCAGCAAAGCTACTGCTTTGCCAGCTTTTGTTGACAGTGCCGCCACGCCCCAAGCATCCTGGGATGCAGATGTGCCGGCTCTTAGTGACAATCTGCATCTTGCCAAGAGGCGGATCAAATATTTGATGAAGCATAAGGGCCTTAAGGGGTCCGACTTAGTTCACTGCTAGGTGGCACACCGGATCCAGCCTCTTCAGCATCATGGAGACCAGCTTATGCATTCCATTACGGCATCCAAGAAAGATTCCCTCCGGATCTGCTCCCAGCCTTACACGGAGAAAGAATACGAGTCTCAAATCAAGTGGCTGATAAGGGAGCGGATTGAAAGGAAAATCCGGATCTGTCTTTGGACATGCACACGGCTGAAGATCCTATGGTGCCAGTAAGTTTCTAGCAGTAACTCGAATTATGTGTTCATCTTTACATTGGTTTGCAATACTAAGATTCTATTTCCCTTTTCAACTTGCTAACCTCCCTAATCGGAGTTTGCTCCTATCGAGGGATATCCTCCTGAGATTTCTCAGGACGACGGAGAGTTGGTTGCATTGCCGGACATAATTCCTCGGACGCGTAAGGCTCCGACAGTTGCTATTGGCACAAAGGAGGTGCCTGTTGTGAAGAGGTAATCTTTCCTCACAAGGTCTATATACTTTATGTCTTAATTCTTTTCGACGTGTAACGTTCTCTTTTCTATTACCTCCTCAGAGCTAGACAGCTCACCAAGGGCAAGGGGAAGGGAGTCTCGTCGAAGCCCCTACGCCAGTCAAAGCTGAATTTGACTTCTCCTGCCGCAGCACCTCCGACTCCTGCCCCTCAGCCTTCTGCGGCACCGAAGATTACTCCATCTCCGACTGTTGCAGAAGATCCAGCTCAACAAGCTGAGCAAGTGATCCTTGGATCACAAACTAACGTCACCATAGGTGACTCAGGTTTTGATAAGGGTGAACCCTCTTCGGGTACTGATCCCTCGGCAGAGATCTTCGCTAAAAATCTCATCAGCAATCCGGGACTTGCCAAACTTGGCCTTTCTCGGAAATCTGCAGAGGAGATCCAATGGCTTGCCCGGTAATGCCTCGAAAGTCGGACTATCACTACCGAAGAAGAAGCACAAGAAGCAGAGGACGTCAAGTACTCCGAACTTCTTGAACAAGTCTGTCTTCACGACGAGAGGCTGAGAACTGGCGATCTTCCATCACCACCAGTGATCCCGCTCACCCTCGCCGAGAAGGTTACCACAGAAGTGAACATGAGTTTGAGCAAACTCACTCATGAACAACATGTAAGTCGGAATTCCAACTTACCTTTTTACTTTATTCCATATCATATCCTCTAGCCCCCAAGCATGAAGTTGGATAGATAATCCGGATTTATGCTTCCTTAGGATGCCAAAGAATGAACTAGTATAGCCCCCAAGGCTCGTGCTGATATTAGTATGGATATTAGCCCGAGTCTTTAGTAGACTTCTGACTCTGGGTATTCTGACTTATAGAAAGTTAATTCATATAACCAGGAATTGTTGAAGAATATTTGTAACAAGCGGAGAGAAATCAGAGCTCTCGGACTTGAAAATGCTCAATTGAAAGTGTCAAGGGATGAGCCTGGAGGTAAACATTCCAGTACTCAAACCTTGCCCTTTATTTCATAGTCGAATTTTTGTTCAACTATTGTTCTTTTTTACTACAGCACTGGTAAAGCAATCATGTGATATGATTGAAGAGGTCGAGAATCCGAAGACCCTAGAGGTGGAAAACAAGGACCTTTGCCAAGAGCTGGATAAGCTCAAGGAGGATCACGAGAAGAGCATTGCGCAAGTTCTCGAATCGTCCTCCATGGCCACCGAAGAGTGCGATCGTAAGATTGTGCTCCAAGATAAGAAAATCTCGGATCTTAGCAATGAATTGTTCAGAGAGAAGGATATTACCGAGGCACTCCGGGCTGAACTCTAGATCCTACGGGAGGAAAATACCAAAGTCGACGCTGTCATCTTCAGTATGTTTCCCTCTTTCTGACTTTTCTGCACCTTCCGACTCTTTGGAGTTCGGATTTATTTTATTAACCTCCGCCGAGTCTCGCACTATCCGGCTTACACAAGTCGGTGATTTACTTCATGACTACCGCCAATCCTTCGAGGATATTGGCAAAGTTTTCAAGGTTCCGGACATGCATAGAATGTCCGGCTTTGAAGTGCGAGACAAGGCCAAGGAGATGCCCCAGCTTATCTAGGACTAGAACATGTCCTACACGCGGACCACAACGCAGAACACTCTCACCATGGTTATGAGCCACCATGGAAACATGGAAATCTAGGAAGTAACCATAGGGTACTATAAAGTGGATGAAGACGGACAGGAGCAAGACATCAAAGCCATCATGGACTCCTACGCCGGATACGGGTGTCAGGTAGCTGATCTCACCAGCTACGAAACTCCCTTCTTCACTCGCATGGAGACGCCGCCTCCGCCTGCCAAGAAACAGCTGAGGTTTTTGATGACGGTCAAATCATATCGGATTTGAACATCTCGGAAATATATCAAGGCGAGGCCGATGTATCCAGTGAGCCGGTAGCTCCTACCTCTCCCCCTGCATCGTAGAGCATCAGAACAAAATGTGTTATTCTGAAAACAATTCGGGTTATAAATAAGTAGTATAATACTTTTGCTAGTGCTAAGATTTCTTATCTTTTTTTAGCACTTTTGGCTTTAATTTTATGTGCCTGAAATGTTTGCATAAGCACTTACATTTTTTGTCTGTACTTATCGTTTATCTGGGTTTCCGCCTCGTCCCTTTCGTGAGCCGGCCAACCTTTAGCATGGAAACTTTGCCGAGCAACGGAGCTCAATTGCTAAACCAGTTTAAACTCGAAAACAAAGCCGGCTTCCAGTACCAACAATTCACTACTCGGAAAATGCCCGCATCCGGCAATCAGGTAAATAACCAAAGTATATACTAGAAAATTTAGATTTATACCCGAAGGTAGCAATTTTCGAATCGGAAATCTAAACCAGAACAAACGTGAGCATAGTACTTTCAAGTATTCTGGGATTTTCGACTACGACATGATCATTCGGAAATAAGATGGCAATATAAAACTTCTCAGAAAAAATGAGGCAACAAATACTTTATTTCTTATTTAACATGTACACATATATGATTACAATGAAAGATAAACTAAGAATAAAAGGGACGTTGCTGAGCAATATTCCATGGTCTGTCTAACTCTTCCGGGTATGTAGTGCCTCCAGCTCTCTTTCTTTTCTTAGTAACAGGTCTTTCTTTGACTGGCGGCCACATATCAGTTAGATAGTAAGAACCATTGTGCAATACTCGGCTAACTAAAAAGGGCCCTTCCCATACTGGGAAAAGTTTGTGCTTTCTTTTCTGCACAAGCCAGAGAACCAAATCGCCTTTATTGAAAGACCGGTTTCTGACTCTCTGGCTATGATACTTGCGTAACTTCTACTGATAGACTGTTGATCTCATCTCAGCAACAATGCGAACTTCTTCGACTAAGTCGAGATCATTTTGTCGAGAAATTTTGGCATCCTCTTCAATATACGCGGCAACTCTAGGAGAGGTGTGAATAAAATCACTAGGAAGAACTGCTTCAGCACCATAGACCAAGAAGAAAGGTGTGTATACGGTTGACCTATTCGGAGTTGTTCGCAAACTCCATATTACAGAGGGTAATTCCTCTGCCCAAGCCCCCGTAGCATGTCGTAGTGGTGCTTCGAGTCTTGGTTTTAGGCCTTTTAGGATTAAACCATTTGCTCTTTCGACTTGTCCATTAGCCTGCGGATGTGTGACTAATGCAATGTCAAGTCGGATATGTTGTTCGTTGCAGAATTCAGCAAGCTCTCCCATAGAGAAGTTACTCCCATTGTCCGTGATAATGCTATGCAGATAATCGTATCGGATTATGACATCCTCGACAAATCTTCTGGTTGTTGCTCCATCACAACTAGTGACGGGTTTAGCCTCAATCCATTTTGTGAATTTATCCACCATTACTAAAAGATGAGTAAATCCACTTGGAGCCCGTTTAAACGCTCCTACCATGTCAAGCCCCCAGACCACGAAAGACCATGTTATAGGTATTGTTCGCAGATGATCAGCCGAAACATGAGCTTGTTTGGCGTACTTTTGGTAGCCTTTGCATGCTTGACCAACTGTTCGACATCTGCCTTGGTTGTAAGCCAGAAAAAACCGTATTGGAAAGCTTTTGCCACTAGAGATTTGGTTGCAGCATGGTGACCACACTCTCACTCGTGGATCTCTCGTAAGATTTCCACTCCTTCCGGAGATACACAGCATAGAAAAACCCTAGACGCGCGCTGCTTATAGAGCTCACCACTAATTATGGTATAGGATTTTGCTCGTTGGACGATCTACCGGCTCAGAACTTCGTCTTTGGGTAATTTGTCATCTACCAAGTAATCAAGGTAGGGTTGAGTTCAGCTGGGAATGACAGCCAGAACTGCTACTAAAGTTGAGTCAGATTTGGTCGGATATTCCTCGTCTACTCCTTTTATAGAGGGAACTTTGAGGTCCTCCAAAAAAGCGCCATCCGGGACCTTTTTCTGTGCAGAGCCTATTCTAGATAATGCATTTGCTTCCTCATTTTCTGTTCGAGGGATGTGTTGAACCTCAAACCCTTCGAACGATTTAGATAGTTCAGCCATACCATCTCTATATGCTGCCATGTGCTTATTTGCATTGCAGATATCCGACACTTCTTGAGAAACAAGATCCGAATCTCCATAACACACCAAACGTCGGATGCCTATATCCTTAGCAATCCATATTCCATGCAGCAGTGCTTCATACTCAGCAATGTTATTTGTCGTTGTGAAGTGGATCTGCAACACATAGAAAAGTTTATCTCCTGGGGTTATTTGAGCACCACGCCAGCCCCCGAGCCCCCTCGAGCCTTAGATCCATCAAAATATAAGGTCCAGTATTCCGACTCTGGGAGGGTCATATTCTCCGGTGTCCCTGTCCAATCAGCGACAAAGTCAGCGAGGATTTGGGATTTGATTGCTGTACGGGGTTTATACTCAATGTCGAAAGTTGAAAGCTCTATGCCCCATTTTGCGACGCGTCATGTAGCCTCGCTGTTGTTGATTATATCTCTTATGGGAGCTATGCTCACCATGGTAATTGGGTGTTCCTGAAAATAGTGTCGTAACTTACGGGATGCAAAAAACACACCATAAGCCAGCTTTTGATAGTGTGGATACCGCTGCTTTGATTCAGTTAGGACTTTGCTGAGGTAGTAAGTCGGATGCTGCACCAAGTGTTCCTGATTTTCCTCTGGTCTCTCCACCACCATGACGACACTAACGACTCTATTTGTCGCAGCGAGATAGAGCAACATCGGTTCTCGTGGTTCTAGTGCTGCAAGGATAGGAGCAGACGAGAGTACTGCTTTCAGGTGTTGTAGTGCAGCGTCAACTTCATCAGTCCACACGGATTTTTTTGTCTTTTTCAGGAGCTTATAGAGTGGTGCGGCTCTTTCTCTAAGCTGGCTTACAAACCTACTAGCTATAGCAATGCAACCAGTTAGTCGTTGGACGTCCTTCAAGCGAGTTGGCCCGGAAATATTGAGTATAGCCTTGATCTTGTCTCGGTTCACCTCTATGCCTCTTTGAGACACGATGAAATCTAACAATTTTCCGGCTGGAATTCCAAAGAAACACTCCTTCGGGTTAAGCATTATGTTGTATTTTCATAGATTGGCGAACGTTTCCTCCAAGTCAGAAATTAATATTTCCTTCTTTTTGGACATCACCGCAATGTCGTCCACGTATGCATGTATGTTGCGTCCGATTTGGTCGTGGAGGCAACGCTGCATAGTGCGCTGGTACGTAGCTCCTGCATTCTTGAGCCCAAAGGGCATCGTAACAAAACAGAAGGTTCCGAAGGGGGTTATGAATGAAGTTTTGATTTTATCTGATTCCTTCATCCGAATTTGGTGATAACCGGAATATGCATCGAGAAAACATCGGAGTTCTGAGCCTGCCGTAGAATCAATAACTTGATCAATTCTAGGCAGAGCGAACGGATCTTTGGGACAACCCTTGTTCAAGGCAGTATAATCAACACACATCTTTAATTCAGTGATGTCCTTTTTAGGAACCATTACAGGGTTGGTCGACCAATCAGTATGGATGACCTCTTCTATGAATCCGGCTAACTCGAGTCGGGCTAGTTCCTTAGCTATTGCCTTACGCTTTTCATCGCCGGAACATCGTAGGGACTATTTGACGGGTTTAGCGTTCGGGTGTACATTTAGAGAGTGCTCGGCAAGTTCCCTAGGTACTCCGGTCATGTCAGATGGCTGACATGCGAAGATATCTTGATTTGCTTGGAGGAACTTGATAAGCACGCTTTCCTATGCGCTATCTAGGCCTACACCTATCTGGGTCACCTTGGAGGGATCATCATCCTTCAACGGTGTCTTCTTCGTCTCTTCTAATGCCTCGAACTCGGGATTTGGCTTTGTCACCTCCTTCTTTGTTGCGGGCATCTCGGACGGATCAATGGTCTTCTTGTCTCTTGGTACTCCTGGGCGTGCAGCACGGCTTCAGCAAAGGCGGCATTTCCGTCCTCGCACTCTCGCCATTTCTTCGGGTCTCCCCGGATGGTGATCACGCCGTTGGGACCTGGAATTTTCATCATATTGTAAATGTAACACAGACGAGCCATTAAAGCCCAGTAAGTCGGCCGTCCGAATATAGCGTGGTATGCGCTCTTGAACGGGACTACTTAGAAGGAAAGTGTCTCTGTCCGATAGTTCTTTGGAGTTCCAAAGGTAACATTCAAAGTGATCTCTCCCAGGGAATGTTCTTGTCTTCCTAGGACAACTCCGTCAAAGATCTCAGAGCTGTGATTCAACTGGGTCTCCGAGATCCGCATCTGACGTAGCGTTTTGATACGTCCAAAACGTATCTACTTTTCTGAACACTTTTGCTATTGTTTCTCCTCTAAACTTGTGTGATTTGGATACAACTAACACGGACTGACGTTGTTTTCAGCAGAATTACCTTGATGTCTAGTTTTTGTGCAAAACATCAACTATCAGGAAAAATCCCGGAAAATATGCCAAAAATCCTATTTCACCAAAAGACTCATGGAGCTAGAAGACGAAATGGAGGAGGGCCATGAGGGGCCCACACCACCTGGCCGCGCGGGCCAGGCCAGGCTGCGCCTGGGGGTGGTGTGGCCGCCTCGGTCACCCCCTCGGCCTCCCTCTTCGCCTATAAGTTGCCTCTTGATCTAAAAACCAAGGGGGTTCGACATTTTTCCAAAAAGAGTTCTCCTACGCCGCCACCACCAGATTTCGCGAATCAGAACCAGAAACTATGTTCTGGCACCCTGTCGGGACGGGGAATTGGAGGAGATCATTGCCATCATCATCACCATCGCTTCTCCATCAACCATCCATGTTTCCCCCATCCATGAGTGAGTAATCCCCCACTGTAGGCTATGGGGATGGTAGGGATTGGATGAGATCGTTCATGTAATGGCATCAGATTGTTAGGGCATGGTGCCTAGTATCTATTATTAGTGCTTTTTGACTTTGTTGCAACTTGTTATGCTTAATGCTTGTCACTAGGGCCCGAGTGCCATGATTTCAGATCTGAACATGTTATTGATTCATTATGATAGTATTTTTTATGGTCTTACCTGCAAGTTGGATACACATATTATTGTCCAGAACCAAAGGCCCCGAAGTGACAATAATCGGGATAACCAGAGGGAATGGCTTTGATGTGAGGATCGCATGTGTTCACGGAGTGTTAATGCTTTGCTCCGATGCTCTATTAAAAGGAGCACCTTAATTGCCAGTAGTCCCCTTGAGGCCCCGGTGCAAACGGGCTGGCAGGACAAAAGATGTTGTGCAAGTCTCATCGCGAGCACGTATGACTATATATGGAACACATGCCTATGATTATTTAATACTTGGATGATTTATATTATTTATATCCAAATGCTTATATCTTGATTGCCATATGAATTGTCTTGTCCATGCAATGCCCGTCCATCCATCCCTATGCCTACCGCGTGTTAGTCCTACTGTTTACTACAATTGTTACTACTGTCTTTACTTTTACTACTGTTATTACTTTATTATTGCTACTACAAAACTGTTGCTACTGATAAACTGATGTGAGCAAGATTGTTTCCAGGTGCAGCTGAATTGACAACTTAGTTGTTAAGGCTTATAAATATTCTTTGGCTCCCCTTGTGTCGAATCAATAAATTGGGTTTCACTTCCCTCGAAAATACTGCGATACACCCCCTATACTTGTGGGCCATCAAGACTATTTTCTGGCGCCCTTCCTAGGGAGCATAGCTCTATTTATCAAGTTCACTTGGAATCACTATTGTTCGCTTCCATTCATCCATCATGGGTAAGTCTCGTGATGGCAAGGTCCCTATTTTACCATCCACTACAAGGAGAGGTACAGTTCTGAACACCTCTGTTGCTCTTGATTCACCATCTGTTATGAGTAAGTTCCTTACACCACCACATACACATCTACACATACTGCTACCACTGCTGAATCTGAAACTTCTGATACTTATGATGCTGCTTCTACTGTGCTTGATAAGAGTGGTTCATTAGGTCCTTTCCTAGATGCTACGATTGCTAGAACTATAGCTAGAAATACTGAAACTCCTAATGAAGACACTACTACACCTGTCAGTTCACCTGAGTCTAAAGAGAGCTTCGATATTGAAGACAGATATATAGAAATGACTGATGAATTTATTAAAGAATGCCAAAACACTCATGATAGGAGTTCTATTAAGAGTCTTCTTGAGAAACATATTGTTAGACCTAAATTATCTCCTAATGCTAAGTTTGCTACATCTCCCATAAACATTAAAGATAAGGATTATGATTTCTCTGTTGATTTATCTTACATAACCATTGTTGAGAAAGAACCTTTTTGTGGAACTAAGAATGAAAATGTTGTAGCACATATGACTAAGCTTTCTACCATGAGTGGTTTATTTTCTGATGATATTAAGATGCGCACCTACTTTATTGCTAAAATTTTCCATTTTTCACTGAAAGGAGAAGCTAAACTTGGTTTAATAATTTACCTCCTGGATCTATTGATTGCCCTGATTGCTTGATTAGTACCTTCCTTCAGAAATATTTCCCTCCTAGTGCTAGACATGCTATTTTGCAGGAACTTTTTGATTTTAAACAGGGAGAAAAGGAGATATTGCCTGAATCATGGGCAAGGTTTCGTGCTTTGATTCATGCACAGGCTGGATGTCCATTACCTAAAATGAGCTTCTTGATATATATTATAATGGACTAATTGAATAATCTAGGACATACCTGGATAGTTGTGCGGATTGTGTTTTCAGGAATATAACTCCCAAAGAAGCTGAGGAATTAATGGCTAAAATAAGCAAGAACTATGAAGATTGGACTCCTCCTGAAGCAAGTATACCTGAGACAACTACACCTGAGTTAACTATGCCTGGGCCAACACCAACACCAAAACCGAAGAAGAGGGGAGTTATTGAACTAAATGATGAAGTGATGAAGGAAGCTAAGAAATGTCTTAAGGAGAAGGGAATTAAAGCTACAGATGTGAAGAATTTACCTCCTATAGAAGAATTATGTAAGCCAATCTCGCACTCATCCACTATTGATGTACACTCTCTCCAACATTTTGATGAAGGTGATATTCCTTATTCTAAACCTCCTAATCAATGCTTAGAAGAATTTGATGTTTTTATTGTTAAGCAAGATAATTTTAATAAAAGGGTGCAAAATCATTCAATGGAAAACACTAGAGCTATTATTGAGTTAAAAGACATTGTGGAAAGAACAGCTAGTGACGTTAAAATGCTTGTTAAACATTTTCAAATAGTTCAAACTCAAATTGATCAGCTTATTAAAGTACAAAAAGACTTGCTAGTTAATGTTGCTGAAGAAAAACATGCCTATGACATAAGACCTAGAAGTGGTGCTGCCACCCAGGATCCTCTATATCCTGAGGGGCATCCTAAAAGAGCTGAGAAGGATTCTCAACAAACTGAAAAAATTGTGGTACTACTCCTACGAAAAGGAAAAATAAACATAAAACTATTGTAGAATCCTATGAACCTGCTAAAGATCCTAATAGTATATCTGTCTCTGATGCTGAAACTGAAAGTGGTAATGAGGAAAATGATGCTCCTGATAAAGAAAAAATTGAAGAAGAACCTGAAAGGCACACTAAGAATACTAAATACACTACAGAAGATTTTGTTGCTACGAAACATGGTAGTGAAAGAGAGCCTTGGGTCCAAAAACCAATGCCTTTCCCTGATAAGAAACACAAGTCAAAGGAAGATGAACACTATAATAAGTTTTGTGAGTGGATGAAACCTTTATTTTTGCAAATACCTTTGACTGATGCTATTAAATTGCCTCCTTATTCAAAGTATATGAAGGATATTGTCTCTAATAAAAGGAAGATCCCTAATGAAGAAATTTCTACTTTGCTTGCTAATTATTCCTTTAATGGTAAGGTTCCAAAGAAACTTGGAGACCCAAGGATTCCAAATATTCCATGCTCTATTAAAAATAGTTATGTTAGAACTGCTTTGTGTGATCTGGGAACAGGAGTTAGTGTTATGTCTTTTTCTCTCTATAAGAGACTTCAATTGGAAAAACTAATACCAACTGATATATCCTTGCAAATGGCTGATAAATCTACTACCATTCATGTTGGTATATGTGAGGATGTACATGTTCAAGTTGCTCATAATTGCTTGATATTAACTGAGTTTGTTGTGCTTGAAATGCCTGAAGGTGATAATATGTCTATTATTCTTGGGAGACATTTTCCTAATACTACAGGAGCTGTTATTAATTGTAATCAAGGAAAGGTGAATTTTAATGTTAATGATAAAGACCATACTGTCTGTTTCCCCAAGAAGATTGATAGGACTTATGGTTTAAATTCAATTGAACATGTTGAGGGCATCCAAGTTGGAGAAATATATTGTCCCATACCACGAGAAAAATATGAAACTATTATGATTGGGACCATTGCTATCAAGGTTGAGGTAACATAATCATTAGTGGAATACAAAGTTTTGTTTCATATAAAATTGTTTTGGTAACAAGACCTGATCAACCTTGTTAACAAAGGGATTTTAATGAACAAAACAATGTTTTCACCGTGATTACATTTGCCTACTTTTATTTTTATCCATTTTTTTTGCTTTCACTTAGTTTACTTTTCTGTTGTTAGTTGCTTGCTTATTAGAGTGTCTTAGAACTTCTGAAGTTTTGGTTTTGTTTTGCTTTTTGCATCATTCCAAAAACATCTTTCTATCAGAAATCATTCATCAATACCTGAAAATTTCTCAAAAATAAAGTGTCTCGAAAAATTCCAGAAAATTCATATTAAATTTTTACGTGACAAAGGGGCAGAGAAGTGCCTCGAGTGACCCAGGGGGTCCACCAGGCAGGCACACCACCTGGTGGCACGGCCACCCCAGGGGAGCGCCTAGCCATGGTGTGGGCCACCCCTGGCCCTCCACTCACTCTCTCACTTGCCACTGCCTTCTCTCTCCCGAGAAAACACTAGCTCATTGCTCGAAATCGCGTTCTTGCTATTCTTGTCCATGATTTTTCGATCTCCTTGCTCAGCCCATCTTTGCTGCTGAAATTTGGAGCATTTGTTCTCCGGTATGTGACTCCTTCGCTTGTCCAAGTAGATTTGTGTTTAGTGGTTTATATCTTGAGTATTTTGCTGTTGTAGGTGACAGGTTATGTGAGCTTGTAAGCTTGTTCAATGCTTAGATAAATTGTTTTGATGCATGTTTAGGCCTCTTACAAGTCCATATGAGTAGTTCCCTTCATTTTGTATTCACTTTGCAATCACTTGTATAATGGATGTTTAAATTTCAGAATATCAAAGATGGACAACCACACATTTGGAGAAATATTTGAGAGGGACACACCCAGGAGGGCAAGGCCTTCAAGATCAGCCTCTCAGTTTAGGCTGTCATATAATGAAGATCTTATTGCACCATGCTTTTGCAATGAAGGAGATGAGGGAGATGCTCACTGATGGCCCAAAATATATCAAGCTCGTTGGGGAACCCCAAGAGGAAGGTATGATGAGCACAACAACAAGTTTTCCCTCAGTTATGAAACCAAGGTTATCGAACCAGTAGGAGCAAGGAAACACCTCCAAGGTGTTGTTGCCAACTTGGAATCCTGCACAACACAACCACAGAACTTTGCCCCCAACTTACAATGAGGTTGTTAATCTCACCGGTTTTGCTGAAAACAAAGGATTAAACGTATTGTGTGGAAGAAAGTAAAAGCTTGCAAAAAGTAAACAAAAAGCAGTAAAAAGTTGCAGATTGATGGTAAAAGAAAGGACTGTGGTCCATAGTTCACTAGTGGTGGTTCTCCTTAAGATATATGACATGTTGGGTGAACAAATTACGGCGGGGCAATTGACAAACATCGAGAAAGCATACATGCATATACTAATCATCTTGACTCCTATGAGATTTGATTGGGCATTACAACATTATACATAGACCGTAATCCAACTACATCTATGACTAATAATCCACCTTCAGGTTATCATCTGAAACCCCTCCAGTATTAAGTTGCAAGCAACAGATAATTGCATTACGCATTGCGTGTAAAGTAAACAATACGGTTGTTCTATGAACGAAGGATTGCTGTTTTCTCCCTAGTAGCAACAGCACATCTAGTACCTTAGAGATTTCTGTCACTTCCCCCGATTACTAGAGGCATGAACCCACTATCGAGCATAAATACTCCCTCTTGGAGTTGCTAGCATCAACTCGGCCAAGATATCTACTAACAACATAGAGCATGCAAGATCATAAATAACAAAGACATGATATAATCAATAATCAATCTGAAATAGCATCTCAATATCCATCGGATCCCCGCAAACACAACATGTATGATTACAAATAGATGATCTTGATCATGAACGGAGCTCACAAGATCTAGACATGGTAGCACAAAGGAGAAGAACCAACCATCTAGCTACTACATGGACCCATAGTCCAAGGATGAACTACTCACGCATCACACCAGAGGCTGTCATGGTGATGAAGAAGGCCTCCAGGGTGAATTCTCTCCTCCAGCAGGGTGCCAGGAAGAGCTTCAAATCCCTCCCGGTCTAGGGATGGAGATGACGGCGGCTACAGACTCTTTCGTGTAATTTTGATCGGGTACTTAGGGTTTTTGTATCGGAGGCATCTTATAGGCGCAAGGGGAGGCTGAGGGGATGCCCTAGGCGGCCACACTACCCCCTGGCACGGGCCAGGCCTGGCCGCACGGCCAGTTGGTGTGGAGGCCCTCTGGCCCCTCTCCGTCTCGTATTCTGGCTCCGTGTCCCCCTCGGTGAAAAACTGACTTTTGCTTTTGTCCCGTCCAATTCCGAGAATATTCATTTTCTGACTTTCCTGGAACCAAAAACAGCAGAAAACAGGCAGTTGGCATTATGGCATCTTGTTAATAGGTTAGTCCAAGAAAGTGTGTAAAAAGTACTCCAAAGTGTGGACAAAACATAACAAAGTAGATAAAAACCAAGCATGGAACATCACAAATTATGGATACATTAGCAACGTATCACTCACCCATCTACTTTCCCTTGTTTTACCTTTTTGCGAGCTGCATGGGATCCTCGATGAGTTCTTACTTCTTGTTCAGAGGGTTGGGCTGACCACCTACATGGAAGATGAGAGTGAGCAATATGTCGTGCTCACCAAAACTTTTGTTGAGATTTTTGTTTTCACTAACACCCCTTATTAGTCAACTGTTTCATTCAAGATTTATAATCTGCCTATTACCATGCCATTGGAAAGTTTTTGCAGCATTGTAGGCATAGGCATGACTGGGACAGTGAAGAAGATCCAGGGTCAACCCACTGATTTGCTAGAGCTCTACCGAAGTGTGACAAATGACGATGACCGCGTAGCTCGGCGCTGGAAGATAAGAAACATTCAACTCCCAGCTCTAAGATATTTTGCTTATTATCTAGCCACTAGTATTCTTGGTAGGGAGAACACTAGTAACATTTCTAATTATGATTTGTCCTTCCTCGCTGCTGCACTTAATAATGATACCAAGTATAATCTTGGCTCTCTCATTGCTCGGCGCCTAGCCGCTAGAGGACCTATTTATGGGGGCATTATTGCCTCATGTATGATTGCTGCTTTAGAACTTTCTATGGTTCCTAGTGATATTGTGTTGACACCACAAAGGCTTGATCTTGCTGCTATGAAAACGCATCACTTTGTCACTGCTGACTCTAGTATGGAGGGTTTAGTATACAGGATGTTGTTTACTGACGGAGACGAGAGGGAAATTCCTTTACCACAATCTACTTTGTTCAGTATTTACAGGAGGCCATGGTCGCGTTCCAAGGAGGAGGTGGACGAGCAGCTCCGCTTGCTTGGTTTCCACAGGCAGCACCAGGGGGATGTGCCCTCTTACGACTATTCTGCGTACTACGCTTTGGTGTCCTCGAGCTCGTATCAGGACGAGGGCACCTCCTCGTCGTACTATGGAGGCGCTCCATCTTGGCCATCTTGGGATTGATACCCACTTAGGCCAAAAGCATAAGCTTGGGGGAGGTACACCAACATCACACTCATCTGCATATCATGTTTAGTCGGTACTTTGTATATCCATGTTTTGCTTTCTTTTGCTTTCCAAAACACAAAAAGACCAAAAATATTTTTGTTGTTCCTCTTTGTTTGCTTCTTTTTTCTTTTTGCCTTGGTTTGCCTCTTTCTTTTAGCTTTGTCTTAACTATTCGAAAAACCCAAAAATATTTCGCTTTGCTTGTTCTTCCTTTTCGTTCTTGCCTTTAAAAAATCAAAAACACCAAAAATATTTTTTGTTCTTCTTTGGTTCTGTGAAGTTTATTGCAGGGTTCAACAGTCCTCAGTGGAATTTGGTTTCATGTTATTATTCAAGCCACTCAAGTGAAGGGCATATAATGAGGATTAATGACAACTTGAGGTGTGGTAAGAGGCTGGTAATGAACTCTATTTGTTTTCATTTTTGTACCTATACTCATCATTGTGGGCATGCTTAGTCTGTTCATGTAAGGTGTATGTTATTTATGGATGCTTAGTAGTTCTTGCTTTCCTATGATTAGCTCCAGCTCGCTAATGGTTCGTAGCATGTCATGTGAATGTTTGCTTGCATTGTTATATTCATAACTTGGTATGCCAATGTGGTATCCTCCTCTGAATGTTTCACTTGAATTGACTTGGCACATGCTCACGCATGCATATGACTGAAACAATAATCAGTTAAGCCTTGATGAATTATTTTTCCTCAGGGGTCTTGAATCACTTCCATGCCATGATTAGTCATGTTTTATTGCAAGCATGATTATCACAGTTATGGCTCTCTCGTTTGTCACTCCCTTACTATTGCTAGCCTTCACTTGCACTGAGTATGAGCTCTACTCGTGTTTCCAACTCCCCAAAACCAATATTGCCAAAAGTGTTCACCATACCTACCTATTAGCATCATTTGCTATTCCGTGCATATTTCAGTATGCCTTGTTTTCTTCCGAATAAAATGTTTGCTTGTTATGAGAAAGTTAGTTAGTAAAGCTCTCACGAACTTGATGGCACACTTTATTTCTTGCACTTAATAAACCTGAACCATTGTGACTATCCATGAATGTTATATGCTTGCAAATTATAGGCTGGGGATTAGCAGAACCGTGTTGTCACGGGGAATGCCTTCAACACCTGTAAATATATACCCAGTTGATATCATGCTCTTTTGTTTACGGATGTCGTCGGTGTGAAATAAAAGGGGAGCTTGTAAGTCCATGGAGTTATGTATGTGTGTTAGAGAAATGCCTAGGCGGCTGGTCTAATCCATGCCTAATCATGGTGGAAACCTACAGCGTAACCATAATGAGCAATCTAGGAAGCATCCTTCTTATAAATAACAGAGAGAGATAGTTATTGAGAAAAAGAAAAAAAGATGAGAAAAGAGGAAAGAGAGAAAAAGCACCATTTTCCCATGGTAAATAAGAAGATTGCTGAGATGCTCAATGTCTGCTTGCCTTGTCATTTTGATATGGGGATTCTTCCGTATCATCGGGCAAGGGGTACCCCGTTGGCGGTTCTCTATGGTACGCATGTATTTATTATGACAAGAACTTACCGGTAACTAAAGTTGAGTAGCATGAGGAGCGGCCCTCGTACTCAAGGGACATGAGATTTCCAGTTTATAGTCTGTCAAGCATATAACTCGTATTGGACCTCACTTTCACCTTAACCATTTAAAGATGCTTATGATAGGGGCAATGAGAGCTCAAAGCTAATGAGTACCATACTTTCAGCATTTGGAAGCCTTTCAAACTTTTCAAAACCTTTTCATTTCCTTGTTGAGTCACCACATATTCTATGAGCACTTTCTTGATAGCATAGTTGTCATTCTTAGTGTAATGTGCTTGTCTCAAAACTTGATTAATTGTGTGTCATGACTTTGATGCTTGTATCTTTGATATCTTTACTTCTAGTCTTCACTTGAACTTCAGAGGTGCCTTGGCATTTATGTTTGCTCTACAATCAAAGGCAAGTGAGATACCACTCTATCATACCTTTTTATGAGCATTGCAATGTTGCTTATGTTTATGTTTCATGCTACTTACTATTTTTGAGTTGGAATCTCTTCATAGCTTGCAATAACTATTGAGTAACCTTATTTGCATGCTCCTTATTATGAATTGAACAAGTACTTGATCATATGCTGAGAATATATACATCTTATGAAGCAAATGTGTTCGTGAAAGTTTCTTTTATTGCACTCAATTTTCAACTGAATTGCTTGAGGACAAGCAATAAGCTAAGCTTGGGGAGTTGATACGTCCAAAACGTATCTACTTTCCCGAACACTTTTGCTATTGTTTCTCCTCTAAACTTGTGTGATTTGGATACAACTAACATGGACTGACGCTGTTTTCAGTAGAATTACCTTGGTGTCTAGTTTTTGTGCAGAAAATCAACTATCAGGAAAAATCCTAGAAAATATGCCAAAAATCCTATTTCACCAGAAGACTCATGGAGCCAGAAGACGAGACGGAGGAGGGCCACGAGGGGCCCACACCACCTAGCCACGCGGGCCAGGCCAGGCTGCACCTGGGGGTGGTGTGGTCGCCTCGATCAACCCCTCGGCCTCCCTCTTTGCCTATAAGTTGCCCCTTGACCTAAAAAACCAAGGGGGGTTTGACGTTTTCCCAAAAAGAGTTCTGCTATGCCACCAGCACCAGATTTCGCGAATCAAAACCAGAAACTCCGTTCTGGCACCCTGCCGGGATAGGGAATTGGAGGAGATCATCGCCATCATCATCACCATCACTTCTTCATCAACCATCCATGTTTCCCCCCATCCATGAGTGAGTAATCCCCCGTTGTAGGCTATGGGGATGGTAGGGATTGGATGACATCTTCATGCAATGGCATCAGATTGTTAGGGCATGGTGCCTAGTATCTATTATTAGTGCTTTTTGACTTTGTTGCAACTTGTTATGCTTAATGCTTGTCACTAGGGCCCGAGTGCCATGATTTCAGATCTGAACATGTTATTGATTCATTATGATAGTATTGTTTATGGTCTTACCTGCAAGTTGTATACACATATTGTTATCCGGAACCAAAGGCCCCGAAGTGACAATAATCGGGATAACCGGAGGGAATGGCTTTGATGTGAGGATCACATGTGTTCATGTAGTGTTAATGCTTTGCTTTGGTGCTCTATTAAAAGGAGCACCTTAATTGCTAGTATTTCCCTTGAGGCCCCGCTGCAAACGGACTGGTAGGACAGAAGATGTTGTGCAAGTTCTCATTGCGAGCACGTATGACTATATATGGAACACATGCCTATGATTATTTAGTACTTGGATGCTTTATCTTATTTATCTGCAAATGCCTATATCTTGATTGCCATATGAATTGTCTTGTTCATGCAATGCCCGTCCATCCATCCCTATGCCTACCGCGCTTTAGTCCTACTGTTCACTACAATTGTTACTACTGTCTTTACTTTTACTACTACTATTTCTACTACAAAACTGTTGCTACTGATAAACTGATGTGAGCAAGATTGTTTCTAGGTGCAGCTGAATTGACAACTCAGTTGTTAAGGCTTATAAATATTCTTTGGCTCCCCTTGTGTCGAATCAATAAATTGGGTTTCACTTCCCTCGAAAATACTGCAATACACCCCCTATACTTGTGGGTCATCATGTTTTGACATACAGAATATTAATGCTGATGCCGCCGTCCATGATAGTCTTGGAGAAACCATAGCCATCAATAAGTGGGTTGACGACTAAGGCGTATTTTCCTCACATGTGCAACTTATGTGGATGATCAGCACAGTCAAAGGTGATTGCCACTTCCGACCAGTCTAGGTATTGTGGGACAGCCGAAACAGTTGCGTTGAGCTCATGCAGAACTGCTTTCTTGACCTTAGCTGGTTCAGATCCGGTGAAGGTGACGTAAGTGTCTTTCTTTGTTGGGAAGTGTTTCTTCCCCTCTAGCTTGGGATTTGAATGATCAGCATCCTCCATGTCGGAATCTTCCTTGGTCTCTTTATCTTTTTCGGGATTCTTCTTTCCCTTCTTCTGCTTAGCCATGTAGCCAGCGGTATCATCTTTCTTGATGTCGTCATTAAAACGACACTCGGTGTTTGTGTGAGACGAGCCCCCATTGGCATCTAAGTGATGCACACATGGGTTATTGGCAATGTCGGCCTAGGAGTAGGTTTTGCTAGGTTGCTGGTCTCCTCTACCCTGGACTCTTGATGTCCCACGACCGCGTCCGCGGCCACCTCCTCGCCCTCCAGACCCGAAAGTAGCAGTGACCACTGCTGTTTCCATGTTGGGTTTTCCTTCTGAGGCGTTCTTGCGCTTCTGAGCTTGCTGCTTTGGTTGTTTTCCGATTGTAGCACAGCTAGGGCATTTAGTAACCCCTCTGCATTATCGTCAGCATCTGCATACTTTCTCGTTGTTTCTATCATCGCTCCCAGATCAGTGACCTTGTCACACTTTAAGGGATGACGTAGTAAACCAATTGGGAGACCTGCAATGAAGGCTTCAATCGCAGTTTGGTCATTTACTACTTCACATGAGTTCTTGGTGTCGATCCATCATCCGAGGTAATCTCGAAAATTTTCTCTGGCTTTCTAGGTGCAACGCTGTAGGTCTCCTACCGTACAGGGTCTCTGATATGTGCCTTCGAAATTCCGAAAGAATGCACTTTGCATGTCATACAAATTGTGGATGGTGTTCTCCAGAAGTTCATTGAGCCACGATCGTGCCGTCTTCCGCAACATGAGTGGGAGATATCGGGTTGCGACCAAGTTGTTTCCGCCTTTGGCGATGCAGCAAGCCTGGAAAAAATCCTAGAGCCAAGTATCTGGCCGGGCACACCATCATAGGCTTGGATGTGTCTTGAGATAGCAAATCCTTTCGAGAAATGTGTTTGTCGAATCCATGGTCCAAAGCATTTTGGGCCCACATATATATCATCGTTTTTGTAGCGTCGCGCCTCTATATTGGAGTTAATCCGGTGTCTCGCGTCACTTGGTGAAAGAGATCGCCGTCCTGATTGACGGCTATGGCTGCGGTGCCTTGGAGCCGGACTTCAGCTTCTGCCACCACCTCCTCTGCCACGATGCCATCCTTGGTCTCCATGAGAGTCGTTGTGATGGCTACTTGGTGGAGAGGGTGGAGCAGCTGGAGCGTTTCTGGCTTGTCGCTGGCCTCCGTCTGGAGCGTCATTATTCTGTTCCCGGGGAGGGTCTTCATTACGACGAGCCCCCTGCCGGCTTGACTCGGCATGGTGTTCGTCGTTCCTTCGTCCGTCGCTCCCACCGCGGTGGGGCTCAGCCGGACGGCTTGTATGTCTAGGAGGTGGCATTCTTTGACGGTACCCCTCCCGATGTTTCTCTTTGTTTTCTTCCCTGTGATCGTTCGACTCTCGGCAAGGAGGATTTCTCGGATACAGTGCAGTAATCACCTCTTGCTCGGCGGCCGGAGCAACATTGCGCCAGTCACGTGCAGTTCTATGGTGCTACCCTGAAGATCCAGTTCTTGAGTGGTTGTCTTCCTGACAGTCAGAACAATGATGTTGTTCCGGAACCTGTTGGGGTCTTATATCATTCTAGGTCAGATCCCTGCGACATTGGTCTGATTGAGAGACCAGTTTTCCACTTCCGGATTTCGCGACCTTCTACTGCTCCAAACCCTTGGTGAGTAGCTTAATGCCCAATCAAACCTATTCTAGGCCTAGATTATTTGCCAAGATGTCACGAGTTGTGGCAGGGTTTTGCATAGGTGTTGGGTACACCAGATCTCCATTATTGTCAAACCGAGGCATCCCCGGATCTCCTCAAAGAGAACCTTGCATACTTCCGAAAATTTTTCTACCCATACGTGGCCTTTCCGGTTCTTCTGATGTTGCAGAGAGATGAGCTTCTCCGCAGTAGCCATGCACTTCTTCTCTTCCTCGATGTTTTTGGCTTCATCAAGGAGTACTTGGTGACGCGCTTCTAGGGCTTGGGCCCTTTCTTCCAATTCCATGTCAGTGAGTTCTACCGCAGTAGGGATAGGTGTGGTGAACGCATCATTGATGAGTTTACGGGCACCTACGGTGACCACGTGTCCATCCACCGATTCTTCTTTGGGCTCGTCTGGGATAAGTGCTCCATCCGAGTCTTCCTCGTTTTCCTCGGTAATAACCTCCTCTGCCCGAAGTTCTTTTGCCGGGGTCTTGTTCTTATTGTTCTTCTTCTTTGCCTTCTTGGCAGTGCCGGTAGAAAAGACGGATTTGGGTACGTTTCCCGGAGTCAAGCTCTGATCGGTACTTTCGGACATCTGGATCTTGGGATTATCTCCGAGTTCCATGTCATCCTGTGTAACACCCTCAAATTGGCCCTATGCAAGTTTTAGCCCTTTCCGCCAAACCCGCATAGAAACGATTCAAGGACGCCCACCAGGCACTTTCGTGCAGGTGGAAAACGAAGTAATACCATTACACAACAGTCCTCGATGGGACCCACAGAACATATATATACATCAGCGACTCCATGAGTCAATAATACAGATGTAATATACAAAGATCCAAATCACCTTGAAAACGATAGAGCGTCCGACTACGGACAAGATGCAAATGGGGCTAAGAGCCCTGAAGAATAACCAATGGCGTCCATAACCCTGCCTAGGCCAAAGCCGGAAGGGTAACCCTGCTAACGACGGCGATCTCAAACCTGCTAAAACAAAACGGGTGCCGACAAAGGGCAAAGGAAAAAGAGGAGCGTCAGTACTGAGGCCAGTACACGGCGAGGCTAGAATTCGGCGGCTCTCGCCTACATAGGTATTGTGGGCTAAAGCGGCAGCGCAACGACACGAAACAACCTATAGAGACTCTGTAATACTGGCGGCTATTAGAGAGGGATAAGAAAGACCTATTCGGATCCAACCTGTTACTAACACCAAACATACCCATCCTGGTATTCCCCCTCGAGACCAAACGAGGAAGTCCAGCCGAGGAAACTCACACGGTTGGCAGTTTTATTTAAACTTTCCATGGCAGTTATCCAACTTGCTATTCATCTCGGATACAGGTCAAATTATAACAGAAACTTTAGTTATAGTTGTCTATGATCGAGAAACTGTGCTCCAAGTCGCCCATAACCGCGGACACGGCTTTTCGAAAAGATTGAACCCTGCATGGGGTGCACCAAAGTATCCACACGCACTTCGACCCTTTTTGCCAGATCAATTAACATACACCTATCGGTATGTCGGCGGGGCCTAAGTCATGACGTTTCCCAGACCCAAAGCAAGTACATGGGCGACACCCCACTAAGCTACCCGCAACGAAGTCGGCTGGCTCCGAGACAGACCCAGGGTTTGCGACGACGGCGGTAAACGACTGGGAACCCGAAAAGTGTGACTGGGCTTGTCGATACCGCGAAAACGTGGCGCGATCCAAAACAGTACAGGTGTTCCATGCACAACTTAAATAAAACAGTAAACATGGCATAAGTACAGAATAGTAATAAAGCCCCAAACTACTTGTGGCCCCCGGTACAGTACTTTGAAATCAGGTAGTAAGCCGATGGGGGTGCCCACACACCCCACCTGTGGTTAGCGCACTCGAGCTCGGAACAGGTGTCAAGAACTCGGGTCCTAGGTGGACATAAGTGGGCGGTTAAAAACCAAATAATTACTATTACCCACCGATGACTCTGCATTATATCTATTTCCAGCATTTTAATTAACAAGTTAAGATGTAAGCCATGACCATCTCCACCGTTAAGAATCTCCACATTAAGCATGTGCCAACCTCCCAATAACGGTGGAACCACAACGACGCGAAGCAGCACTTAAGCTAGCAACTACGACGCGCAAAGGCCGACCATCTATCAAACAACAGGCTATAGGATGTGTCCAAGGCAATATAGAGGCTGCAGGGAATATAAATGGGACACGGAAACTAAAGCATCGCAACACGGATAGCAATAGATCAACAGGAGGAAATAAAGACTATAAAAGCAAAATAGGTAGAAGGGGAAGAGATGCTCACCTGGGAAACACTGCCGAAGGTTCATATCCGGAGAACTTGTCGATACTTGCATCAACCCATCGGCCTAGTCCGCGAAGAAGCAAACACTAGAAGAAACACCGGATGCACTATTTAATACTATGGCAGAAGATCCGGCATGATTATGATATGCATGCGAGATGAACAATTATTATGCACCAGGTTTTATATATAGCATTTATAAAATAGGAGCTCGAAAAAGGTTCACACATCTAGGTTCAGACGATCTTGGGGTTCGATGTGGTTCGGGGTTCGACAGGGATCGGTCTCGGCGGGAACGTTCGCGGACAACGGAGTAGATCTTGTCGCATCCGGGAAGAAGGACTTGGTTCGGCGTTGGGGGCGCATCGGATTTGCCCTGGTCGGGGTCGATCTTGTCGTCGCGAAGATCTTGTCGGGTCCACGCCATCGACTTGGTCTTGGCATCCGGGGTGAAGTACTTGGCATATCCGAGATGAAGCGCTTGTCGTATCCGCGGTCGTCGGGTCGTGTCGTCGGTCTTGTCGTTTCACGGCGGAGATCTTGGCGTCCCGGGTCTCGGCGTCTTCGGGTCCGAGAGGAAGAACTTGGCGTGCCGGGATGAAGAACTTGACGTCCTTCGGTTCCATGTCGACGGTCTTGGTGTCCGGGGAGGCGGTCTCGAATCTTGGTCGTGTCACCGGTAGATCTTGGCGGGGATCGATGCACTCGTCATGGGGTCGGTCTTCGGGTCATCGGGTCCATGTGGAAGAACTTGGCGATGTCCGGAGTCCGAGAACGGGTCTTGGCGAAACTTGGCGTTGATCTGTACTTGGAAGATCTTGGCGACATCGTGATATGGTTTTGCCACGGGAGACGCTTCAGCGGATCAGACCCACACATGCCGGACAATGAACGGTTGGTGACAAGATGCTGGCCGCAGGGAACAAACGACCTGCAACACTAGGGATACTCATGCGGCTTCCACGCGCGGAACACAGGGGTGCAGCCCGAGGCTGCCTCGGATGCTGGCCTGCACGAAGGGAGGCGAAGGAACGGTGCTCGCGAGAGGATCTGGTGGTGGCGGCCCGAGGCACTCGCAGGAGGGCGTCGGGATGGCGGCGGAAGGCGAGGCCGGCGCCTGGCGACAGAGACGACGCAGTGAGCTTGGGACAGAGCGACGAGGAGGCACTCACGGGGCTCGGGCGGGCCGGTGGAAGGAGGGCTCGTCGGAGGAGACGCGGTGCGGATGACGAGGAGGCCAATGCCAGCACCTGGGGCTGTCGTTGCAGGAGAGGGCGAATAGGACGGCGACCAAGGTGGAGGAGAGCGTCGCGGTGGTTGCGGAAGCGAGGCGGCGAGCTCGGCAGGGCAGATCCGCGCACGCCAGATTGAGCACGGGCGAGCTCCGGGGAAGAGGGTGAGGCGACGACAGAGGCCGGCAGGGAGGCGGGGACGCGCCGGTCGGTGGCAAGGTCGGCATGGCGTGGCTAGGCCTCGGTGGCGGCGAAGGTGAGGAACGAGGCGGGGAGAGGAGACGGCACCGGGGCGCGGGGTGACGGCGAGGAGAAGGCGTGGGGCTCGGGGGCCCACGGCGGCGGGGTCGCGGCCCGAGGAGGCGCGGAAGGCCGGCGAGCGACGGGGACGACGAGGTGGTGAAGCGGGGCCCGGGGCCAGCGCGGGCTGCAGGGGCGGCCGCGGCCAGGGCTCGCTCGCGGCGGCGGACGAGACGAGGGCGCGGCACTGCGCGGGGCGTGGAAGGCGGCGGGGTGGTGGCGACTGGCGGCGCGCGAGGCCAAGCGAGGGGAGAGAGAGCTGCGGGGAAGGGAGAGAGGGGTGTGTCACGGGGAGGCGTGCCGACAAGGGTGGGGCCAGGTGGGGATAGGTGGCAACCGGGGCGACCGGGGCGGTGTGTGTGGTTGGGCGCGTGCGTGGAAGTGCGTGCGTGTTGGGTGGGTGTGTGTGTCCGCGCGGGGTGGGATGGTCCAGGGGAGAGAGAGAGGGGAAGGTGGTGACCAGGCGGCTTAGGTGGCGAACCGGGGTTGGTTGAGGTGATGTGGAGGGTGTGAGGTGGAGGGAGGGGGTTGGTCAGGATGAGGTGGAGGGAGGCTGGGTAGGATAGGATGGGGTAGAATTAGGACTAGATATTTTTAGACTAGGGTTTGGAGGTGGCCGCCAGGATTTCGGGCCTAGCGGGCTGCCTCCTAAAAAAAATATAAAATTTTATTATTCAAAACGGGGCTTTTGTAAACCGTTGGTAGACGAAACAAAATATTCCGGAGACCCGGGTTTTAATTTGAAATAAAGATGGGGCATTTAGAAAACAAAACCAGACTTTTCGAAAATAGTTTTTAAACAACCCATCCATGATGATGACGATGCTCAAATGCAAGGTGGCATGATGACATGAGCATGCGGTCATGATGATGTAATGCGCAAAAACAACGCGGTTTTCTAGTAGTGATTTTGCGGGGCGCCACAATTCGACACCACTAACAATGGATCTCACCCTCGAGATCCGCCTCGTGGTACCGGGAAGAAGGTTGGCGATCTGAAACTTCGCGCTTCATGTAGATCCTCGCGACACCACTAACAAGAGATCGTTGTCCGTGATCGTCGAGAGAACACTCTGGAGAAACAAGGATGAAGGTAAAGGTATCCACAAATAAAGCCACCTCTAACTTCGATAGAAAGAGAGAAACGATGCATTCTCATCCACTTCAATGTACAAGAGCAAATAGAAAGGGTAGTCGGCATGGGGGCCAATCCATCACGCACCCAAACTATTACTCCGCACAATCAGTAGAAGAGTGTGCAACCATTCTCGGAATCTGACTGAAGATCTCGACAATCGAGGTTCGGAACAAAGGGGTGATGCAGGATCTGCATCGGATCTGGCGTAGATGAGCTCGTCGCGTCGGAAAACACCGGAAGGCACAAAGGAGGAACAACGGGAAGTCCAACAAATGAAGGATTCCTCATATAGCATGAAGACCAGATTGTAGAACACCGTTATCAAAGGAGGAAGCGAAACCCTGGAGGTACGATGGAAAACCCACCCACCAGAAATCCTGGACTAGAAGAAAAGATAAGAGAGCAGATTTAAACACGCAGAGGTAAGAGGAGAACAGCAGAGGGGTAAGGAGTAAAAACAGACCTAATCAGATCTATCCAACCGATTTTGCAAAATAGTTTTGACACTCTACTTCGGTCGTTAGCTAGGTTATCCTACAGGCTGGACTTGTGGGGTATCGCAACTGCTGATCTCTGATACCACTCTGTAACACCCTCAAATCGGCCCTATGAAAGTTTTAGCCCTTTCCACCAAACCCGCATAGAAACGATTCAAGGACGCCCACCAGGCACTTTCGTGCGGGTGGAAAACGAAGTAATACCATTACACAACAGTCCTCGATGGGACCCACAGAACATATATATACATCAGCGACTCCATGAGTCAATAATACAGATGTAATATACAAAGATCCAAATCACCTTGAAAACGATAGAGCGTCCGACTACGGACAAGATGCAAATGGGGCTAAGAGCCCTGAAGAATAACCAATGGCGTCCATAACCCTGCCCAGGCCAAGCCGGAAGTGTAACCCTGCTAACGACGGCGATCTCAAACCTGCTAAAACAAAAGGGGTGCCGACAAAGGGCAAAGGAAAAAGAGGAGCGTCAGTACTAAGGCCAGTACACGGCGAGGCTAGAATTCGGCGGCTCTCGCCTACATAGGTATGGTGGGCTGAAGCAGCAGCGCAGTGACACGAAACAACCTATAGAGACTCTGTAATACTGGCGGCTATTAGAGAGGGATAAGAAAGACCTATTCGGATCCAACCTGTTACTAACACCAAACATACCCATCCTGGTATTCCCCCTCGAGACCAAACGAGGAAGTCCAGCCGAGGAAACTCACACGGTTGGTAGTTTTATTTAAACTTTCCATGGCAGTTATCCAACTTGCTATTCATCTCGGATACAGGTCAAATTATAACAGTAAACTTTACTTATAGTTGTCTATGATCGAGAAACTGTGCTCCAAGTCGTCCATAACCGCGGACACGGCTTTTCGAAAAGATTGAACCCTGCAGGGGTGCACCAAAGTATCCACACGCACTTCGACCCTTTTTGCCAGATCAATTAACATACACCTATCGGTATGTCGGCGGGGCCTAAGTCATGACGTTTCCCGGACCCAGAGCAAGTACATGGGGGCCACCCTACTAAGCTACCCGTAACGAAGTCCGCTGGCTCCGAGACAGACCCAGGGTTTGCGACGACGGCGGTAAACGACTGGGAACCCGAAAAGTGTGACTGGGCTTGTCGATACCGCGAAAACGTGGCACGATCCAAAACAATACAGGTGCTCCACACACAACTTAAATAAAACAGTAAACATGGCATAAGTACAGAATAGTAATAAAGCCCCAAACTACTTGTGGCCCCCTGTACAGTACTTTGAAATCAGGTAGTAAGCCGATGGGGGTGCCCACACACCCCACCTGTGGTTAGCGCGCTCGATCTCGGAACAGGTGTCAAGAACTCGGGTCCTAGGTGGACACAAGTGGGCGGTTAAAAACCAAATAATTACTATTACCCACCGATGCCTCTGCATTATATCTATTTCCAGCATTTTAATTAACAAGTTAAGATGTAATCCATGACCATCTCCACCGTTAAGCATCTCCACCATTAAGCATGTGCCAACCTCCCAACAACGGTGGAACCACAACGACTCGAAGCAGCACTTAAGCTAGCAACTACGACGCGCAAAGGCCGACCATCTATCAAACAACAGGCTATAGGATGTGTCCAAGGCAATATAGAGGTTGCAGGGAATATAAATGGGGCACGGAAACTAAAGCATCGCAACACGGATAGCAATAGATCAACAGGAGGAAATAAAGACTATAAAAGAAAAATAGGTAGAAGGGGAAGAGATGCTCGCCTGGGAAACACTGCCGAAGGTTCATATCCGGAGAACTTGACGATAATCGCATCAACTCATCGGCCTAGTCCGCGAAGAAGCAAACACTAGAAGAAACACCAGATGCACTATTTAATACTATGGCAGAAGATCCGGCATGATTATGATATGCATGCGAGATGAACAATTATTATGCACCAGGTTTTATATATAGTATTTATAAAATACGGGCTCGGAAAAGTTTCACACATCTGGGTTCAGACGATCTTGGGGTTCGATGTGGTTCGGGGTTCGACAGGGATCGGTCTCGGTGGGAACGTTCTCGGACAACGGAGTAGATCTTGTCGCATCCGGGAAGAAGGACTTGGTTCGGCGTTGGGGGCGCATCGGATTTGCCCTGGTCGGGGTCGATCTTGTCGTCGCGAAGATCTTGTCGGGTCCGCGCCATCGAGTCGGTCTTAGCATCCGAGGTGAAGTACTTGGCGTATCTGAGATGAAGCGCTTGTCGTATCCGCGGTCGTCGAGTCGTGTCGCCGGTCTTGTCGTTTCACGGCGGAGATCTTGGCGTCCCGGGTCTCAGCGTCTTCGGGTCCGAGAGGAAGAACTTGGCGTGCCGGGATGAAGAACTTGACGTCCTTCGGTTCCATGTCGACGGTCTTGGTGTCCGGGGAGGCGGTCTCGAATCTTGGTCAGGTCGCCGGTAGATCTTGGCGAGGATCGATGCACTCGTCACGGGGTCGGTCTTCGGGTCATCGGGTCTATGTGGAAGAACTTGGCGGTGTCCGGAGTCCGAGAACGGGTCTTGGCGAAACTTGGCGTTGATCTATACTTGGAAGATCTTGGCGACATCGTGATATGGTTTTGCCACGAGAGACGCTTCAGCGGATCGGACCCACACATGTAGGACAATGAACGGTTGGTGACAAGATGCTGGCCGCAGGGAACAAACGACCTGCAACAACAGGGATACTCATGCGGCTTCCACGGGCGGAACACAGGGGTGCAGCCCGAGGCTGCCTCGGATGCTGGCCTGCACGAAGGGAGGCAAAGGAACGGTGCTCGCGAGAGGATCTGGTGGTGGCGGCCCGAGGCGCTCGCGGAAGGGCGCCGGGACGGCAGCGGAAGGCGAGGCCGGCGCCTGGCGACAGAGACGGCGCGGTGAGCTTGGGACGGAGCGACGAGGAGGCGCTCGCGGGGCTCGGGCGGGCCGGTGGAATGAGGGCTCGCCGGAGGAGACGCGGTGCGGACGACGAGGAGCCCGAGGCCGGCGCCTGGGGTTGTCGTTGCAGGAGAGGGCGAATAGGGTTGCGACCAAGGTGGAGGAGAGCGCCGTGGTGGTTGTGGAAGCGAGGCGGCGAGCTCGGCAGGGCAGATCCGCGCAGGCCAGGTTGAGCGCGGGCGGGCTCCGGGGAAGAGGGCGAGGCGACGACGGAGGCTGGCAGGGAGGCGGGGACGCGCCGGTCGGCGGCAATGTCAGCATGGCGTGGCTAGGCCTCGGTGGCGGCGAAGGTGAGGAACGAGGCAGTAGGGAGGCACGAGGCGGGGAGAGGAGACGGCACCGGGGCGCGGGGTGACAACGAGGAGAAGGCGCGGGGCTCGGGGGCCCACGGCGGCGGGGTCGCGGCCCGAGGAGGCGTGGAAGGCCGGTGAGCGATGGGGACGGCGAGGTGGTGAAGCGGGGCCTGGGGCCAGCGCGGGCTGCAGGGGCGGCCGCGGCCGGGGCTCGCTCGCGGCGGCGGACGAGACGAGGGCGCGGCGCTGCGCGGGACGTGGAAGGCAGCGGGGTGGTGGCGACTGGCCACGCGCGAGGCCAGGCGAGGAGAGAGAGCGGCAGGGAAGGGAGAGAGGGGTGCGTCGCGGGGGGGGGGGCGTGCCGACAAGGGTGGGGCCAGGTGGGGATAGGTGGCGACAGGGGCGACCGGGGCGGGGTGTGTGGTTGGGCGTGTGCGTGGAAGTGCATGCGTGCGGGGTGGGTGTGTGTGTCCGCGCGGGGTGGGATGGTCCAGGGAGAGAGAGAGGGGAAGGTGGCGAACCGGGGTTGGTTGAGGTGATGTGGAGGGTGTGAGGTGGAGGGAGGGGGTTGGTCAGGATGAGGTGGAGGGAGGCTGGGTAGGATAGGATGGGGTAGAATTAGGACTAGATATTTTTAGACTAGGGTTTGGAGGTGGCCGTCCGGGCTTTCGGGCCTGGCGGGCTGCCTCCTAAAAAATAATATAAAATTTTATTATTTAAAACGGGGCTTTTGTAAACCGTTGGTATACGAAACAAAATATTCCGGAGACCCGGGTTTTAATTTGAAATAAAGACGGGGCGTTTAGAAAACAAAACCAGACTTTTCGAAGATAGTTTTTAAACAACCCATGCATGATGATGACGATGCTCAAATGCAAGGTGGCATGATGACATGAGCATGCGGTCATGATGATGTAATGCGCAAAAACAACGCGATTTTCTAGTAGTGATTTTGCGGGGCGCCACATCCTGCGCTTTAGGAGAGTTTTCTCCAAATCCTTCGTCCATGGCTTCTCCTTCCTCTGCAGCTTTGGAGTTGTACTCCTCTTCATATTTTGCGGAGAACTTCCGGAAATCCGCCGACATCATCGAGTCATTCGAGGATGCGGGTAAGTCGATGTTTGTTCCGATCGCCACCAGCATCGAGTATTTGTTGTCTCCAGCATCGGCAGAGCCGGATCCGGATCCAACATATCCGACAAAGTGCGATGTGTGGGTCATGAGGTAGTTGCAGTTTTCCTTGTGGGCTTCCTCGAAGATCCTGATGGTATTGAGAACTTCATCCATGTTTGCACCTTGCAGCATCATGCGCCTCAACGTATGCCTCAGGAAAGGTTGGTCTATTCTGGCGTTGGCAGAGCTGGACCCAAGGTTATTGTTCTACTCCTCCTGGATTTCAACCTTGGCAGGCAGATCGATCTGGGATTCGGCCTCGCTAGGGAGATCCACTCTAGATTCGACTTGAACCGCAAGATCAGCTTCAGGTTTGACTTTCTCCACTATCTCCGCAATGCGTGCGGGCTGGGGTGGGATTAGGGTTTTCTGAGATCCAGAACTCTTCCGCCTCCGTGGACAAAGGGGACCCAAAGATTTCTTCTACCTCTATCATCACCGCTGGGGTGGGAGGGACAGGTTCAGCGAAACCGATGTACACATCAATCTCCCCAAAGGACATGATGGTGTAAGTAGTCACGGCCTCCCTAGCCGGAATCCAGGTCTCGTCGAGAACGATGAGAGGGATGTCCCTGGCATAGAGGATGCGACCGACGATGATGGTCTCGCTGATTCTGCTTCTTGTAGATTCTGTTCGGAACGCAGATCTGAAGCTCACTTGCCCCACGGTGGGCGCCAACTGTCGTTGGATTGATGACAAGTACGCCATGAGGGGGTCCTCTAGGCGTGCAAAAGAGAGGGGTGTGAGATGTACGGTGTTCCAGGACGGTGAGCACACAAGTTTACCCAGGTTCGAATCCGCCGGCTTTGGACGGATCCTACTCCTGCTAGTAATCCAGTAATACGGCAGAGCCGGAATATGGGTTACAAGGGTTCGCCTGTGCGAGTTGAGATTGTAGACTATTGTGAGGGTGCCCTAAAGGCTCTCCCTAGGACGGCTTATATAGATATCCGGCCTAGGGTTTATAGGAGAGATCTATCCGGCTATGACTAAGAGTCGGTTACATAGTACATCTTGAACTACAAGTAACACAATGGGCCTATGTTGGTAAGTCATCTAGGCCTTCCCGTAGCCGGACTGGACTCCGTCTCTTCTCCCTGACTGGGCCGCCAGTGAAGCAAAGTTCTAACCCGAAGTGGGCCACCCTGGTCAGTGAGGCACATTGAGGATACCCAGAAAGTATATCCCCAACATTTTGTGCTCCCGGACATTGGATATCGCCTCCAGAATAGCAACATGATATGCTGCTAGATGACTTCTACCTTCACCCATGGGTAAATCGTGATATAAACCAAGATTTTTGGTAGTTGGATGCTAACACGATTTTTGGCTAACATTTGCCCATCATGGTATGTCATGGTATTAACTGGAATATTAGTTGTGCAACCAAAAACCCTCAGAAGTTCTCGAAGTTGTTTAGTTAAAGTCCCCTAATAATCATCGAGAGTTCCTTCTTTCCTTGCCAACGTCTATTTTGGAAACTTTGGTGCCATTTTAAGTGTGTACAAAACATTCATAATTAATAACCATTAATTGTAATGATGCATCATAATAAAGAATTATCGCACTAAAAGATATAACAAAATATTCCCAATTGAATATTCATCATATTATCTAGAGAACTCTTTATCGTTGCCCTAAGACTCCTATAGGTAGTTCCCTTTACTAGGTTTCCAACCTAAGGTCAAAGCAATTGCTCTGATACCAGCTGTGGTGACCCAGCATACCACTGCATGTGTAGTATACTATAGTCATTGACATGACATCCACATAACACCATTCTGTAAATATCACATTCCTTAGAGTGGTACAACAGAAACATTGCGGGTCCAAATTACAAACATACACTTCATTATTATCACAATACCAGAAGTTCGAGACATCAAGTAATTCAAACTTACAAACCAAATAACTTATTTAATAAGTTTAGCGGAAGAACGAAAGACACAACGGTAATAAATACATGAGCTCAATAGCTTATTCTATAGGATTCGTGCTGCTCGGCTCAACCTAGGTAACTACACTCTGGCCTGACAACTACTCTGACTCATTATCTTTAGCTCCATAGTGTATCCCTTAGTCCACCCCTTCGATACCACCAGACATATCTGGCTCTTCATAGTAGACGTCATTCTGGACCTCCGTAGCATACACCTGGTCATCCTTCTGGCCCTAAAAATCTAGCAAGGGGTTCAAAGGAAAGAGTGAGTAATAGCGTTACCCTG
Source organism: Avena eriantha (assembly GCA_910589775.1). Taxonomy (NCBI): domain Eukaryota; kingdom Viridiplantae; phylum Streptophyta; class Magnoliopsida; order Poales; family Poaceae; genus Avena; species Avena eriantha. The sequence goes on along the minus strand of OU342744.1, from coordinate 450,772,041 downwards.
TAAGTTCACTATATGTAAGGTGGGAAGTTTGATGCTCTAACTACCACCTCAGACTATAAGTCCTTGGTACTATAAAGTTTCAGTAAACATTTCTTCAAAGATTGATTTTAATATCGAGAACTATACCCATCAGCCTTCACAGGTTGAACAGAACTTCACGGAGTTCCTTTCCTGCCGCGTTCGTAGCTCCTTCCCGGAACATGGAGTAACATGTCACAGTTCCTACACTCTGTAGAGGTGCGTTACTTTACCCACAAGAGACCAAATCCTTGTTGCACAACCGAGCGTACTTTCTCATCCACAATTCTGTGATGTGGGGCCCAGTAGATGATCCAAGCCAATCACTGCCCCCTTTGCGACCCCGCATGTCCCATTAGTGTATGCCATGCCCACATCTTGAATTACGGCAATGGTTGGTACAGACCGTGAGATGCCAGGACTATCGTGGGACGTTGAGGGTTCCCACCCATATGCTGCATATCCTCTACGAATTACCAATTAATGCAGGCTATGAGGATAACAACCACAACCTGGACATCCAGACGCATGCGAGAGGAAGAAGATACAGCTGACTTCTCCATCCCATTCCAAATCTCATGGTTAACGTGTAATATACGACGCTAGATCCTGATGTCATGGGTTATTAAGCCCTAAATCTTCGACCATTGGAATCTTAGAGTCCATAGTCATTCTTAGTATTTATCATCACTTAGGATGATAATAGCATTCATTTGTTTGGCAAAATATTTATTTTTTATCTCTTTTAGAATATAGGTGATAACACACAATTTTCAAATACTTTCATAAAGACTCTTCAAAGGACATGAGCAAGTGATGAACTTGCCTTGTGATTGCAAGGGAGTGAAGTCGGATACTTCCACTTGACCTTGAGCTCTCGTTTCTACAGAAAACCATTATTGCCCGGTAAGGAAAATATTTAAAGAAGCAATATGCAATGCATAGTAATGTCATGCCATGATTTGTTTTATTTCTTCTTTGCGTGTTTTACCCACCTTATAAAGGTTTTAAGTTTCTTTTAAATAATAAAATAAAAGCATTACTTAAGAATTATTAAATTCCTATAATTTTGATATTTAGCATTTTTATAATAGTTAGTATTATTCTAAGAGTTTAAAAATGAATTAATTTAATTTTTAACTCTTTTAAATATTTAATTAAATTCCTTTAAGGAAATAAAACTTTATCTTTAACACACTTGATTTACTTTTCAACAATATAAACTAGTGTTTGTCTATAATAGTACTTCCTTTTATAATCTTAAAAATGAATTTTATTCAATTTTAAGTGTTTTGTAAATTTTTATAAAATTCTAGAAGGTATAGATACCATTATAATAATAGATCTATTTAATCTCTTAAAATTACTATCTATTATTTTTATTGGATAGAGGATATTTTTGTGATTTCATAAATATATTATTTGTATTTTTAGGATTTTTATTTATTTTTCTAGAACCTAATTTATCTTAGGGATATATTTGTAATTAAGTATTTTATTTAAGTCCTTCTTTTAAAACACGGGTCTGGCCCACTAGGCTGGCTTGGCCCAACCCGACCCTCTAGGGCTGGACAAATGCCCCTGGGTAGTACTGGGTTGCCCATACCCGGCCCGGTACCACTCACTTGCTCGCTCTCCTCTCTCTTCTCTCTCGTGCGACCCCCTCTCTGGCCGCTCAATGTCGTCGCCGCCGTGGGTGATTCTGGCCGCCGTGTCCATTGCCACGGTGCAAGACGACATGGACGATGTCGCTGCTCGATGATGTGCCGCTCGATCTGGCACTGACACTCTTTCCTAGTCGCGCTAACCCTCACCTTGTGGCTAGGGTTTGGGGCCGCCATGCTCTGGTGCTTCCTCGATGACATTGTGGTGCTCGTGGTGGCGCTCCTCCATGGCCTCCACCACCGTGTGCCGCCACCTCTCTACCGCCGACCTCCTCTCTACTTCCTCTTTGATAATCTTACAAGGACCTTGAGTAAGTGCTCTAATCTCCTCTCTGTGCTCTACCTTGCCTCTATCCCATGCCATGTGTTCACTTTCAATGGATTTCCCCATTTAGGGTTCATCCCTAAATTCCTAGGGTTCATACCCCCTGCAATGGTGATTTAGCATAGCTCTAGGGTGAATCTTGCCTATGCTAATCCTCTGATGTTGATCTACTATTAGTGTAGTTTCAATATCTATTGAGCATGTTTGTTACTCTGTTCTCTATCAGAGAACACTCTGCTGATCATACTTTAGTTACTCTGTTCTTTGTCATAAAATTCTCTGTGAAAGAATGATCAGATTAATGTGGATGCCTAAGTTGTTGTGGTTGTGGATTTACTCCTATGGAGTTAAGTTGGGATCGCTCTATGTACTGATACTTGGTTAATTACTTACTTGTGAAGTACTGATATGTTTAGTCTCAGGATTTAATCATGTTACTGTGTAAATCTAGTGCTAGTTTATGCTCTGTGATGAATAAGAAGATGATTTATTAATAGATGATTCCTATATTCTTGTAGGAAAGTGAATAAACTTATTGTCTTCTGTACAGTTTGGCCTAGTGATAGACAATGTTGATCTTTACTGTATTTTCTAAAATAAAGTGTCTATTTATGATTCCTAAATCATTTAGGAAGATGATTATCTTTGTTGAAGAGGATATGCTTGAGCTTGTACTCAAGAAGATATGAACCTGCTAGGTATAGAGGGGCTACCCTTCTGGGAATGTGCCCTGTACCAGCAGTTGTGATGTGTATCTATCTAATTAAAGATAGATCATATGGTCAGTGATGCTGGTCTAAGACCCCGCCTGTGCAAAAACACATGCTTTATTTGGCTGTTTATTATTTGCTATCTAATATGTCCACTTATCATGTGCTTGCAAGAAAATGAATATGGAAGATGGAAACTGATTAGATCAAAATGTTTGGATATACCCTGGTAGCCTTGTACTGATGATGCCTTCTACTTCTAGCTTGTGGTAGCCCTAGATTTATTTTGGCTTCCTCTTGGCCTGGTTTTGCTCCTCCTGACGATGTTGCTCCTGTGTGACCTTACTGTCCACCTAGTACCACCCCCTCCTCAAGTCACCATCTTTGTTGGTGATCTCTTGGGTTTTTTGTGGTGGAAAATGGCTTGATCTAGTGATATAGTTTCAAGATTTGGTGGTGTTATTGGATGTGCTGGTTACAAATTGCGGTTGGGCTCTCTCTCTCTCTGCGAAGTGGATAGCAAAGCTTGCTTTGCTCCTACGCTGTTGTGATTTAAGCTCCCCTTTGCTCTCTTCCGCTGACACCTAAATGCATGCATTTAGGTGTGTGAGCTACTTCACTGTTTGCTTTGGCTGTGGATGAGATCAACTAACTATGGTTTAAACTCCCCCATTCTTTTACTATTACTTATCCTGGTGAAACTTACCACTTTTCTATTTGGCTTATAATATGGCAGTGGAGCTACTTGCTTAAAAGAATAGGTACTACACTTTGGTGAAACTTGCCCCTTCCAATTACTCTATGATGTAATATGAACAGTGCAACTCACTATTCAACATTGAGAGTAAAACTAATCCACTAATCTTTTGTTTCTATTTGAGTGGTTTATCTTATTTTGCAGGAACAAGGTCTAGATGCTCACGATTTAGTATAGGAGTAGATAAATAGTGTAGGTTCCCATTGTAATCTTATTTCTATTTTATTTATAAAGAATGTTGCAATAGTATTCATTTGATTTAATAAAGACTCATTTTATTGGACTATATTCCTTGTAATTTTATATATGGTTGTAAATATCTCCATTTGTAATCTCATTACGGAATAAAGAAAAGAATAAGAATTCATTTCTTATTTGAAGTTCCTTGTCTTAAATTTATATTGTTGTTTAATATATAATCAAAAAAATGTTAATACATCCTTTTAGAAAACCACTTTATGATTCTAACTTCTCATTTTCAAATATTATTCCAATGATTTGAATTTTCAAATTTGAATTCAAAATATTCCACGCAAATAACAATAATGCCTAAAGGTCATATCAAAATTTGTAGCAATCACTTTAGAGAGCCATTCCTACCTCTAGGTAGTGAAAGAAACTCTAATCTCTTTAGGTTTTTGTTTGGCGAAAAAATTACCCCGATTTTACAGATGAATGCATGCATATGCACAGATTCCTATTTCTAGATGACATGGGTATACCCTACAGGTACTCGAGTTCGGTATATATGGTCCAGATACGGCGGAAGCCCACGGCGTTGCCAAGGCCCAAGTGGAGAATTCGAGTGGCCCACGGACTCTCGATTGCTTGCGGGACAAGAAGAAGCTAAAGATAGAAAGTTTAAAGGGAAAACCCTAACTGGTAACCGACTCGACCTGCTACCCGAGACCTAGCCTCTCTATATAAAGGCTAGGAGGAGGCGGCGAGGAGGACACACGCAACCCTAGTTTTCACAACTCTCGCCAGATTGCATCTGCATGCCCCTATAATCTTCGATTCCTTCATTAATTCCAAGAGCAGACAAGCAGGAGTAGGGACCTCTACGAGGCCTGAACCTGGGTAAACCTTGCGTCCCTGTGTGCTTGTTTGCTAGCCCACTAATGCCTCCAATGCTCCCTCCTTCTCCAAAACCCAAGTCCATAACAATGGGCATTGACGACTTAACCTCTCATCAATTGGCGCCGTCTATGGGAATTGGGAGTGCTGATGTCGCGGCTTCTTCGGCCCCATCAACCGCGATCAAAAACTCCACAACAACGGAGATTTTGCCAGCTCTTTGGCGCGTTCGACTTCACCGTCCACACGCCGGCCACTCGCCCGACTTTCGAGTCCTGGGCGATGGAATCAGTCTGGCGATTGCGAGCTTCCGCTTCCAGGTTGGTCAGATGGGCACGCTTCGCATGCCTGACCAGCCAACGGCACCCGCGATTGCTCCAGAATCGTGGTTCTCGCCACCAATCGGCACCCTAAGCGAGCTCAACACCTCGGCAATAGCTGGGAGCACGGACAGCGACAGTAGTCCTAGATCCGATCTGGGTGACCTAGCCACTGAAGATGGAGCCTACGGCTCCGGATCTGAAAGTTGCGGGAGCAACAGCTTCCCTAACCACTTCATGTGCGCGGTCATCAACACGGGCGACACCGCCACCAATCGCAAAAACGCTAGCCCCGGATCTGGCACCAGACCGCCCAACGGCGCTGAACCACCCAATGGCAGCACGCCTAATAGCGGCCCCACCAACGGTGGCAACGGCGCGCCCGTCAACAACAGAGCGGCAGTCGAACCACCAACCATGGTGAACAAACACACAGGAGAGTGTGTCGTGATTAAACTCAAGGACAACGAGTGGGCCCATTGCCGAGAAGCTCCGCGAGGAAATCCTCTGCCCCCCCCCCCGGCACGCTGCAGGACATGCTGATGGGCTACCATTGGCTACTAAAGGAGGAGTACAGACGCCAGCTACATGCAATCGCGCAACTCGAGGCACGTAAAAAGGCGGCGGATGAGTCGAGTCTTCGACGAGCTGGGCTCTCCTCCCACGGAGGATCCTCCTCCAAAGGCAACGAGTACGTGGCCAACAAGAGGCAATCTCGGATGGCCCATATCACCGAGCAAGAACGCATAGAAGCTGCAAAGGTCCTCGACTTCAGCTCTATGACAGTTGGCACACAGGGAAACATAGTCCCAAAGACACCACAAGCTGCGATGACTGCGGCTACCATGTACCTCCTCAACAACCAGCCGCCAGGTGGAGATCCACGAGCTGCCATGCACCGATCCACGATCGTGGGCTTGGGACTAATCGAGGCCGCCCTCGACAAAGATCCAACAATGGAGTTGAAGAAAGGCAAGGCTCTGGCAAAACGCTATTCCTCGCCCTCGTCCAGTGACGACAGTCACGATCTGTCTCGGCGTCGCCGCTCACGGCGACACGATCGCGACTATGATGCACGCGATGACCTCATGCAACGCAAAATCGACAAATCAAGGGCAAGACGCGCTCGTTCAACTGACTCAAAGGAGGACGAGACTGAACTCTGCGGCGCCAGATGCTTCAGCAGGGCCATTAGGCATAAGCGAATGCCTAAAGGTTTCAAACTCACGTCGGAGAACCCAAAGTTCGATGGCCTACAAGACCCAAAAATCTGTTTGGAGGACCACATCTCCTTCGTCAACCTACAGCTGCAGGGCGCCACCCGCGCATGGCTCAACAATCTCCCGCGCGGATCCATTCGCAGCTGGGAAGAGCTGGTCTACAGCTTTGTACGCAACTTTAAGGGCACTTATAAAAGACCCGCATTAATCAAAGAGCTGAGGAGTTGCCAGCAAAAGTCAGGCGAATCGCTACGCTCGTACATCTAGAGGTGGTCTATCATCAAAAATTCCACGGAAAACAACTCAGAAGACCGCGCAATCGATGCGTTCAATGGTGGCATTCGTCGCATAGAGCTCAGGGAGGAGCTGGGCCGCTCGAATCCCAAAACAATCGACCACCTGATGGAAATTGCGAATCGGTGGGTCGACGGAGAGGATTCAGTGAAACATCGCACCTACTCCAACGATGACGACAACCTCGGGCGTAGATGCGACCGTCGAGGCAAGCGGCGAATGCGCATCTACGATGACCGTGACAACGTCAACATGGTCACAACCGGCTACGTCGACAAACGCGACGACAACCGCAACAGCAGCTATCGCAGCGGTGGATACCGCGACTCCGGGAAAATAACGCAGGTATGGCAGCGCCGCACTCACGAAGAGGCACCCATAACAACCATTGAGGACAAACTGTCCGGGCCGTGCAATGTGCACTTCTACATCGACAAGCACGACGGCAAGAAAAAATCTAGCCACCTTCACAAGGACTGCCGCGAGTTTCTCAAGCTCCATGAGGGTCTGGCCCGGATGAATTGCGACGCAGTCAACATGGGCTATGGAGTCGCCCCAGGTGTCGTGGCACATGGAGATCCTCCACCACCGCCCAGACTACCACCACCCGTGGCCACCCCGGTCTATAATCACGGCAGCAAACCATACCCACGACCCGTGTTGGGGTTCCACGTATAAAAACAATAAATTTTACTCTACGCCCCTGAACCCCTGAAGCTGCCAGGACCTATCTATTAGTAATACAGTAACGGGAGCGGATTTTTGCGAACTTACCCTTGAAGACCGAAAAGCGTTGTCAACGCTCAGGAGAGCGTGGTTGATGTAGACAAGTTGAAGCCGACCTCAAGGTCGTGATGAAGTCCTTGCGCTCCTTGGCTCCAACGACTTGAGTGCCTCAAGTGTGACACCTCCTGGGGAGTTACACACGTCCGGTGCCTGATGATGACTCCCTCTTCCCCGATCCAGTAGTAGTTGCGGAAGTAGAGCTCCCAGATCCAAATCCCGCAGCGCGACGGCGCTCCGCGGTGAAGATGTCTCTCGTTCGCGCAGTCCAGACTTGGGACCATGGTCACGAGAGAGAGAGAGAGAGAGAGAGAGAGAGAGAGGGAGAGAGCAAATATCAACTGGAGGTCCTCCCAAAAGTGAGAAGACCTTTATTGATTATTGGTGTATTTAATTTGGCCAAATACCCCACTATATATAGGGGAGGGGAGGTACTACCTTCCTCAAAGTCCCTGGGTGGGACTAAAGGAGAGGGGGGAGGGGTGGCCACCAGCCACCCTAGTGGGCCCCACGCGGGGAGCTAGGCCCAGCCGGCCAGCCCCCTTGCCCCTTCTCCCTCTCTCCTTTCCCCTAATGGGCCCTCTCCCTCCGGAAATTGGCCCATTAAGCCTTTGACCATTTTAATGGATTTTTCTATTTATTAAATAATTAAGAATAAATGATTAAATCAATATTTAACATTCATTCACATATTATTCAACCTCCGTGGCTATGGAACACCTTCCACCTCCACTCCGGACATCCTCCGGACTTACCGAAACCCTTCTGGTTTTCTCTCTACTATTCTTCGGCGATTCCACCGATCCTATAAACACTCTCTAAGCATAGTCAAGCCCTTAAGCGTGATACCCCATGGTTCAGGAACACCCCAGACATGGTCGGGACACTCTCGCACCAATAATCGATAGAGGGACCTGCATGGCCATGTGACCCATGTGCGTTCCACGAAGATCTTTCGCCGTTTGAACCGGGACAGCCATGTCTTATTCCCTTTGTCACTCGATACTTGCATTTCCCGAGATCTGATCAATGACATCACCATGTCGTGTTCAATCTCGTTATTGAACAACGCTACTTGACTCGTTCCGGCAAGTGATATCCCCGTGATCAAATCACATGCTGCGCAGCTATTGGATACAACTTGTCCGAGTGGGCCCTTGAGTATCTTCCCGTCACATGGACGAACAAATCCCGCTCTTGACATATATTGCCTCTACGGTTTCCTCCGAGTACCTGAACACACCTTTATAACCACTTTATTACCAAGTGGCGTTTGATGCTATCTAAGCACTCTAGGGAGACAGTGATTGATATAGCCTCACGGTTTAAGGAATAGTCTACGAGGATCCATTTCTAATCATCATAACTTGAACTTCGTGACATGATCGGATCAGGATGTTTAGGTTGGGTATTGGTTCATCATCTCAGATGACTCCATTTCCAACTGGCATAAATGCCACATGATCAGGAAACATGATCATCTGTTGACTAATGAACCAGTGACTAGAGTTTCACTGGGAACCCCTGGTTGTTTGTATATCACACATGTATTGATGTTTCCACTCAATACAGTTATAGCATGATATAAAAATTAACCATAAATGATATGAAATATGATAATAGTCCTTACTACTATTTGTCTCTAGGGCATATTTCCAACAGTCTCCCACTTGCACTAGAGTACAAATACACTAGCTGCATTTGTTCTCAATCATTGGCACCATATATCCGGTACCCTGAACATGCTTGCTCATGGAAGAGGTTGAGTCTTGGGTCTGTACTTTACAGTCCCAAATCCTTTGCAACTTACTAATGTCACCTTGATTGACATTAATACTTTATCATCACATGATAGCATCTGTGTGTATGCATCGTCGCTATGGCAGCAGAACGAGGCCTGATTCCAGGAGCCTACAGTGACGTTAGATCAACCTCGAGGGCTATCTCATGGGCACTGTGCCCTGGGACACATCATTCTACATTAAAAGCGAACTAGCCCTGCCATAACATTATGCAACACTTTAGATGGTACCCTTATCTATTATTGTAAATGTATTCATCGAAACACTAGTGCACTATGTGCAACTTTTGATGTTTTGTTCACCTCGCTTCCTACTTGACTTTAATTGGTATCAATAGGAGTTTCCAACATATTCCCTTATAACATAACCCTTTATGTTTTAAGATATGTCATCCTTTATGGATTTCAAAACATGTCTGCAGTTCTCTATTAGACACTACAGACAAACTCAGCTCAACATTCTATGATTCGAACTTAATCACTTTTAAACGTTCCTTATTTGGATCATATATTATGCCAAGTTATCATCATGGTTTACTAAGACAGAACCTATGTCTCAACATAGTGGATGACGATCATCCTTTTATTTCTTTCAACCATTGATGTTAAACTTAATATTATTCCTAATTTGAGTTATTAAGGACTAGTTCCTTAATTAACTTCTATTCTGAAACCCCTTTCAGAATCCCTTAAGGAATACAACATAATATCATAATACACCTATTATCAACTTCTACAGCTTATAAATCATTATTTATAAGTATTTGCGCTTTCATTCTTAACACACTTAAGAATTACTCCTATAAGCTCCCACTCAAAAATATGTCAATCACATATTGTTATAGGAAGACTTTCATAGCTCCCACTCAATTTTATGCAAATTGCATATCCACTCACTATTTTGAATAACTTCAAAATCCTTTGATCAAATATCAAGCTTGGAGATTTACTTTATGAGATACTAGTACTGTTACTAGTTCTAAATCCTCTAGACATTTGGCACACTTGAATCAAATTCATTTGAATTTGTCCAATACTTGACAAATTGTGCTTTTGTCATTCACCCCCCTTTTCCACTATGGCTTTGCAGTCATTTGGGAAAATTCAAGCAACTCCTTTTACTTGTGAGATTCAGCAACGAATTGCTTTCTAATCTCAAGTGAATTTTGCTTTTAGGATTTCTCACAATTTTAGTTTACCATTATTTCCTTAGTAGTTCGTAGGTATGTCATATTCCAATAATCATGACAAATGATTCACAAATGTCTCCATACAAGATATGGATTACATTTTGAATCCTAATTCATGTAGTGAAAACACTAGTGGGGAAAACACAATGATCTATATCATTGATTCTTTCCTTTTGTGAAGAAAATCGTTCCAGAATGTTGTCCGTTGCGCTTCTCAAACCACTAATGCAGGGGTTTGAATCCTCATCGTGTTTTACACTATTTTCCATTTGCTCCATAATTGAGAAATATCACTTGAAGTGAGCTTTCTCAAGAATGCACCAAAATCCAAGCAGTACGAATCTTGCTTTCCTTTTGGTTTCAGCTATGGATTTCGTACTCAAATTTTCCAATGAATACTCTACAAGGACTTATTCGCTATTGTTTTGGTTATATCGAATAACCCCAAAACGTTCACAAATTCAAATGGTTCACTACATTCTAATTGAGTGCTAACTATTTCTAACTAATGGTCTCTACATCTACACTACAACGATTTATTTGGTGCCTTCTATTCACCCCCTTTCATATCTAATATCACATTGTGATGCTTTGCATTTTGACATTTCAAAACGTTTTGCATTCCACAATTTCTTTTATGCCATTCTTATAAAGTTGAATTTCATTACTATTGATCAAATCATAGTAATTAGATTCTCTTTTATCTTTATACCCTTTGTTGATGAAACACTTTGATCAAATCAAGTAGTTTCATATTCATGTTTCCTTTGGTAAACTTATTTACACATTTAAACAATCATATAACGATAATTACCATTTTCGTTAAAACACAATACATCGGATATGTATTTACTTTTAATAATTCTTTAAGCACTTTGTATTCAAGTAATACACGGTGTTCAAGTTATTTTTCCGAACTTAGGCATGATTTATATGTGATAAGAAATCGAATGGCTTTCACATATTATCACTATAACTTTGAATTTTAAACAATGGTTTTCATTCCGTAATGAAATATCATTTAAGTTGGGTATTTTAAACAAGGTATTTTAATGTTTTACAAATGTTCATGTATTATCAATTAGTTTCAAACAACAAGGATAATTCACACATAATCAAACAAGATATGAACACGAATAGAAATCATTCATAAAAGTAGAACAACTGTTTGTTACAAACTCATATGAATAACCGTCTCACAAAATGTGAGACACACTAAAGAAGTTCACAATCTTTTGATTACAATAATTATCCTAAACATAAACTAAGTGATAAATGTTGAGGGAGAGTGTCGTCGGCTATCATCATCATGCTCGCCATCAGCACGCAATGTCACCTCCTCTCCAGCAAGCACCTCTCATGCAGAAGGACCTGTTTTCAGCAAAACAGAACAAGTATCAGATATACTTAACACTGCAAATGTGTTTGCAAGATTATAACATTTATAAAACTGTATATCAAATATATACCTTTGTCATTGATGACCTGAGCAACATCTGGTTCAACCAACATATTCCTGAGATGTGTCACGAACCGGTGGAACTCCATTGATTCCGCGTCGCCCCTCATTACGCAAGTCCTGACTTGTGCTTGGTAGCTTGGTGGCAGCGACCGCAGCACAACGCCGTATGCAAACGAGCCCGTCATCCAGCTATCCAGGAAGTATGCAGGCCTCATGTACACATCATGCATGCGCTCCAAGTGGTCGTCCAGTGATGAGTTCTCCTCCATCTTAATGGAGAGGAAGTGTCCCATCAGCTCATGCTCCCATATGCGTGTCTGTTCCAAGAAATGTGTCCTAAGCTGTAGCATCACCGAACGAGGGTTGACATCACCCACGAAAGGCCACAGCTCATCCACCATTCCGAAACGCATGGTAACTGAAATGAAGGAGACCATCTCACCACAGAGATAACGGTCTTTTCGCTGCTCTGAGGTCTCTAGGTCAGTGGGCTGATCCAAATCCATACCGTCGAGTATGTAGTCGACCACGTCATTCTCGCTAAAGAGAACATGGAGGTGTGCAACCCATATGGAGAAGTTCGATCCATCTAATCTGAGCTTCTCTCCTTCTAACCAATCAATCGTCAACAGGAAAGGTGCCATCTTCATTTATAATTGCAAAAGGAATTAAGACTAAGTTTATAATTAAATGAGTTAATAATAACTCCACTCAGAAACGCCTATCCCAACAAGGGTTCCTAGTGATAACACGGCCCCTATCAGCCACATCTCCCCCGATTGAACACAGCCATCAATGTGGGTTCAAAGGTGGACGCTAAATGTCGGTCACATCATTCATGCGACATGTGCTCGATCTTTCGACCATCCGTGTTCCGAGGCCACGCTTCTATGGCATGCTAGGCTCGCCAACTCAACCTTAGTGTATTCGCTGTGCAACATGGCATACACCCACTGTATGCGAACGTAGATATGTCTGACACCCAGGCCTATACCCTGGATCGCCTCATACCGAAGAACTTTCTTGGTGGTGAACACTAAGGGGGAACACAATCGTTGGTAATTTTGACAGGGATCATCTTATTAGGCTACCGTCGAGTATCTAATACTAGCACACAACAAGACATACAAACAATAAAATTGAATGTAAATGCTATGTGATATGGTCCTTCACGTCGTGATCTCCATCCGCCGTCACCGGGTTCCGGCGCCAGGGTTCCGGCGCCGTAGACACCAGGGTACCGGTGTCTTTCCGGCGTGGTAGTTCGTCACCTCCAAGACTATCTACTACTATGTAACAAAAGGGAATCACTTTACCTTTGCCACAACCATATCACAAAGCAACTCCCCCTGCAAAACAAAGTTAGACGCCTCTACTTTATCTGTGCATGTTTTACATGGCTGAATGGGCTTTTGTACAAGAACCGTTCTTACCTACGAACTTTCAGCACAACACTGATCAAGTAGTTGTCTCTACTACACCCCTTTCAGGGCCCTCCGTTGCAAATGGTATACCAACTAATGCGACAGAGACAGACACCCCCTAAGCCACTTTATACGGTACAAGCCGTATGTCCAGCGTGGACCAGTCTCGCGAATGAACACGTAAAGTCGGTTGGGGGCTGCTTCATCAAGCATTATTGCGGTATACACAAGTACACGTGGGAGGGTAACAACCAAAAGATCAACGCCCACACGCTACATCTCGTGTGTTCTACCTGTACTAGCATTACTACGCATAGATCTAGATCTGATACCACTGTTGGGGTTCCACGTATAAAAACAATAAATTTTACTCTACGCCCCTGAACCCCTAAAGCTGCCAGGACCTATCTATTAGTAATACAGTAACGGGAGGGGCTTTTCGTGAACTTACCCTTGAAGACCGAAAAGCGTTGTCAATGCTCAGGAGAGCGTGGTTGATGTAGACGAGCTGAAGCCGACCTCAAGGTCGTGATGAAGTCCTTGCGCTCCTTGGCTCCAACGACTTGAGTGCCTCAACTGTGACACCTAGCGGGGAGTTACACATGTCCGGTGCCTGATGATGACTCCCGCTTCCCCGATCCAGCAGTAGTTGCGGAAGTAGAGCTCCCGGATCCGAATCCCGCAGCACGACGGCACTCCGCGGTGAAGATGTCTCTCGTTCGCGCAGTCCAGACTTGGGACCACGGTCACGAGAGAGAGAGGGGGAGAGAGAAAATATCAACTGGAGGTCCTCCCAAAAGTGAGAAGACCTTTATTGATTATTGGTGTAAATAATTTGGCTAAATACCCCCAATATATATAGTGGAGGGGAGGTACTGCCTCCCTCAAAGTCCCGGGGTAGGACTAAAGGAGAGGAGGGGGAGGGGTGGCCGCCGGCCACCCTAGTGGTCCCCGCACAGGGGGCTAGGCCCAGCCGGCCAGTCCCCTTGCCCCTTCTCCCTCTCTCCTTTCCCCTAATGGGCCCTCTCCCTTCGGAAATTGGCCCATTAAGCCTTTGACCATTTTAATTGATTTTTCTCTTTATTAAATAATTATGAATAAATGATTAAATCAATATTTAACATCCATTCACATATTATTCAACCTCCGTGGCTATGGAACACCTCTACTCCGGACATCCTCCAGACTTACCGAAACCCTTCCGGTTTCTCTCTACTATTCTTCGGCGATTCCACCGATCCTATAAACACTCTCTAAGCATCATCAAGCCCTTAAGCGTGATATCCCACGGTTTAGGAACACTCCATACATGGTCGGGACACTCCTGCACCAATGATCGACAGAGGGACCTAGATGGCCATGTGACCCCTGTGCGTTCCACGAAGATCTTTCGTCATTTGAACCGGGACAGTCGTGTCTTATTTCCTTTGTCACTCGATACTTGCATTGCTCGAGATCTGATCAATGACATCACCATGTCGTGTTCAATCTCGTTACTGAACAACGCTACTTGACTCGTTCTGACAAGTGGTATCCCTGTGATCAAATCACACGCTGCGCAACTATTGGATACAACTTCTCCGAGTGGGCCCTTGAGTATCTTCCCGTCACATGGACGGACAAATCCTGCTCTTGACATATATTGCCTCTACGGTTTCCTCCGATTACCTGAACACACCTTTATAACCACTGTATTACCGAGTGGCGTTTGATGCTATCTAAGCACTCTCGGGAGACAGTGATTGATATAGCATCACGGTCTAAGGAATAGTCTATGAGGATCCATTTCTAATCAGTGTAACGTGAACTTCGTGACATGATCGGGTCATGATGTTTAGGTTGGGTATTGGTTCATCATCTCATTCTCGGAATGAGATGACTCCATTTCCAATTGGCATAAATGCCACATGATCAGGAAACATGATCATCTGTTGACCAATGAACCAGTGACTAGAGTTTCACTGGGAACCCCTGGTTGTTTGTATATCACACGTGTATTGATGTTTCCACTCAATAAAATTATAGCATGATATAAAACTTAATCATAAACTATATGAAATATGATAATAGTCCTTACTACTATTTGTCTCTAGGGCATATTTCCAACAACCCGTGGGCAACATGGGGATGATCCAAAAGGGGAATCCCTCCAATCGAGTGCAGAAGGCCATCACTCGCCAAGTTAACTTGGCGATAAACTCTCCTCCTTCCACCACTGAGTACCCTAGTGGAAGCGAATCCTGCATCACCTTCGACAGGCGTGACCACCCACGCCAAGTTCCTCGTCCAGTCCACGGTCCCCTCGTACTCGAGGCGCATATTGGGGGTGTCGACATGAGTCGCGTCTTCATGGATGGTGGCAGCGGCATTAACCTCATGTTCGCGAGTACCTTGCGTGTGATGAGGATCCCTCTGACGTGTCTGGAAGTTTCAGACACGACGTTCCACAGCATCGTCCTAGGGAAAGGCGTATATCCCCTGGGTAAAATCAACCTCGACGTCATCTTCGACATGCCTTAAAACTTTCGGCGAGAGCGCATCGACTTCGAGGTCGTCGACTGCCCTTCACAATATCACCGCATCCTCGGACGTGTCACGTTCGAGAGGTTCATGGCCGTGCCACACTACGCATACCTGCAAATGAAGATGCCAGGCCCAAACGGCGTAATCATAATCAACGACAACTTCGAAAGGTCCGACAGCTGCGACAGGGAATTCAAGAGAATCTCCCAATCCTTTTGCATGCAGGAGGAACTCGCAAGACTAAAGGAGTCGATAGACAACAGTTTGCCTCCCCTGAGTAGGCCAAGTTCACCCGACCTGTCCTTCGACTCGTCGTTGCACACGAAGAAAGTACACGTCCACCCAACGGACCCGACCAAGACGGCCCTCATCGCCAACAACTTGAGTTCCGCATAGGAACTCATGCTCATCGAATTCCTCCGTGAGCATTGGGAAATCTTCGCCTGGTGTCCAGCGGACATGCCAGGGGTTCCCAAGGAATTCGCCGAGCATGCACTCAACGTAAATCTAGACGCAAGGGCAGTCAAGCAGACAATTTGGTGATTGTTTGAACCAAGAGCAAAGGCAGTCGGAATGGAGATCAACAGACTCCTCGACGCGAAATTCATACGCAAGATCAAGGAAAGCACTTGGCTTGCCAACACAGTGCTCGTGCCCAAAAAAGACACGGATATCCTGCGGATGTGCGTGGACTTCACCTCCCTGAATAAGCACTGCCCAAAGGATCACTTCCCGTTGCCGCGAATCGACCAAATCATCGACTCCACCACGGGATGTGAACGACTCCACCGCGAATCGACAATTCGGCTACAATCAAATTCGAATGAAGGAGGAAGACCAAGATAAAACAGGGTTTACGACGCCCTTTGGTGTGTTCTGCTACAATACGATGCCCTTCAGGCTAAAAAACGCAGGAGCCACCTATCAGCGGTGCATGTAGGCCTGTCTCAAGAATCAACTTTGTCGCAACATCCAAGTCTACGTTGATGACATCGTCATCAAAACAAAAGAGGAAGCCTCGCTAATCGACGATCTACGCGAAACCTTCGCCAACCTAGACCACTACCGGATCAAGCTCAATCCGGAAAAATGCGCCTTCGGCGTACCATCTAGGAAACTACTAGGGTACCTCATCTCCACAAGAGGGATCGAAGCGAACCCGAAGAAAATAAAAGCCATACTGGCCATGGAGAAGCCGAAGAACGTAAGACGCGTCCTGCAGTTGGCTGGGCAAATCACGGCGCTCAGTCGATTCATTAGTCGAATGGGCGAAAAGGCACTGCCCTTCTACCAACTTCTCCGCAAAACTGACAAGTTTGAGTGGACAGACGAGGCGCAAGAAGCATTCGAATACCTCAAGCGTCTACTATCCACCTCGCCAGTACTGGTGACACCACGTGAAAAAGAGCAGTTGTTGCTCTACATCTCCACCACCAACCAGGTGGTCAGCACGGTGCTCGTGGTGGAACAAGCCGAGGAAAACAAGATCCACAGGGTGCAGCGACCAGTCTACTACCTCAGCGAGGTGCTCACGCCAACAAAACAGCGGTACCCCCCACTACCAGAAGCTGGCGTATGGCGTCTTCATGACAGCCAGGCGGCTGCGCCACTACTTCCAGGAGCACCCAATCGTGGTGGTCAACGACGCTCGCTCGGGCATATCCTCAACAACCCTGATGCCACCGAACGAGTCGCGCTTTGGGGGATCGAGCTGTCTCCACGAGACATCACATATGAAAAGCGCGACGCGATCAAAGTTGCAAGTCCTCCCTGATTTCCTTGTGAACTGGATGGAGAACCAGCTCCCCGAAAAACCAGATATGTCTTACCTCTGGACAATGCACTTCGACGGGTCCAAACGAAAGGACGGGGCCGACGCAGGTGTCATACTGACATCACCCAAGGGGGACAAGCTGAAATACATTCTGCGAATGCAGTTCATGGCCTCCAACAATGAAACCAAGTATGAGGCCCTAATCCATGGGATGCGGATGGCAAAATCCTGCGGCGCCAAGAGACTCATCATCTATGGCGACTCCAAACTGGTGGTTAACCAAATGATGCACGAGTGCGACGCGCTGAACGACAACATGATCGCCTACCGCGACCTCTACGACACACTCGAAGGGGACTTCGACGGTTGTGAACTGCGGCACGTAGGCCGCGAAAGCAACGAAGAAGCGGACACACTCACCAACATTGGCTCCACCTGCGCCCCCATACCACCTGGGGTATTTCTCGAGCGTATCTACGAACGCTCCATCAAGCCAAAGGCCACAGAGAAGAAAGCAAGCGCGTCAACAGACTTGGGGCTACGCCACCCAATGAGCCAATGGCACTCGATGACCTGGAGCTCGGCATAGGAATCGAAGGACCAATGGGTGTCATGATGATTGAGCCATCTTGGACTCAACCCTACATCACATATCTTCTCAGCAAAAGGCTGCCTGACGACCCGACTGACGTGCGACACATTGCGCGACGATCCAAGGCATTCGCCGTCATCAACGACGAAATATACAAGTGCAGCATCACAGGAGTACTCCAACGGTGTGTCTCCAACGCGGACGGAAGGGCCGCTCCTCAACATCCATGAACGGACTTGCAGGCACCATGCTGGTAGTCGCGCCCTCGTCGCCAAAGCTCTACGAGCTGGATTCTACTGGCCCACGGCCATGCGCGACGCCAAGGACATCGTCCAGTGCTGCAATGCTTGCCATCGATTCGTGGACAAACCGCACGCACCTAGCGCGGAACTCAGTCCAATACCATTGGCTTGGCCCTTCGCGCAATGGGGACTCGACATGGTCGGCAAGCTCCCAAAATCCTCGCGAGGAGGTTACGTCTACCTCTTGGTCGTAGTCGACAAATTCACCAAGTGGATCGAGGCCATGCTGGTGACAAACCAGTCAGGAGCCAGCGCCGTCAAGTTCTTCGAGTCCATTGTCTATCGCTTCGGAGTGCCACACAACATCATCACGGACAATGGAACGAACTTCACCTCTAAGGAGTTCCAGGGTTTCTGCGAGAACCTGGGAATCGACATAAGCTATGCCTCCGTATCTCATCCACAGACCAACGGCCAAGTCGAAAAGGCCAAAGGCCTCGTCTGCGGTGCAATCAAGAAGCGACTCCTCCGGCCACTCGAACAAGCCGCCGGATGTTGGTCAGACGAACTGCAGTCCGTCCTTTGGAGCCTATGCACAACTCCCAACAGCGCAACGGGATACACCTCGTTCTTCATGGTGCACGGTGCCAAAGCGGTGCTACCCACAGAAGTACGCTTTAAAGCCCCATGGGTGGTCGCGTACAGCAAGCAAGAGTCAACCCTTGCACTCGAGGACTCTGTCGATCTCCTTGACGATGCGCGGGAAATCGCAGCAGAAAGATCGACGATCTACCAGCAGGACCTGCGAAACTACCACACTAGAAGGCTACGCCCCAGATCCTTCGTCGAAGGAGATCTGGTCCTACGACTGAAGCAGCAAGGGCACCTCAAGCTCGAGTCCCCTTGGGAGGGACCATACATGATTACAGAATAATACTAGGTGGCGCCTATCGCCTTAAAGATTTCGAGAGCGGAGTCGCATACTCCAACCCTGGAACGTCGCACAGCTGCGTCGCTTCTACCCCTAGTCGTTTTTTACATTACAAATAAGGCTATTAAGCCAGGATGCTTAGCCACACATTGTACCTCGTACTATTCTGCGAAAAAATAAAGCTAAGTGCCCCGAAACTCTGTGTTTTCCATCGTTTTTTTGGCAATCTTATCACTCGGGGGCCATGCCACCATTTACATCCTGGTTCTACGAACAAGTCGCAGTATCCCGACTAGCTGACACAACATCAATCAAACCCTTAATAAAACACCAACCCAGTTGCAACGCACCTGACAGGTTGGCAAGGTGCTGAAATAAAATAAGTCAGGCTAACGAAAAGGAACTGCAAAGTACAAATACACTCGCAACGCATATAAGCTAGCAATCTCTTTACATATCAATAGAAATTAATTACATCCAACATATCCATATGAACTTTACAACACTTATACAATTATGTCCAGAATACAAGTTAAATTACTACTGCAGTAGAAGAATGTTTGTTTGTTCCTCAAAGAAGTCGACAATTTCTTCTACTGGACGATCCACCACCTGGTAATGTGGAACCATGTTCCAGGTCGAACCTTCCGGCGGGGTCGGCGGCCCAGCAGCAACAGCTGCAACGTCTACATCCGGCCTATGCAGTCGCACCAGCGACAAAGCAGCCTTAGCACCAGCCACTAACTGATGCCGCACGCACTCGCGAACTGCACTCAAATCCTGGAACTTAGCCAGGAGAGCCAACAGGCTCGAAGGGACGGTGTCCAGTGGAAACATCGTCTAGTAGATATGCCTCAGGCAAGACTGTGCCTTCTTCAAAAAAGTGAAGTACTCATGAAGCACGATCCTGCAGGGTCGCAAGTGCGATCGCACGATCATGGTCCACCCAAGAATACCCACTCGCCTGAAGCTACTCCTGGGTCAGGTCAGCGATTCTGTCCTTCTCATCCAGCGGATGACGAGCACTGACAACTACACCAAGCAAAAAGGGCAAAGTATGAAGACGAAGAAGTGCCGCGACTGACTAAAAGAAAAGATAAGAGGGCAGAAAGCTAACACTTGAATTGATCGCCCAGTTGTGTCACCTCCTCCAATAGATACTGCTCGCGGGTGGTAGCCTTCTCCGCCCTCGACTTCCATACATCCGCATTACCACGGAGGATGGGCAACTCACGTTCCAGCTTCTTAACGCGATCACGTAGTCGCGAAAGCACGGACAACTCATCCACCCTTGAGCGCGATTGTGCCGTGGTTTCATCGGCTGATGGAAGATCACGAGGATCACTCGAAGGACCACTCGATGTACCCTATCACGAACCAAGCAAAAGAAAATAAGAGGCCGAGGATACATTGACGAAAGGCTTAAATGCATTCAAACATATCAAAGTCCTGACTGAGGCATCCCCATAAAAGTATTGTTCCACAAACAAAAGGCCAAACACTAGAGCTATTACACAGACAAACTACGGAGCATTTTTCTTCGACTTGGATTTGGGCTTCGGGGGCTTCATTGCATCCGTGGCAGTCTCCGATGCCACGGACTTACCGGCAGTACCCCCAGATGTCGCAGCCTTTGCAGCCTTCACTTGACGCCGCTCCTCGGAATACTTGGCGAGTGTCTCGATAAGCATATTTTTTGCATTTATCAGCAAAGGGAGCAAACACTACCTGCTGGCCTCCAGCGTCGACAGGCATCACCTCGGAAATAGCAGCAGGATCCATCTCCACGCCATGGACTTGCACCATTGCGAGTGCCATGGTGGCGCCGATGGAGCGCTACGAGTTCTTGAAGTCTGCGGGGATTCCTCCAGCCAGGGACTCCACCAAATCTCCAAGCTTGTCGATTAGTCCGGCCTTGGGAGTTAAGTCCTCACGGATATGACTGAGTACATCCTTGGCCTTCCCCAACGTCTCCTGGAGGGATACACTACGGTCTTCGACTGTAGCATTCGCGCGACATAGAGATTGGGCGTCAAAGCTCAAGCCGCTGGCATCTTCATACACAAAAGTGTTAGTATAACAATCATACGTCAAAGAACAGAAAGAGCAAGGCACATCCAGATGAAAAAAAAGACCTGAGAGGGACTTGGCAATCGAGAAAAGTTGCTCCTCGAACAACTTCTCCCTCTCAGTAGTGGAGACACGGAGATCCTCCTCTCGCTTCCGTGACTCCTCCAAAGCTGTGACCGCCTCGTCGCGATTCTTCGTCGTTGCGGCTAGCGTCTTCTCCAGTGCAGCAACATGGCGAAGTACTTCATGATGCTCAACTATGACATACAGGGAATATCACCAAATCGAATCAATGAAATTCGCAAAGACAAAGACGAAGTCAAGACTTACTTTCGACAATGCGATGGCGATTGTCTAGTCGCACATGCTATCGACCCATGTCAAGGACTTGCTCCGCCAGGCGGGCAGCCTCCTTCATGATGAGCTGCATCATGGAGACAATAAAAGTTCAAGTAAATAACGCCAAGAATAAATTTGACTGCCAATTACAAGATACCTACATGATCCTCCACAGACTCCAAAGAAGGTTGTCACACAGTCATTCGGGTAACCATCTGATGTTCCGTAGCATGTGGGGAACTCGATGAATTATGCCCGGAGTGGGCCGCCAATGGAGGAGAAGGAGACCGCTCGGCCATCTTCTTGGCCTTGGAGTCTGCGACTTCGGACTCCTTCACAAATTGGACATCGTCAGAAGACGACGACGCCGCTTGGCTGGAACACACATCAAGCAAAAGCTTCACAAAAAATAGCAACTCAAATAAGAAACCAAAATGAGGTCGCGAATACAAAACTTACCAGTCAAATATATCAAGGTCGAAGGATTGCTCCTCCAACTCCGACGACTCCTTTGGGAGTCGTAGCTTCTTCCGAGCAGGAGGAGCCATAGACCACACAGGAACAACGGGAATAGGCTCCTCTACACCAACAGAAGGGCCTTCTGGAGTTGACGGCGATGAAGCATCCGAGTCCTTGCTATGGGAATGCTTGCGAGTGTCCGGATCACTGGACTCGGGGGCTCCCTCCTCCTCTTCAAGTGGGACAGTCGATTCCGACTCGTCCTCTTCATCCACTTCGCGAGGAATAACCCCTTCAGGAAGAGGGGGCAAATTGGGAGACACATTCCAATCCTGCATTCAGAAGATAATTCATATACATCAAGAACTTAACGGCAATCGACAAAGAAAGCTACTTCGTAGCACAATTCTACCTCAGGAGGAGGGTTAGAGGCATCAAAGGGAGGCACGAATGGTTCGCCTAGGAGAACCTCCTTGGCGGTATACTTCGTCACCAGTCGCAGCCTCTTATCTACCTCACCCATGGAAATACCATCGGCAGATACGCGAGTGGCATCGTTCGCACCAGCCCATCGGAACATGGGGTGGACTCTGGCCTGTAGAGGCTGGATACGACAGCGCAACCATGTGCGAATGAGGGCGGCGCCTCCCTCTTCTTTACCTATGTGACTCTCGAGGTCGCAGACACGCTTGTACAGCACTTCCATCTCCTCGGACTCGCCAGGCATCACTACGTTCTTCCAAGAACGCCTCCTCTTGCACGACGTCATGGGATCGAAGGGCGCGAGTCCATAGTGCTCTTCGTCGGCCTTCTGGTCGCGGATGTAGAACCACTTGTCTCTCCACCCTTGGACGGACGCCATAAGTTTGATATCAAAATAAGTGGCGGAGGAGTCGACATGGATTCCGTAGCCTCCTACGTCGTAGACTACAGAGCCATACACTGACTAGCGCTTCAGCTTAAAAATCCTCTTAAAGAGGCCAAAGTATGGCTCGACTCCGAGCCAGCACTCGCAAAGGGTAATGAAGCAGGAGATGTGAAGAATAGAATTTGGGGACAGCTGATGCAGCTGGAGCCCATAGAAGCAAAGGAGGCCCCTGAAGAAAGGATATAGGGGCAGAGAAAGACCTCGGATGATGAACGCAAGGAAAATCACCCGGAAACCAGCAGGAGGGCAAGGAGTTACCTCCAAGCCAGACACTCGCAAGTCGTCCTCCACGGAGGGAAGAACTCCATCTTAACGTAAGAGATGAAGCTGGGAGGACTTGATGGATGCGCGTCATGCGCCATTGGTGACGCGGGTACCCACGCCCTTCTTCTTCCCAGCGCCGGCGGTGCTGGTGCCCACGGTAGCGGAGCTGCCCTTCTTCTTGGCGGCGGCAATGGTGGCGGCAGACCCAGCGGCGGCGCCTCCCTTCTTGCCCATCTTGCGATGGCAGTGAGAATAGAGGAAGTAGCTCGAAAAGACACGGAGTTGGTCCAGTGCCACGGAGAGTATGTGTGCAGGGAAGCAGAGAGCAACAGCAATGGCAATGGAGGCACGAGCAGAGAAAGGCAGATGGGAAAATTACTACAGCTGTGCTGCTACTTAACCTCCTCGCGGATGCCATCCAACGGCCAGCAGAAACCCTATTGGATGCATGGTGCACATTGTCATCGACACGTGGTGAAGCCAAAACACGAACCGTCCCCCACTATCTCCATTACGCGCGGAAATCGAGGAGACGCAGTTAAAATAGAAGATTACGCACGCCCGGTCAAATCAAAGTCAGAAAATGGGACCCACCACTCGTCACGTCCCGTCAAAACCGCTCAGGCGGGCAACCAAGGTCATCACATCGTTAGCATTGACGTCATTTCAGTGGCAGAAGATTTCGACTACTTTAGTCCTTGCTCGAGTCTTCGACTCAATCAAGCACTCGGGGGCTACTCCCATAGGGAGCACTGGTCGTGCACCCTATGATTTATCTTTATGTAGGAATATGAGCATTAAAGGCATACCCAACCACTCGAATCTACAATTATGGGTTACTCCCATAAGGAGCGCCGGAAGCAAATTCGACTGAAACAAGCAACAAAAGACGACAACAGACGCAAAAAGTTTTTAGTCCCTGCCTGAGTCTTCGACTCAACCAGGCACTCGGTGGCTACTCCCATAGGGAGCGCTGGTCACGCACCCTATGATTATTTGTACATCATACTATGTGTCAATAACATCCACACCCGAAGGTTATGGCGACTCTGCCTCATATTATCCCTACAAAGAGACTGCGTCTCCTGGGCCACCTGAATCATCTCCGCGATGGCAAAAAAATCGGATGACGCGCTTACAGCGTGAAGATAAGACCTGAATAAGGCCTGGCAACGCATCTGCTACGCACAACCAGAAGCATATCCGTGCCTGCAGGTACGATGAACATGCCTTGACGGATGCATCGAGTGCTCACATTTATACACTGGAATTCGACTCCTGTAGGACCTCCGTGGCTTGAGTCGAATTACGCCAGCACTTTTCCGAATTCGTGTCCGGGGACTCGAGTTTGAGTAGATAGCGTTGTCTTGCCCTAAGGCAGTTAACTGATACCGATACATCGGATAAAATCAGGCATGTATATCAATAATCCCTATGACATAAACAGAATACTCGAAAATATACTCAGCCATGCACTCAAAAAGACTCCATAAAGTCCCCAGTCGAATCTACGATTCCACTAGACACTCGGGGGCTACTGACATGGGTATACCCTATAGGTACTCGAGTTCGTTATATACGGTCCAGATACGGCGGAAGCCCACGACATTGCCAAGGCCCAAGTGGAGAATTCGAGTGGCCCACGGACTCTCGATTGCTTGCGAGACATGAAGAAGCTAAAGATAGAAAGTTTAAAGGGAAAACCCTAACCTGTAACCGACTCGACCTGCTACCCAATACCTAGCCTATCTATATAAAGGCTAGGAGGGGGCGGCGAGGAGGACACACGCAACCCTAGTTTTCACAACTCTCGCCAGATTGCATCTACGCCCCTGTAATCTTTGATTCCTTCGTTAATTCCAAGAGCAGACAAGCAGGAGTAGGGACCTCTACGAGGCCTGAACCTGGGTAAACCTTGCATCCTTGTGTGCTTCTTTGCTACCCGACTGATGCCTCCAACGCTTCCTCCTTCTCCAAAACCCAAGTCCATAACAATGGGCATTGACGAGTTAAACCCTCGTCACTACCCTTCGTTGGTTCCTAAATGCTGGGGGTGTTACACGCGGGCTGGTCGATCACTTGTCCAGGCCACGCTAGCCGCGCATCCGTCTTCTTCGAAGCGGTCGGAGCAACCCACCCTAGCAGTAGTGGCGGTGGAGGCAGCTGTGTGTTTGCCTGCGCCACCGGGCCGGTGAGCTGGACGACCTCTTGGTAGCCGCTCCACAAGGCGTCCTCGTCCTTCGCACCGACCGCAATGGCCTACTCGGTGAAGGCGTCCTCGTCATAGCCCCGCGCGCCATGATCTCATGGTACTCCAGGGGTAGGTACGCGGCGGCGGCTGCGACAACATCCTCCTCTTCCTCCTCCTCCTTGACGACAACGTTGTCCTCGATACTGAGCTCGCCCTCAGAGTGGTTGACGATGTTGTCATCATTGGGCTCGAAGGCGGGATGCCGTAGACCTGCCACGGCTCGAACTCGCTGCGGAAGGCGCTCGCGCGCCGCGCCATGTGTTTCTAGGCAATGAACTCCTTCTAGAATGCCTTATTCTGGTAGGAGCCATCCCACCGGAGGGCCGGTGGGAGCTTGCGGACGCGCCGTGTGATCTCCTCCTCCATCCCTTGCCCTCGTTGGGCGCGGGCGACACCGGCACCCGCTCCCGGTTGAGGTGCCAGCCTGTGGGAGGGGAGACATCATGGTGGACGATGTCTGCTCCCTCCCTCCATCGCCGCTCGCACTTCGCCAGTCGGAAGTAGTGGCGGTCACGACGGGGCTCCTCCACCTGGGGCTCGGCGAGGAGGTGGGCGAAGTCCTGCAGCCACGACCACGGCGACACGACCCCGTGAAGGCAAAGGATGGCGCTGGGAGTGGGTGAATCTGGCGATGGCGAGAGGTGGGGAGTGCATCACTGACAGGCACAGGGGCCTACTTTATAGGCCCTCTCCGTACGAACGCACACGGGTTCTCACGCCTTCGCCTTCAATGCCGACGCGGGAACTCAGGCGTCGTCCCGTCATTTAGGGTGTTGTCTCTCGGTATTGATTGCAAAGGCTGAAGACGGTCAGGTTGCCGCCCCGCACATCTGAATCGGTGCCGCGAGCGGTTGTTGACGGGTGAGCCAGTAGCACGCGCGGCAGAACACGCTCTCGGACCGCCCATGTCCGTCCCAACGCATCGGTCACATAAATTTGATGCGTTGATGGATTAAGCCGGACGCGTCGGTCCGGATAGGTTGTGCCGCTAGAGAGACCGCGCACGCAGTGCCGACCCTTAGGGGGACCTGCGGGGCAGCCGCCCCGGGCCCAAAAAAGCAGTGGCCCTTCTAAAAATATGCTATATAGGCAGGTCTAGTATACATCATAAAAAAGATTTTTTTTATTGGGCTGATGGATTAATTAGGCCTTTTTCTGCTATCGTAGACTCTGAGTCAAGGCGATTGATACGGTACAGGGCGAGGCTGAAGCGAAGGCCAACCGCTCGACTCCTAGTCCTAGACGGCGTCGGTCGCTTCGCTTACTCCCAGGCAAATGGAACCAACAATTGATCGTATGTCTCCTGCCCGAGTCCTGTCGCCTTCACTAGATCGAAATATCAGATCGGGATACGAGAGAGGGGAGCCTCGAGGCCCTCGATGATCGATGCCTGGTTGCTGGTCTAGTGGTCCGCTCCTGCCCATGTCTCTACCGGTTATACCCTAATTCTTTGTTCTTAAATCTTAATTCTAATTAGAATTCTTAGCGCAGATTTGAAGAACTCTAGTGATTCAAAAGTATATTTGGGTTTTTAATAAGTTCGACATCCTTAAAGGCACTGGATGGTTCTGAACTGAAAGAACATTGCACTATATTTGCAAGAACTTTTACTCGGCCTGATACAAATGGTAAATCTGATATATGTGATATTGAGTTAAATGCACTTATTTATGAGTTAAGTGTTATAAAGTTCACTTTTCCAAATATATCAATGTCTGCTATGGAGCTTTTTGAGTTTATCAGGGAAGCGGATTGTTATCTTAATATTTGTATCGCTTATCGAATCTTATTTACTATGTCCATGACTGTTGCATCAGCTGAAAGAAGCTTTTCAAAATTAAAATTATTAAAGAACTATTTGAGATCTATAATGGCTTTGGAGAGGTGAAATGGCTGGACGACTCTATGCATCGAGAAGAAGTTAGTGGACGAGATTGATATTCATTCCATCGTCATGGACTTTGCTTCTAGGAATTTTTGGAGAAAATTTTAAGGTATCATATAAATATTGTTATTTTTATATGAATATTATAGTTGAAAGTATACTTAAACTATTTATTTTTCATCATCTCATATATTCATAAAAAATTATAATAAGAGACCCAAAAATTTAGTTTCGCTCCGGGTCCCCGAAATCCAAGGACCGGCCCTGCGCACACGTCCGCTGGAATGGGTTGTATCGGCCCGGCGGAGATACACGTTCTCTCAACGAAAGAATACATTCTGATCTCTATTCGATACGCGGTCGTAGTCAGCAGCTATACGGCAGCGAACTGGCAGATGCGGCCATCGCTCCTCCCACGTTCGTCCATCCATGGAATTGAAAATAGAAACGTACCAGCTTAGCATTTTGTACTAGTCGCCTTCCTTGAGTCGCTGCGCTGATCGGAGGAGGGGAAGGCACGTGACCGATCGGGGAGAAGGCCCGCCGGGTTCCCTGCGGCTGCGGGAGATGCCCTGTGGCTGTGGAAGGAAAGCTCGCGAGCAATCTGCCAGTTGAGAGTTTCAATAATGGCGACGTTCAAACCATCTTTTAACCGCGGAAAGAAATACCACTCCGTCCCAGCCGGCGGCGGGGTGACGGCAACAACCCCCCGATTCGGTGCTGGCCGTACGTCAAACCGTCCCCCGAGCCACGTTTTAAACTATTTCCCCCGCAAAAAGAAAACTTTTAAACGAGTCGCATGCTCGCAGCCGCAGCCACTCTTTCTGGCACGCACACGCGCCGGAAGTTTTTTCTTCGTTCAAAAAAAATGGAGATTTCCTCGCAGAAAAGTATACACGCAGAAATTTACAGGGAAAGAAAGTCCACACGGGATCAACGCGGTCAGACTCGCAAGGTGTGGCGTCCAACTTATTACGTCCATCCATCAAGGAGAGAGAAAAATCCAAGGCAAAGGATGGAATAAAAAACGGCGATGACCCTTTCATGTTCGTCCAGAAAAATAGTCCATGGAAACGGAAAGGCCACCGCCAGAAGAAAAAAAAACCTAGTAGGCATATCTCTGCATCTGTGATCCCACTGAATGAATAAACAAGCGCGGCAAGCTGCCATGTCCTATTTTCTTCTTCTTTAGTACTACTACTACCACCTCGAACCCATCGCTAGGGGAGGGAGGCAGGGCCAAGTGGTGCTCACGAACCCCGCTGCTCCTCTTCCTCCGCTCCGGCCGAGTTGGGTGCTGGAGTGAGCGTGTGCGGCCGTGATGGACAAGTACCTGCAGGAGAACTTCGAGCTACCGGCCAAGAACCCCTCGGAGGAGGCGCAGCGGCGCTGGCGATCCGCCGTCGGCACGCTCGTCAAGAACCGCCGCCGACGCTTCCGCCACGTGCCCGACCTCGACCAGCGGCAGCAGGACAACGTCAAGCGCCGCTCAGTCCAGGTAAACACAATCACCAGCAAGCACCATCCATCCATCCATCCATAAGCTCGATCTCATCTACAGTATCTCTTTGATCTTCCTACTACTACTACTACTACTACTACTATGCTACCGTTTCAAATCTCGTAGCCGGTCGGTTGTTTTTTCCAAGTACAGTCCCTGATTACGGATCGATTGGAGCATCTAATCCGCGATTCATTTCGTGACGCGCGGTATTTACTACTCGTAATAGTATTAGACTGCGGTCTCGCCAGCAGATCGCGACATTACAGCCTTTCCAGACCCAGATTAGTGTCCCTCTACTACATGCTCCGGACAGTGTAAAACCCATTGAAACCAACAGTTAGAAAGAGAACAAAATCAGCATGTTCCTGCTGTAATGGCGAGCCTGTTTGGTAGCGGCCATGGTGGGGGCACCGTGTGTCCGTATCATGTTGACTTGACCCATCCGTCCTTGGAGTTGGAGGAGGGGAGAGACCGGCCCCGCCAATGGTCTTTGTTCTTTGGGTGGCCAGGCGGACCGCTGCTGTCCCTCTCAGTCTCAGCCCCATGATGAAGCTTCCGCGAAGCAGCCTTGTGAAGACTCCAAAAGCCAGACCCTTATCGCCATCTTGAGGTCCCCACCTTCTTGTCACCATGCCGTGCAAGTACGCAATTGAAGATCATAATCTGGCATTTATGTTGGCCTTCTTGTTTGCTTGCTTCGGAGGATCTAGCAATTTGTCCCGAGTTCATAGATCGGGGCCATGTGCTCTCTTGATTGCCTCTTCTCAATGTTCCCAAATCAACACCCACCCTAGCTGGTTTGCAGTTAAAATTGTAAATAACACATATATGGGTGGCCATGTAACAAAATATTACACTACTTGCAAAGCATGATAACAGAAATGCCTTCATGGAAGTATGTACCGCAATACTGGAAAAATATCAAGAAACAAATAGCATTTGAAATTATGCATGATGATGAAAGGAATGGGGAAATAAAATAAAATAAAAATAGTTCACCACCTGGATGACCAGATACAGTAGAATCTCTAGAAAAATATGGGAATTAAATTGTTATTTGCATTTTATTTTATTTTTTCTAAATTTTGTAATATGTGTTTTCCTTTTTATAATTTTATCATTCTTTTCCAGCTGTTCTTGTGTGTGTGTTCCATTTTCATTTTTTTAATAAATAATTTCCACAACAGTTTTTTGTTTTGACCATTTTATCATGCACTATGTGGTTGCTAGATAAGAACTATCTGAAATAAGCTGATGTAGCATACTTGAATAAGACATTTTTGTTTGAACTTTTGATTACGGCATTTGAATGAAGGGACGGTTGATTGATATAATGTAATGAAGTACATTCAAAAAGTCGGGCGGCCTATGTGTCGATGCACTCCATTTGAATGAAGGGACGGTTGATTGATATGACGTAATGAAGTACATTCAAAAAGTCGGACGGCCTATGTGTTGATGCACTCCATTTGAATGAAGGGACGGTTGATTGATTACGACATTTGAATGGATTGCTTTGGACAATAGGCACATGCATTCCAAACCATGTAACTGTAAAGTTGAGAATCTTTCTAGTCACTAACTAGTTACTTCCCACTTCCTACTTTGTAAAGCACAGAATATTTTAGGCAGGGATTACAGAATCGTTTTGCTATCTTCTCGTAGATTGACCATTAAGTCTTGAAAGATGTTCGTTTCTTATACCAATCAGTCTGCCAACTAGTTTGGTTGGCTGTTACTGAATTCTTCTTCTAGATGCATGGCATTCTTTTTCAAACCTAGATGCTTCACACTTAATTGTGCTGGCAATAGTCTTGATGTGGATGTAACACCTCTATGCTCAACTTGTTAACTTATCTTCTTCTTTTTTCACAATGATGCCGGGAAATTGCAGGCATCACACGCAATAGTTTTTTCTGCTTCTAAAACGAGCAAACTTCCGTGCCACACCATTTAAGCAAACAGCTCTTTCTTTGGCTCGTTTCTGCATACCACTGAAAGTAGTGAACATATTTATATGAAAAGAAAACTGACCTGGGATGATGCAGCCATGCAGGTGTCTCTGGTAAACGTTAAATAAACATTATCCCTCTTACTTCAATTGAATAAACATTATCCCTTCTTCGTGGTTTCTTTTTCCAGGAAAAAATCCGGGTTGCCCTCTATGTGCAGCAGGCTGCGATCACTTTCATTGGTGGTATAAGTCTACACGATAACCTTATGTTACCATTCCTCTTGTTTCATCAGTAACTCTATTTTACTAGTGTACATTTCTATGCTAAAGGTGCCAAGAAGAAAGAGTACCAGCTAACAGAGGATATAATCAAAGCTCGGTTTTCCATCAATCCTGAAGAACTGGCATCAATAACAAGCAAGCATGACTTGAAAGCTTTAAAGATGCATGGTGGTGTAGATGGGATATCCAAAAAGGTCCGTTCAACATTCGACCATGGCGTATGTGCTGCTGACTTGGATACGAGACAAAGCATATATGGTATCAATCGCTACGCTGAAAAACCTTCAAGAAGTTTCTGGAGTTTTGTTTGGGATGCATTGCAGGACACGACCCTTATCATTCTGATGGTATGTGCTTTGTTATCTGTTGTGGTTGGCCTGGCATCTGAAGGTTGGCCCAAGGGCATGTATGATGGCGTGGGGATAATACTCAGCATTCTCTTAGTTGTGATGGTCACTGCTGCCAGTGACTATAAGCAATCACTCCAGTTTAAGGAGCTAGATAATGAAAAGAAAAACATATTTATCCATGTAACGAGAGATGGCGGTCGACAAAAGATCTCGATATATGACTTGGTAGTTGGTGATATTGTGCATTTATCAATTGGAGACCAAGTACCTGCTGACGGACTGTTTATTCATGGATACTCCCTTTTGATTGATGAATCCAGCTTATCAGGTGAGAGCGAGCCAGTGTATACTTCTCAAGATAAACCATTCATTTTGGCAGGAACTAAAGTGCAAGATGGTTCTGCTAAGATGATAGTAACTGCTGTTGGTATGCGCACTGAATGGGGAAGGCTGATGAGCACTTTGAGTGAGGGAGGAGAGGATGAGACACCATTGCAGGTTAAGCTAAATGGAGTTGCGACCATTATAGGAAAGATTGGCCTGGTATTTGCCACACTAACATTTGTAGTCCTGATGGCTAGATTTCTCATTGAAAAAGGTACGACAGTTGGTCTGTCCAAATGGTATTCTACTGACGCGTTGACTATAGTAAACTACTTTGCAACAGCGGTCACTATTATTGTTGTTGCTGTTCCCGAAGGGTTGCCATTGGCTGTTACTTTGAGCCTTGCATTTGCAATGAAGAAGTTAATGAATGACAAAGCGCTTGTTAGACACCTTGCAGCATGTGAAACAATGGGATCTGCTGGAACCATTTGCACAGACAAAACAGGAACTTTGACTACTAACCATATGGTGGTTGACAAAATCTGGATAGCTGAGCTTTCAAAGTCAGTTGCAGACAATAGCTCAGAAGATCTGAATTCTTCGATTTCTTCAAGCGCATGGAACCTACTTTTGCAGGGCATTTTTGAGAACACTAGTGCAGAGGTGGTCAAAGGAAATGATGATAAACAAACTGTTTTGGGCACCCCAACAGAGATAGCGATATTTGAATATGGCTTGAGCTTGCAAGGATATCGTGAGGCTGAGGATAGGAGCTGCACCAAGGTTAAGGTTGAGCCTTTCAATTCGGTCAAGAAGAAAATGGCAGTATTGGTTTCTTTACCTGGTGGCTCATACCGTTGGTTCTGCAAAGGTGCTTCGGAAATAATTGTTGAGATGTGTGACAAGGTGATCGATGAAAATGGAAATATTATTCCCTTAACAGACGCTCGGAGAAAGGACATCATGGATACTATCTATTCATTTGCTTCAGATGCTTTAAGGACACTGTGCCTGGCATTTAAGGATGTGGATGATTTTGATGATGGTGCAGATAGTCCTCCTAGTGGTTTTACTCTAATAATCATATTTGGCATCAAGGACCCTGTGCGCCCTGGAGTGAAGGAAGCTGTTCAGAGCTGTATAACTGCTGGTATCACCGTGAGAATGGTGACTGGTGATAATATCAATACAGCCAAAGCTATAGCCAAAGAGTGTGGCATATTGACTGATGATGGTATAGCAATAGAAGGACCGGATTTCCGTAACAAGAGCCCAGAAGAAATGAGGGACTTGATACCTAAGATTCAGGTAAATTTTGTCTTTCTCGGTCTATTAAGTGTACTAAGATCTTAGAAAAACAACATTTTATCGACCTTTGGCAGGTCATGGCTCGTTCATTGCCATTGGACAAGCATATGCTTGTGACAAACTTGAGAGGCATGTTTCAAGAGGTGGTTGCTGTGACAGGTGATGGTACAAATGATGCCCCTGCCTTACATGAAGCGGATATTGGGCTTGCTATGGGCATTGCAGGCACAGAGGTAATAGTTTCTTCTGCAATTTGATCTTATAGTAGCATCAATTGCAAATGTTAGGTGTGCTACATATGTTTATACTGATTCTGACTGAAGTAAGATGCCCGAAAGGCAGTTGGCAATGATAACCTATTTACTTATCCTCTATTTTTCTCTTTCGCCTCAGCGGTTGGAGTAGTTTCTTGCAATGTCCCGACACAAATTAACATCTAAAAATCGATCAGTTTTTTCCTTTCTCCTCTTCTCACTGCACTTATCTGTTACTAGATCCTGTAATTGTTACTTCTGTTAGAACAGTGACTTAAAAAAAACTTGCCTTTGAGCAACTCTTGTTGTTCCTTGAAAGTTGGTTATAATATCTTGGATTTTTGCAGGTCGCGAAGGAGAGTGCCGATGTCATAGTACTCGATGACAATTTCACAACCATAATAAATGTTGCAAGGTGGGGTCGTGCGGTTTACATAAACATCCAGAAGTTTGTGCAGTTTCAGTTGACTGTGAACATTGTTGCTTTAGTGATCAACTTTGTCTCAGCGTGCATCACAGGTGTGAGAAACATCTATGTATTCATTTGTAGCTAGTTTTTCATCCATAGGATTTTTTCCTGGTATTCATGTCTTCATTCTTGCATCACAGGGAGTGCTCCTCTCACCGCCGTACAGCTGCTGTGGGTGAACATGATCATGGATACCTTGGGAGCTTTAGCTCTGGCAACTGAGCCTCCAAATGATGAAATGATGAAGAGGCCGCCTGTTGGACGAGGGGAAAGTTTCATTACCAAGGTCATGTGGAGAAACATCATCGGGCAAAGTATATACCAGTTGGTTGTGCTTGGCGTTCTCATGTTCGGCGGGGAAAAACTTCTGGGCATCGAGGGTCCAGATTCCAAGACCGTTATTAACACGCTCATATTCAACTCCTTCGTGTTTTGCCAGGTGAGCAGTGCATTGTGAGACAGGTTTTAGTCATTGCCAGCATTGTTTCAAAGGTTTCAACTGGTGGTTCTTAATCTTATGCTAGTAATAATGACTATGTTCTTTAAACGATGTTGCACCAGGTATTCAACGAAGTAAACAGCAGGGAGATGGAGAAGATAAACATTTTCCGTGGTATCATCGGCAATTGGGTCTTCATCGGGGTCATAACCGCGACTGTGGTATTCCAAGTGGTGATCATCGAGTTTCTCGGCACTTTTGCCAGCACTGTTCCACTCAGTTGGCAGTTCTGGTTGGTAAGCGTGGGTCTAGGATCCGTCAGCTTGATTATTGGAGCCATCTTGAAGTGCATACCGGTTAAATCTAGCGGAATCTCCACGACTCCTGATGGTTACAGGCAACTTGCCAACGGTCCTGACGACATATAGCTGGAGAAGAGCAATTGAATAATTGCAATGTTTTGCTACCAGTAGAATTCAGGATGGACCAGATTGCATTTCACATTTTAGCTCTATTGCGCCACCAGGCACTTTTTTTTTTCATTTTGCCAAATTTGTACACGGCCTGAATGTACTGTGTTCTTGTTTGTTTTTTTGTGTTGCATTTGGTTGGAAAGTCCACTCCAATATCCTATCTCCAGAAAGCTATCGCTGGACTCAAATAGAATCCAGTCTAAGACTTCTCTTTTCATGATAACAGAAATGATAACATTTTCATTCAGGTTCATGAGGATGTTGGTATGGTGATTTTGGTTTGTAACTGCATGCAAATAACGTTTAATTGCTGTAAACAGAGGTTGGAACTCAAAGTTGTGAGAGGAAATAACTAACATTTTAGGATCAAACTTTGATGCCATAAGAAAAATGGCATTTTTAGGGCAGAAGGAAATCAAGCATATGCGACAGCATTTCAGAGTTCAAAACCGTTCACAGGTCCTACCCATATACCAGTTTGCAATCTCCAAGAGACATCTTATCATCAACGCAGCAACAGCACTCGAGCCAGTTCAAAACCACTTCACTACAAATCGGAACAACACGCTTGAAGCTCAGTCTCTCTCATGCAATGATGAAAGGAAGAACAGTCAACATGAACGCCTCATAACTGAAAGTTGCAGAGCCCGAGTAAGTAGCGTCTTTCTCCTTGAACTTCTCAGTCAGACCCTACAGAAGTGTTCAACACCGAATTAGGATAGCGAATTACAGAAAATCACTAGGTCTGTTTGTGCAGTATAATGATGGAATTACCTTGACTGTAAGGCAGCACCTGCATAGATAAACAAAGAAAGAGTTAGGACTGTCATTGGCCAAATTATATCCAACCAATTCTAGAACTGTATTCAACATGAGATAAGATTAGCATCAGAAAACCAAGCCAAACATAAAGAGTCAAATTGATGGACAGCCATTTTTCATTTTGACACTTCACCAGTTGGACACGTCTTTAATTCATAAAATGTAAGAAACCGACTCCAACAATTGTTAATATAATGGACACTCATGACTGCACCATAGAGATCTATGGTTCCACCATTATATTAACAAATAAATCTGAAAGTCCCTGAACATTATTGAGATAAGCTGTGAACAGGAGCATCATCATATTAACAAATATGAACAGGAGCACTTCACCAATTTCAATCGCAAATAAGGAGAACAACTGAGAGATGACAAGTTTTGGTAACATAGAAACGATAGAAACCTAATCTAACTAAGTTTTAACAGATTGTATATTTATTACGAAAGTTTATACTGTTTGTTTGGATAACTTGGCCAAATTAAATCCCCATAATTTCATTGCAAATAAGAAACAAAACTGGAAAATGATACAATTTTCTGTAACAGAAAACAGTAGAAACTTAACCCAACTATGTTTTAGCAGATTTTACTCTTTGTTTGGAACAATTAACCAAATTAAACTGGAGGAATAATCTTACTCAATAAAGTTATCGTATTCGACTGCTTTGCTCATGCCCCCAGTCTTGTCGAATTTAGACACAAGCAGGTCTAGCACAGTTGGAGAAACTGAATAACCCAAACTGAGAAGAGCATCACGCAGCTCTGTTGCATCAATTTTACCACTTCGGTCACGGTCAAACCTCTCAAATATAGACTGCACAAAAATAATAGGAAATGGACATGCATGGTTAATAAGTACTTCATTCTTTTTAGCTGATCAGTTCCCCACAAATAAAATAAGGAAACTTGAAGAGCCTCTCACCCTCCAGTTTTGAAGACTGTAGAAAACAGAAGTAAACTCCTTGGGCCCTGGAAGAATCAAAAGTCAAGAATTAACTAAAAATGAGAGAGATCAATAAAAAAATGAAAAGATACAAGGGAAAAGCTGATTTAGAAATGCCTAAAAAAATGCTACTACCAGTGCTAAAAGATGGCACTGATATTAGAGTTTAGATCAATCAAGTATTTCAGAACTAATTATTCAAGCTCCACACGGAAAAGGAAAACACTCAAACAAGGAGAGAAAATCAAGTACCAGATAAGGTTTTCAATTCAAAAGGAATCTAAACCAAACTTACTACCAAAACCAAGCATAAAAGGAAACATGCATCAAAAGTTGAATAAATTGCTAACACACACCATAGTTTTGCTGCAAAACAAATAATGGTTACCAATCAGCAAAAGAGGCTTGACAGGTAAGAGAATCAACCTTTCCTCAGTTATAACTTGATAAGGCTGATTCTCAGAGAATCAGCACACACTTAATGAACCTTCCACTCAGGCGCTATAAATAATTTTTTATCTCAGAGATTCCTACTTTTCCATTTTTTTAGTCATTACCAATTCTTTGAAAGGCATCCCAGGCTAAATTAAACTTCAACTCAGACGCAATACATGACTTCTTTTTATCTCAGACATTCCCGCTTTTCCATTTTTTTACTTACGGGAGCATAATATGCAGTAGCTTAAACTGTTTAGTATTGACTGAGTAGTATTTTATTCTTCATCCGCATGCTGGTGAAAGTCTAAACACAATGGCGATAAACAAAATATTTTTCAAATCTAGAAGTATTATACGAAATATTATGAATATATGTATGTGTACAGCGAATGAGTAAAGTTCAAACCAGTGACCACAGACTATAGAACATAGGCTATCGCGAACAATACATATTCAACTTGTGAGCCCGAAGTGCTCTACTTATTCTATCTTGCGTCCAAAGCCAACTTGTTTGATGCGACATGATAGCTTGTTGCCTACTAGAATGCACTCCAATGGAGAACTCGCCCATTGACCGTTCCAACTAACAATTGCAATGATTCACAAGAGGGGCCTCATTATTTGATCACACTGTATCTAACAGACTGGAATCCAGACAAGATGAGATGAGCCCAATTATGTTGTCTACTTTTTCTACCGAAACCTTCTCCAATGAGATATAATTCATAATTGCACGATCGTGGCCACTGGTAAAGCAGAGGGAGCCGAGGAGAGAAGGATGCGCGTAGGAGGGAGGGAGTTACCGATCCTGCGGACGTTGGTGTTGGTGAAGAGGTACATGAGGAGGTGGACCGTGCGGAGGCTGAAGCTCTGGTTGTACCCGGAGAGCGCGGACTGCAGCTCCTTGTCGTCTATCGTCCCGCTGCCGTCGCGGTCGGCCGCCTGGAAGCACGCCACGACGTTGGGGTCGGTTCCCGGCGGGAACGCGGACGGCACGAGCGCCGCGAACGGGCTCCCGTACCCGCCAGCGGCCCCGTACGGCGCTGCCACGGGAGGCGGAGCCCCGTACGGCGAGGAAGAGGGCGGCGGGGCGCCATAGGACTGCCCGGAGGGGGGAGCCCCGTAGCCGCCGCCGTATGACTGGGGCTGGCTGGAGTGTGGAGCCCCGTATCCGCCACCGCCGCCGTAGGACTGGGGCTGGCTGGAGGGCGGTGCCCCGTACCCGCCGCCGCCGCCGCCGCTGGGCTGGGGCGGGGCCCCGTAGCCGCCGCCGCTGCCGCCGTATTGCTGGGGCGGGGCGCCGTAGTAGGGGGAGGAAGAGGGGGAGGAGGAGGTCTTGCCTTCCTTGGGGGGCTTGTCGCCGTAGGGCGGGGCCGAGGGGGCGGGTGAGGAGCCGTAGGGCGGCGGGGCCCCGTAGCCACCGCCGGCGCCGCCGTAGGGGTAGCCGGACATGGATTGGGCTGGTGAGATGACTCGGTGGTGCGGTGGTCTTGGGGAATTGGGAATCGGAGGAATCGAGGAGGGAGGCGGTCTGTCTATTCTCTTCTTCTATCTGCCTTTCTGTTATCGACTTTGTTGGCACGGGAAAAAGGTAGGACAGCAGGTCGTGCGTGGTTTTATGGTGGACAGCGCGGGCCTCGCTGACGCGGTGAAATTACGACGCGGCCATGCAGGCAGGGAAAGTCTCAACGGCTGCTGCCGGCTTTGCGTGCGCGATCGCTGCACGGCAGCGCCACGGGCACGGCGGCGCGTTGCGCCAAGACCGGACCAGACACGTCCGTCGGCTCTGCCTGCCCCGACGCGCGTAAGCAAGCGAGGAGGGCGTCGCCCACGCGTTTTCAACGGAGAGAGCCGTGAGCCGTGAGCCGTGAGGTTCCCGCGTTGTTTTTACGTGATCCGCGCCAACT
Organism: Avena eriantha; assembly: GCA_910589775.1. Classification (NCBI taxonomy): domain Eukaryota; kingdom Viridiplantae; phylum Streptophyta; class Magnoliopsida; order Poales; family Poaceae; genus Avena; species Avena eriantha. The sequence goes on along the minus strand of OU342744.1, from coordinate 450,733,265 downwards.
GTGGGCGCAGAGGGGATGGAAAGAGACTTCCCGTTTTCATTTTTCATGAGGCTTCCAGTAACAGGAATGGGCATGTCTAGACTAAAACATGACTAGTATTTAGACAAATTTGAAAATATTAATTTGAATTGGAGGGAGCATGTGAATCTCTAGTTTTTCTATTTCAAAGATTCGTCTCATGTGCGGCTATAGGAAGAAGGAAAGTGTTATGCAATTTTTTTATGGGCCTTTGCGAGTGTAGCCGAAAAAGCTGGATGTCTGGACCACACTTACTCAAATGGCCCAGACTTGCTACTCCCTCCCTATTCTATTATATATAACATAAAGGACCTAGCAACTAATCCCAATATCAGCTCCCACCTCAGACCGGCACCTCCAACTCAAGAACTCCACGTGTAACATCTCAACCGGGTAGCGCATTATCTAGCGCGGTCATACCGTCCTAGATCTTGCGCGTTCATTGGCTTGCAGATTCTTGCACGGCCCAGCCGTGCCGGATCTTATTCGGCCCCGCCACGCCGGATCTTGCGCGGGCCCTCAATTGTCTTATCCTATCCGTAGGTTTGGTCCTCGTCGTCTGTGCAAATCTTCACTGGCTTGCTCTTTTAGATCCGCTGCTTTGCTCTTTCTCCTTCTAATCATCTTTCTTGTTCTTCTTTCAGTTCCAAACGAAGTTACCGGCATATTGACGTATATTGGCGAGCATAGACTCTTCAGCGCCAATATGATATTGATGTCGATCGAAATAGAGAGGCGCTCAAGAAGTCTAGGATTAAATAGAATTTTTCTCCTAATTAGGTGTAGTTTTATGTTTTAGAGGTAGATCTCCTGAATAGAGAAGGGCTCAAGACCCTCGATGTTATTAGCAGATGCTACCTCTAATTTAATGATTAGAGAGGGCTTAAATCCAGTGTAATATGCGATATAATGTAATGAACGTTTTATATATGAATAAACTGGATTATTCAAATTGCAATAAGATTAGCAATGTAAATCAGTTATTCTTAATATAATTAACTTTCAGTGATGTTGGACGGTCTAACATGACAAATAATGCATGCTTACGCGGCATTAAATTCCCGTTGTCTTCTGTAATGTAACATGGCGCTTCCTCTATCGCGTCGCGAAAGCGCTAGGATAGCGGATCACGTTATGCCGAGCCAAAAAATCCGCTGCGGATGCACAATCTCCGACGCAGTTATCCCTGGTAGACTTTTTTTTACCGCGCGAGCGCAACGACTAAGCATGTGCCTCAGCGTCTATAAGCGTCAGGGCTCGAGCTTGTGTTGTAGTGTCACATGAACGAGACCAACAAAACTCACTTTTACAATTCCAAAACTATTTGCATACCGCAATACCACAGTCATTTGCTCTTTGCAAGAGACATCTCTAGACTCATCGACAAGCAAGCAAAACACACCATGACCAATTTCTTTGAGAATATAACTTATTATCTGACCTGCAAAACTACTAGCGATATTTTTTTGGACCTCAGGGGACACCATAACAGAATTACCTACAACATCTTGGCTGAGTGCCTTGCATAAGCTGGATCATGCTTTTCTAGGACATAACAAACTTCCCTAAAGTTCCCTTTATTGAGTGAATAAACAAGGCCCATGTAACCACTCCAAGTCACGAGTCACCAAGTCAATTCCTCATCACCACCCAGATGCGAACCACCATTGTCAGTCCTCAGATTTCGAACTCCATGACATTCTCCGTCAGCACCATGAACGAGAACATGCTCCATGATATTAACAGCCAACAGAGCTTCGAAGCGCACCCTCTAAACCCAAACACCATAAAAAACATGGGTAGCACGACCGAGTACATTCCGATCCAGCAATCTCCAGGCATGATGCGTCCATGGGAGTTCGCCGACGTAGCCTTCCGGAACTCGTCACTCCGACCAAATCAACGAGGAAAGACATCAAATAGATCTTCGTCCTGAAACGGGATGAACCCTAGGACCACCTCCATTATTCGCAAGACTCGCAGGCCCCCACGCCGTCAGTCAAAATCCAGCAGGAAGGCAGCAGAAAAAGACAACACGAAGGTACGTTTGCAAGAGCGGGAAAACCCCGCAGTAGTAGACCAATCCAGAGGTCCAAATCAAGGCCCAAGAGGCCCAGATCGTGGCCCAACCAGAGGTCCAGATCGCAGCCCAGAGGGTAGATCGTGTCCCAACCGGAATCCAGATCACATGCCGAAAGGCCGATGGCCTCGACGGCGGTGCGCCACCACCCCTTCTTTGCCGCTCCGCTGGAGTACTCAGGCCCCAGCCGCTCGGCCGCGCCGCATTGTGCCATCCATCGCCGCCACACCACCCCCCGTGAGAAGCCGCTGATTGCACCTCTTCTGCCCTCCATCGGTTTGATGGCGAGGGCGCCACCACAGCTGCCAGCATCGGCGACCGCAGCGGCCGAGGATCAGAGATCGAGGGATTTTTTAGGGTTTGGGGATGGGCACCTCCGGAGTCGCCAGGGAAGGAGTTGGGCACCGGTTTTCCAATTCAGCGGTTTATGATGTCTGGAGGACTATCCTATGTTTGCTTACTCCCATAGCGTAACTAGCGTCTCTCTTCTCATAATGACGGTGGTAACAACTACTTGGCGAGGCGTTTCTCGACGACGGCAAGTTCTATTTGGTTTTGATTTGTGTTCGGTGGTGTGATTATTTTTAGCATTTTCTTTAGCTTTGTCGGCGGTGTTGGCTCTAGGCCTCGTTGAGCTAGACGAGTTTGAGCCTATTTGTATCGTTTTCGGTATTTTTCTTGTAAAGTTGGTCAATTACTTCTTCCTAATGAAAATATAGAGGTCATGTCGGTTGCTTATAGAAAAAAAAGGTAAGAGACATGGCCGACAAGAGGGCAAAATGGTCGTTAGAAGAGAACTTGAGATCCACGAGGAGAGCTCGTCGAGTCGTCATGGTGGCCAAAGTGTTGAGAAGAAAGATGGAGAAGGGAAATGAAATTGGAAGGGGCATATGGTGTCAGCTGGCGAGATGAAGGAGTGGTTAGATAATGAGTACAGCAGGTCAGATCAACGGCCCGCAAGCTTCCACGTAGGCAAATAAACAACCTCTACCCGGCCACCACTGCACGTCCACGGCTCTACCCTCTCGTCCCCATGCCATGGGTGGCTCAGACTGCTGCGCGTAACACCAGTCCAGCGTCGCAGCATGGCCGCCATGGTGAGAGCATGCATGCCGCTCCGCACCCCTCCTGTCACCGCGGCCGCCTCGTCCTCCGCCGCCACCACGGCCGCTTCCCCGAGCACGCCGCGCTCGAACGCCCGCGTGCTCGTGCTCGGTGGCACCGGCCGCGTCGGCGGCTCCACGGCCACCGCTCTCTCCAAGCTCCGCCCCGACCTGAACATACTCATCGGCGGCAGGAACAGGTAACTACCACATCGTTCAGTTCAGTCGCATTCCATCAGCTTGAGCTTGGACTTGGAGCTTGGAGCTTTTTGTTTCGGTAATTAGTAAATGGACATATTTGAACGGACCAATGCAAACCCCCATTATAAATAGCACCGCGTGTAGTTTATTTTTCTCTGAATGCACCAGTGACTTGTTCTTCTTCTCTAGCTAGCCTATGTTTACATGTGTTTTAATTTTCCAGGGAGAAAGGAGAATCTTTGGCATCTAAACTCGGCGACCAATCTGAGTTTGTGGAAATCGATACCAGCAACGCAGCCATGTTGGAGGAAGCGCTACAGGGTCAGTAATGCAAATTATAAAAAACCCATGCTTATGCTGTGCTTAGTTGAGTCATTGTGCAATTTTCCTCCATGACCATGAGAGACAAAACTTAAGATTTGAAGTTTTGAACTTTCCCCAGATGTGGATTTAGTTGTTCATACTGCTGGACCTTTTCAAAGGGAGGCTGAGTGCACCGTCTTGCAGGCTGCCATATCGACTAAGGTGACTGAAAACATGCTATCCCTGAGGAAAAAGTACACAAGTTTTAGGACATCCGTTGAACTTATGATGATGTCTTAATTAACTGAAAGGCTATTGACTCACTTGAACGTTTTGTGAATAGACAGCATATATTGATGTCTGTGATGATATGGACTATTCATGGAGAGCCAAAGCTTACCATGAAGAAGCAAAAGCTCAAGGCGTTCCAGCTATTACAACTGCCGGCATATATCCTGGAGTGAGCAATGGTATTGCTTCACATTCCTGTCAATTTGGCTCGCTATGTTTATATCAATATTTTCCAGTAATAGCTATATGCTCTTTGATTTATTTCCAATAGTTCTCAGAAATGTCTTTGTTTGTCCTTGTTCTTTTGGTTAGCACTACCAGTGCATAACTTTGGTAGTAAGTTAGACAAGGATTTGCTATTCTAAGATAGTATTCGCTGCAAGAAAATATATTCCCAAATAGCATCCAATATCCAGATGGGAATACATTTTATGAATCCAAGCTGGTATAAAAGACATAGAAACTCTAAAATCACCAAATTGATGTGTCATTTATTCATATGCCACCCGAAAGATGTGTAGAAACCTAAAGTTAACGGAAAGTATGTTAATCAATAAAAGTTACGAGTGTCTGATAGCTCGATCTTTCCTTAGAATGGCATTTTCAGTGGAAACTTGTTGTTAGTGTGGTGCCAATAAAATTAAGCCCGATGACAACAAATTCCGTAAAAAAAATCCTTCGTTTGTTGTGGAATTGGACGCTGAACAAATGCCATTTAAACACAGATAAACGCTCATTCCGCTGGGGAAGCACAAACTTGTGCACTTGGATGCCTAATAAGTGCTGAACACCCTTTTTTTTTTTTAAATATTTCCGAACAAGCTATATGTTTAGTTCAATTCATATTTGTGCCAAGGATGCAGTTAACTTTGGGATGGTGGGCTTTGTCGGTGTTGGGCCACATGTTATATTTGATTAAAAAATCAAACTAGAAGTAACCATGGAAACAGAGAAAAAACTCATTCAGTTGAACATACAATTTTTTATACTCCCTCCGACCCAAATTAGTTGACTTAGATTTGTCTAGATTCGATTGTATCTAGAAATGATTTAGTATTAGATACATCCGTATCTTGACAAATTTGAGTCAACTAATTTGGGTCGAAGGGAGTACAATAAACATGTCCTGATGAAACTGAGGAAGGAAAGTGTGTGAAGTTAATTTTGTGTGCTTTTTACACAGCCCCGTGCTGGTTCATTTAAGGAATAGCTGCAGATATCTAGAAGAATGCCATATCCTATTTTTAGTGCTTATTCGTGTACTGTATTGTGTTCTAACAGTGATGGCTGCTGAGCTTGTGAATGCTGCCAGAAGTGAAGATGGAGAGCCTGAAAGACTAAGGTTAGGAGATCTCTATATTTTCTTGAAAAGAGAAGGCCAAATTAGACATTAATTGCAGAAGGGTGGTTTGATTTGACTCTCGATCCATATTTATGGCCATGTTGCTAAACCCTTTTTAGATTTTTCTATTATACTGCAGGTTCTGGTGGTGCTGGCCCAACGATATTGGCAACAAGCTTTCTGCTTCTTGGGGAGGATGTAATTGCATATAACAAAGGTACTTTCACTTCTTCATTATGGCACCTATGGTACTTCTCAAACAAGTGACGAATTCATTACCTATACCAATATAGGAGAAGAAATCAAGTTGAAGCCCTACAGTGGAGTTCTTAACATTGACTTTGGAAAAGGGGTCAGAAAGAGAGATGTGTACTTACTGTAAGTGCTTTGGGTATTTTTATTACCCTTTTATATGTTTAAATTCACAATCCAGAAATTTAACATGGTGAAAATTAACTATTTATTTTTATGTGTTACAATTGACAAACCACAAATTCAACGTCACCTATTTCAGGAATTTGCCTGAAGTGAAGAGTGCTCATAAATTTTTAGGTGTGCCAACTGTCAGCGCTCGATTTGGTACTTCCCCTTTCTTCTGGAATTGGGGAATGGAGGCTTTCGCAAACTTTTTACCTGTTGTATGTGTTCTTCTCAGTTATATCCCTTTTTGAATTCATGTGAGCTCTTTTATTGTTATTTTCATTATTATATTCTACTAGTGATAGTAATTAAGGATTGTGGAAGTTACCAACAACCAACAGCATTTGCTCTCTTGCAATTTAAGCAATTAACCAATACTATATGTTACTGGCCTGAAAATGAGGATCAATGTTTATGATGAAGTTGACAAGTTAGTGCTAATTTGGACTACACCTGACTTCAGCTTGGTTCCTTTTAGGAATTCTTGAGGGATAAAGATAAGGTTCGAGAGTTGGTTGAATTAGTTGATCCCCTTGTCCGAGCTATTGATGGCATTGCAGGGGAGCGTGTCTCCATGAGAGTAAGTATTTCCCCTTTACCTCTATTTTCAAAATACTAATCAAGCTGTGTCCAGAGTCTGAGCATACTAATTCTCCCCAAGCTGTTTGTATATTATGAGCATACTGTTTCCACTCCATCTGTGTCCACACTGTTGAATCAAATTTATTTTGTTTGTGCAGGTAGACTTGGAATGTTCGAATGGCCGGAATACTATTGGGTTGTTTTCTCATAGAAAGCTGTCTGTGTAAGTACATCAAGCTTCTGCATCCATGACCTAATTGATCTTTACCATTAGTGATCACCAGCTATCAGATTAATTATCCATAGCTTGCAGTTAGCCTAATATTAGTTTTATGGACATAAGAGCATGTACTTTATACTCACGAGTTCCCTTTTATTTTAGAACGTCTTTATTTAATTTTTAAAGGAGTTTGTCCTCCCCGTCCTAAAACGCCTTCATGTGGAGGCCATCTACATGCATACACCATGCTTATTTAAGTTGATAGTACCAACCTAATAGGATTTTTTTCATTTCTGATTAATACTTGAAATGATGCAGCTTTTTCTGTATGACCTGTTCTTTCTTTTATTATCTTGACATCTTATACAGAACCTGTTAATTTCACAACAAACTGTTAAGCAAAAATTTGGAGCAATACTTTACTGAAACATTTCATAAGCTCTGGTTCACCTTTCAGTTTAGAACTCACAAATCGCAAGGATTTATGCTTTGAAATTTGGAGTAGCGCTTACTGTATGGTTCAGTTACAAATTATAGTGTACTTTGTCAGTTCAGAAGTGCATAAAATTATTCTGTGCAATCTACATGCATCTCATCTAAGCATCTTATATTGGATTTTCAGATCGGTGGGTCATTCAACGGCTGCATTTGTTCAAGCAGTTCTGGAGGGAAGCACTCAACCAGGTGTTTGGTTCCCTGAAGAGGTGAGTAGCGCTGTAATGGGAAGACGAATACTGGAATAGTTGATGGGAGAAACTCCTCTTCACCCTGCAGAAATAAGAAAATTCCTTTACACTTTCTAAATTCTTAATTATTTTTGTTGCAGCCAGAGGGAATAGCAATAGAATCAAGGAAGCTCCTTCTCGAGCGTGCTTCCCAAGGGACAACAAACTTTGTGATGAATAAGTGATTTTTTTCTCTGTGTTATTTCAGCATTTCAGTGGTTAACTAATATTTTGTATGCTAGCTATTAACACAGTTCTGTTACTTGGATGGACAGGCCTTCCTGGATGATAGAGACCGATCCAAAGGAAGTTATCCTGGGAATATACGTGTGAGAAAAACATATAGCTGAATCTGGATACAATATTTTACAACTTTATCCTAATCTTGTCGATCAAATATTGGAGAAACTTACAAAGTTCTGGACGTATGATGAAGGATAAAAAGTAGCAACAAGTTGTGCAGTCAGCTTGCAGCAAGGAGAATCCTCTCCCCGGTATTCCTGTGTGATTCTTTGGTCATGCTGTTGGAAAACGCTGTAAATAACATAATGATTTTGTTTTGCTAGGAAAGTGCGAGTGAGCAAAACCATGTCGTCAGTTGTCAGGAGAAAAATGTGTACAGGGTTTCTAACTGAACTAAATGATTATAGAAACTGAGCATTATTGCATGAAAGCAGCATCATCTGAAGCTATTGGATGTAGTAAGGGTTGGCACTAAATGCCAAAGAAAGAGTACAACAATTATGATGCATCAAGTTGGAATATAAGAAAAGGAAATTTCAAGGTTGAGTCAAATTTGTGCAGAGATGCTTCTACTTTTCATCATACACCATTCGATACAAGCAAGTAGAGTATTGTTTTAATTTACATGAAGAGGTGTGTGCCACACGACTAATAAGGGAATTGAACAATAAATTATCACAACGCCAGATTGACCAACGACAACACCACAACTAAAGAACATGTTCTTTTATAGCAAGCTCCCCTAGCAACTCTGGCAAATCTTCTGGTAATTCTTTTTTAGCAAGCTCTCTCAGCAACTCAGGTGAGTCTCCTGGTGTTGCAGCTTCTGTAAGTGTAGCCTGCGTAACCCCTTGAGGAGCAGGAGTAAGAGTAACATTCTGCACCCAGTGCTCCACAAGCCTTTCCACAGGCACCTTGATCACATCACGGCGAACGCCCATATCTGACACATACCGCCCCACACAGTACATGCTGCTTGTCACGACTGCCAGACCGGCTGCGCTAGTTGTCAGGAAACGCAGCGGTGAAGAAGCAACTGCGCTGAACCCAGCCAACAGGGAACCCAGCTGCCCGCTGCGCCCAACGCTAAAAGCAGTCTCGACAAGCAGCTCTGTCTTGCAGTATATTGCAAAGTCCTCACAGTTGTTCTTGAACAGACTATACATGCCAAAGCCGTTGTTGAGGAGGTGCTGGGCACGGTGGACAACATGATGAGCAGCATCAGAAGGAGCCATAGTGCATGTTCCACCTCGTGCTTTTGCAAGAAAAAAAGTGGGCGACACGGCATAGTCAAAGAGGTAGAGAATGCCCCCGTCCAAGAAGCAATCAAGGCAGGACATTATGACACCCTGGGGTTTGATGAGGTGGCTGCATTTCTGGCAGGGAGGGCCATCCCCCGTTGCAGGAGAAGAGCTGAACAGAAACTTGTCCATGAACGTTCCTGTCCCGATTTCATGCCCAGCTGCTCTGGTGAAATGGATAACCATGCCATCTCCAGCGTATATCCCTGAAATTAGAAGATCAAATTAGAACATGGAAGTTCTACTCTACAACAGGAGAACTTGTCAAGAGAGCGCCATGAACAATTTTGCAGCGATTAGCATATGCATGGACACGATTAGTAAGAGCAGGCAGTACGAGCATCGATGTTTGTATGCAATGTGGCTTGTGAAAGGAAGAGATCACTCTATAAGATGCTACTATTCAGGCAAAATATTTCCGGGCCATTGCATCAGATAGATAGCACTTGAAAACACAATTTGTAAATGTATACCTCCAGAATGAACAATTAGGTGCACGACTTATGCTATAGCTGAATCATATAAACTTGCCAAACCCTTGGCGTCTTCCTGACGTAGGTATGCACAGCTGCTGAACTCGGACGCATTTGACGAAGTAATGGTAACCTGATCCTTCCACTTCCAGCAAAACTTGCATGTTTGGTTATTTGGAAGATAATTTCTGAGTTCCGACAGTTTGACAAATTTACACGTCTACGGGGACCAGACCAAACCCTCCATAACTTAATTTCCCCTAGATAGAAAGCATTGCAGGCCAAAGCCACCGAATAGATCGATTCAGAGATGAACACAATTGTTGTGGAGCATTCAAGGTGATCCCAGAGGAATTAAGCGTGGATTAATGGCTGCAGATGCTTAATTAATCGTTGGCCAATTAACGAATCGACGGAGACAGGTAGCTAGGGGGGATTGGTTGGTGGGGGGGGGGGGGGGGGGGGGGGGGGGAGGGGATTACCGACCGTGGTGGGCGTAGATGTAGGCGGCTCTCCATGAGTAGATGTGATCCCCGGCGGCGATATCCTCCCGGTTCACCCGATTCGACAGCACCCCCACCATCGTATGAATCCAACAGTCAGCTCGAAACCGAATCCCCAAATCTGGAATGGCGGAAATCCGCAGGGGCTAGATTATTATATCCATCCTCGTCGCGCGACCCTCCGCTTGGATTGGGAGACCCTCTCCGCCTCGGCCTCGCGGTGTCGCTTGCTTAACGGCAAAGAATGCCCTGGATGAACGCGGATGGAGACGGCAATTAGTTTCGGGTTAGTCACTTGGTTAGGTCACGAAGCAGATGGCCCGCAACCGCAAGCGCAACGACTCGTGGGTATGCGAAAGAAAGAGCTCCACTAAAAAAAAAGAGAATGATTTTTTTCCCTAGAGCACCGAGTTTTTCTTGCATAACGATTTTTTTCTAGATCACCGTTTTTTAAACTTGTATAACGATTCTTTTCTAGAGCACCGATTTTTTCTTGTATACCGATTTTTTTCGGGGGGTAAGTGAAAGAAAGAGAATGATTTTTTGAGGTGTCTTCTCTCCTAAATTTATGAAACTAAGAATGGCCTTCTTTTGGTTCGGAGGATAGGGAGATGTATCGGTGTCAATGTTGAAAGTCCTTATGCTTTTCGTTTGAGAGAGGGGACACCCTAGCAAAATCTAGTTTTTTAGGAGAGGAAAAGAATAAGTGTACGCTCCACAGCCATAACCACGGGCGCAGTGGTGGAGCTTCAACATGGCATGCCTAAGCAACCTGCTAATCGCCTCTAAGATCTAAAGGAAAGAGCTAGCCAAAATACAGATTTCTTAGGGCAAATCTTAGTGAAGACTGTCGCACCTGAACCTTGCCCAGGCTCAGTGATGGGGCTGGCTCCGCCACTGGCGGATCCACATGATGGCTAGTGTGGTCTATGGACCACCCTAGGATTTCAGTTCAGCCCATATAGGACGTAGGAGAAAAAATCCCATCAAGGGACACTATACACGAGCAAGGATCACAATTATTTCAATTTGTTCGACGCTAACGATGAGTCCTCATGTGCCCATCTACCTCTCATCATTGCACGCGCCTGCCCTCCTTCTCGCTTAGTCATCGTCACCGGTGCTCCTTCTTGCTCGCCGCCAACACGCCACCGCCCGCCTCATTTTAAAAACGTTCTCAACATGATTGCTATGTATCCTTCAATCTGCGATACACTCATATCTCTTGGAGAAGATACTTCAGAAAGCGGTGATTGGCCAAAAAATGCATACTTTTGTTGGAGTATTTCAGTCATTTGACTTTATTTTCCATGCACACTTGATGATTGTCATTCTTGGATACACCAATGGTTTGTCCAAGCGTTTGCAACGAAGAGACCAAGATATTTTTAATGCAATGAAATATGTTAGATTGGCAAAGGATAGAATGCAAGAAATGAGATCTAATGGTGGGATGCATTCCTTCAAAAGGTCACATTATTTTGCAATAAACACGGTATTCGGGTTCCTACAATGGATGATAATTATGTGCCTTATGGAAGATCAACACGGTTTTCTTGGCTTCAAACAAAATGATGACCACTTCAGAAAAGAAGTTTATCTTGGGATTATTGATCAAATTATACAAGAGCTTGATAATCACTTTGATGAGATCAATATGGAGTTGCTTTCTAGAATGTCAGCTTTGAGTCCCGCCAACTCATTTGTTACTTTTGATGCACATAAGGTACGCAAACTTGCTGAGTTCTATCCCGATGATTTTAAAACTCAACATTTGATATACCTTGAACTACAATTTGAGAATTATATTGATGACACGAGGAAGGATGAAAACTTTCAAGGCCTAGAAAATCTTGTTGATCTTTCGGTTAAGCTTGTAGAAACAAGGAGGCATATAGTTCATAATTTGGTGTTCTTGCTTCTAAAATTGGTATTGCTTCTTCTGGTGGCGACAACAAATGTTGAAAGAGCATTTTCTGCAATGAGTTTAATCAAGAACAAGCCGATAAATAAGATGGGTGATAGTCTTTTAGATGATTGTCTAGTCACATACATTGAGCGAGATACTTTCTTCAAAGTGGACGAAGAGGATATAATTGATACTTTTATGGCGATGACAAGACGTAAGCTAGATAGAAAATAGTCTTATTTGAGCTTTTGAATGTATGTAGGCCTATTTTATTAAAAATTCAAACTCCATTGTGACTTACTATATGTTTGTAAGACCATAGTGTTATTGCTAAGTTATATGATAATAGTTGGCATCATCCTACTTGTGCTAGAAAAATATATGAAGGTGGACCACCCTGATTCAAAATCTTAGATCCACCGCTGGCCGTAACGGCATGTTCAACGTCTTGTCTAGTTCCACTTTCATTTCGAGTTGATTTTGAAATACCACGGGAAGAAAACTCCATGTTTCATATAACTAGTATATGTTAAGCGTGGAAGGTTTCAGAGCTCCTCAAGCACCCACGTCATGAGCACTGTAGATAGGCTGTTTTTGCCCAATCAGTGGCTGCCACATTGGCTTGCTATAGTGCAAGTTTTTTTTGTTTCTTTACACTTTTAAACACGTAATTTTTAACGCACCTTCGTAATTATTTTTGGTAGTTTCGACATAACTTTTCGGTCATGATTGTTTGGCAATAGTTATCCTACGGTAATTTTTTGATGGTTGCATAATTTTCTATCCGTAATTTATCGTCAGTTACCCTATATTTCTGTTTAAACTACTTGATAGTAATTTTTGAACGTACTTTTTCGCCATAATTTTTCAACAGTAGTTAGCTCACGTCTACGGTAATATATTTTAACTCATTGTAACTACTCAACGGTAACTTACACAACCTTCTAGCCATAATTTTTTAACGGTAATTTATCCTACAATTATGTTGTTTTTCAATGTCTTATATTTCTAAATGGAGAGAGTAATACATATTTGTTTTATTAATTTCATTCTTTAACAGAATTATTTTCACAACCATCGTAGCTTTATCTGGATTCCTGGAACCACCGAGCCATGGAACAAGCGATGAGCTCTGCGAGCATGAGCGGTGCGACCACCAAGCCATGGAATCATGCGGAGGCATATCGCATTCACACCGGGGCCCGTAATTCCTGGAGCCGGACCTGGTTGATGCATGCCATGATGCCAACTGTATCCACTTGAGATATTTTGAATCGCTTGACATGAAGGGCCTGGGGTTTATGATGAAGAAGACGGTGCACCTACTGGCCCTGCATGTCAGCCTATAAGTGGGCATGTATGTGGGTTCCCACCCGCATCCATTTGATTAACATGGGACTCTAGCTTTAGTTTGTTTAATTCTTTTAGATTAAGTGGCGTCGGTTTGCCCGCTTATAGCCCACCAACTATTAGGAGCAAGGGCATGAAATTACTTTAGCGTTCCGTAGGTGAATAGGGAGAGGCCGGCCTCCTTGACCATGGCTACCCTGGATGGGTGCCAGAACACCGCACTAGCCTCTGACACGATCCCCTACAGACTGCTTACGTGGCACAGCCTGACTGTCTCTTCCAGCGAGTTCCGCCTCGCGTCGGCGTAGACTTGTCTGTGTACATTTCCTAACAAGCAACCGGATGGACAAATTTTCTTGCTTGGGCCATATCCTAAAATTTGCCTACAACATTTCAGTTTAACAAATATTCTACCACGTGTGCTCGATTCAGTTTTTCACCATGGCGGCACGGCGACAAGGTGAATTGGCTATTACAGTTGTGGGGTCCTACTCGTCAGCCTGGTGGCCCTCGGTATTTAACCAACCATATGTCGGACACCTCTCAATAGAAAACTTCTCGGAGACTAGCACCTAGAACAACCAACGCATCGGAGAGAGGAGAGAGTCACCGCCTTGAAGGAGATGGAGGTGGTGGCCTCGAAGCTGCTATTTTGCGAGCGCTTCGGTGATTCTTTCGCACTTGCCAGCCACCTCGCCACAGTCTTCCGCGACCTCGCCTCGCCCTTGCGCAGCGGCGATGAGAGCCTGCACTCATCCTGAATGAGGATTGCAGGGCGAAGCGCGCATAGGCTTCGAAGCTGCTCGCCTTCACCGTCTCTACGCTTGGCATAGTTGAGTTTCTCACCCTCCCATGCATGCGCACTTACGACATCGTAGAAGTGCGGGCTCGACCCGAGGGTCAACATGCCTATGAAATGGTCGTGTTAGCACGTGCCCACCTAGGAGTCGTGGGGCGCCTCGTCGCCACAACCGACATCCCCTACCACCTGGGCAGGTCCAAGCAAAAGTGGACTGGGATCTGGTGCCCCGATAGAGGCAGGGCACAGCATGCCCTGAGGCTCTCCATCCACCATCCACTGCCATCCAATGCCCAGGAACAAGTCAACACCATACGAACCCAAGGACACCTCGCGCCCAGTTTTTCCTCGCGCCCAGGCAGTAGAACAGCGAGCGGGAACTGGAGAAAAATTGGGCGGGTGTTCTGGCGGAGCTGCCGCGGACGTCCAGCTGCCGCTGCCGCCACACCGCCGTGGGAAAGGAAGGGAAGCATTTCGCCGGCAAGCCCTCCGCCCCCTCTCTGACGAGATCATCCTCCCCGTCTAGCTCTGACGTCGCTCCTTCGCCCCGTTGTGACGCTGTAGGCCTGCTCGACCGCCCCACGCCCCGATGTGATGGTGCCTCCATCCCCCCACGCCGTGCCGCCGACTCCATCCTCCCCACGCCGCCGACTCCCTCTGCCCACGCCAGCGACCCCCTCCGCCCCGCAGGTAGCCTGAAATTACTAATATGCATATTCATACTATGGCTTCATCTGACTGAAATTAGTACAGAACATGATGTACATAAGAAATGCTTGTTCTAGATAACCTTATGATGTACAAAACATGATGTCTATAGTGTTATGTTCTGCATTCATCTGCTGCCTTTTTATAGAGTTATGCAATGCAAGGTGTTCTAGATTACCTGATTTGGTTATTTTTGTGCATTTACAAGTGTCGGCAATGGGAGAAATTGACAAAGGAACACCTCAAATTGGTATGAGGTTCATAAGTCTGGATGGAGCCTGGGAGTTTTGGATTGCATATGGAGGCCGTGCAGGGTTTGATGTGAGGAAGAGAAACAAACATGTAAGCAAGTTTGATGGTGAAGTAACTTCATGCAGATTTGTTTGTTCCAATGAGGGTTTTCGGAAAAAAGGGATAACATTGGATCATGCACCGAAGCGTATCAGGGCTGAAATAAGAAAAAATTGCAAAGTTCGGATGATCCTGTCATTGGACCGAGTGGCAAAAAATTATAAAATCATAGAAATACAACTGGAACACAATCATTGCCTATACAATTGCCACAAACCTGCCATTTGATGTCATCACAAAGGAAGATTTCCAAAGTACAAGCTTTTGAAATAGAAGCGGCTGATGATTCTGGAATCATGCCCAAGTCTGCACACGAGTTAGCTTGTAGTCTAGTTGGTGGATTATTTAACCTCGGCTACACTTGTCGTGACCAAAAGAATCATTTGCGAACCAAGCGGCAGAGAGAGTTGGCTTATGGACAAGCCGGTAGTATGTTGAAGTATTTCCATGACAAAATCGTTGACAATCCATCTTTCCAATATGATCTAAAGTTGGATTGTGAGGAGCACATAACCAACATTTTCTGGGCTGATGCTAAAATGGTTCTTGACTATGCACATTTTGGTGATGTTGTCACGTTTGACACTACTTTTGGCATAAACAAAGAATATAGGCCATTTGGGGTTTTTCTTGGGCTCAATCAGTTTAGAAAAACCACCATTTTTGGGTGTTGCGCTCCTATTTGATGAAACATTTGACTCATTTAAATGGCTTTTTGAGACATTTCTAGCTACACATAATGAGAGGCAGACTAGAACTATTTATACAGATCAAGACGTAGCAATGGGGAAAGCTATTGGAAAAGTCTTCATGGAATCATATCATGGATTGTGCATCTTCCATATAATGTAGAATGCTGTCAAACATTTATGTCCATTGAAGGGTGAAGAGAAAGATGAAGGGAATGATGAAAAGAAAGGTGAAGATGAAGAGGAAGAGTCTCATATTATCACCGATTTTAGTAAATGCATGTATGGCTATGAGGACAAAGTAGAATTTCAAGAAGCATTTGACAATATAAGACTTAAAGCGCATAAGCAAACTTGGTTAGATAGTATCTACAAGTTGAAAGAAAAATGGATTGAATGTTATATGAGAGAAGTGTTCAGTTTGGGAGTGAGAAGTACACAACTTAGTGAGAGCTTCAATAATTCATTGAAAAACCATTTGAAATCAGATTTTCATATTGTTTGTTTCTTGAAGCATTTTGAGAGGACAGTGGAGGTAAAAAGAACCAAGGAATTGCAATCTGAATATGAGGCAAGGAAGAACATACCAAGAATCAAGATGAACACACCTATATTGGTGTTAGCAAGCAAAGAGTACACTCCAATTATTTTTGATTCTTTCCAAGGTGAATATGAAAGATCCATGGCTGCATGCACTAGAGTATTGGATGGAAATCACAAATTTGCGGTTGCTATTGCGAGTTTGCATGGTGATTTGAAGTACGAGGAGGAGCGCATAGTGATTGGTGATCCTTTGACCAAAACAGTTTCATGTAGTTGTGGAATGTTCAATAGGATGGGAATATTGTGTGGACATGGTATCAAAATTCTTGATTTGATGAATATAAAGATGTTGCCATCACATTATATCTTAAAGAGATGGACAAGAGAAGCACGGAATGGAAGCATACAAGATAGACAAGGAAGGAACGTGGTAGAAAATCCAAAGTTTGAAGCTCAACTTCGATACAAGAATTTGTCTTACAAATTTCATACTTTAGTATATAAAGTAGCCAACTCTCAAGAGTGTTGTTTGATCTTAGAAAATGCAATTGATTCTGTTCGTCCACAACTAAAGGACATGCTCAATGCAACTACCAATGTTTTGAATAAGCCATTTAATGATCAAGAAAATATTGAGCCAAATGTGCAACAAGTAGCTGAGTTTACTGCTACAAAGCTTAAGAAAAAAGAGGTCCAATCAAAAAAACTGAGGAGAACGAAAACCTGGCTTGATAAGTTACTCAAGGGGAAGCGCAAGCCGATTAAAGTTGCTGCATCCAAAAACAAAGGAGCAAAGGTTTGTTCCAATCTATACATGATATATTATACCATTCATTCCTAAACTTCTTACAAGAATTTCTATTGCAGCAACAAAAGAAAGATGATGGTGTGGAGCCTCAAGTAGGAGTAGAGAAATATGACACCAATAAAGGACCAGATCAGGAGCTTCAAGAATACAACACTATTATGAGTTATACAGAGCTCTTGAGAGCTCCCCCTTGTGTTCTTTATGATGAAGATATCTTCTAGCATTTACAAGCTTGTTAGATAGTATCTTCGACATGATTGGCTATTATTTTGGACAGATTTGACTATTGTATTTTGGATTTGGGGGGCTAACTATAGTCTTTTGTGGCCTAAGTGTACAAGTAGATTGGCCTAATTTATCTACTTCAAGAATTATGTAACAACATATTATTGGCGCAGAATTTTTGTGCTAGGTGATTCGAAATTTGAGTTGTTTCAGACCTACTAGCGGTCAGCTCTTTTCTATAATGTATGGCTCAAGTGTTTCAGACCGAACTGCTATTTTGCTGCACTAATACACTATTTTTCTGCTGAACTGATTGATATTTCTCTGTTGAACTGATCTGCTATTTTGCCGTTGAACTGAACTATGTTCCGATGCCTGCTGCTGTTTAGCTGAAAAAATGATGTATCTAATCATTTTTATGGAAGCCATCGTCAAATTTTATACTGTTGTGCTTCCGTTTTGCTGAACTGCACATACAGCAAGAAGACACTTAACTGAATCGTTGTGTTCCTGGGTTCGTTTGGTGTTGATTTGCGCCTGGACGATTGGATGGCAGTGGTCGGTGGATGGAGGGCCTCAGGGCACGCTGTGCCCTGCCTCTGTCGGGGCACCAGATACCAGTCCAGCAAAAGTTGGCCCCATGCTAAATAAAAAATAAATATATTTATACTAAACATTTATACTTATATCGACTTATGTTTTGTATTGTAGCATTAGTGAGTATAATTTTTTTGAAAGTTAAGTGCGGAAAACCACCACAACAAGTTTGATTTTTGAAATAATAAGAACCTAGCTAATTTCGTATCCGTGAGGATTTGAACCTAAGCAGCTGCTGGGTCGTACATCCACTCTCTTAACTAAGTGAGCTAGGCTCGATTCTTTATTAATAAATATAATTTATTTAGTTATATATGATACAATTAACCACATGTTTCTGGAAGTAATTAGTTATAGCATTCTTTAATTTAGTTGTAATGTGTATCGTTCAAAAGTTTGCTTGCGCTATATTTAAATTATATGTTATGATAAAGTTTCTCCTTGAATTAATTTTTCACTGCCACATACGAATTTTTCTATATGCATGTGTTGGTGTATATATTTTAAATATCATAATATATGACGATAGGAATATTTAAAAAACCTTGAACAAATATCTTAATTAGCGATGGTTCTAGTTTATTACTAGATATGCATAGTCATCTTAGCTTCAAAGAGTATACATTAAAGTGTTCTCGAATGCGTCTTTCAAGTTAGATTTATAAATAAGTTGATAACATGTACACTCTCTATGCTTAGTGTCGTGGTATTTTCCCGTTAGTATATTATTGTTCCACAGAAGCACACTTCTACCAGGATCGGATAGTAGCACGCATGAGACTGGGGGTTTATACATGTTCAGGCCCCGACAACAGCGCTCCGTAAAAACTCTACCCTGTTTGTGGTGTATGAATTATCTCAATGTACGCTCAATGACGAACTCTAGAGATGCTAGAGCCGTCTATGGTGCGTAGGAGATGATGTCTCTCAAGTGAGAATGATCTTACTCGGCGTTTCCCTAGGCCTTTTATATATATGTGATGACCTAGGGTTACAGGTATCGAGTTATTCGCTATGTCGATGTGTCGGTCCAACAAGATATTACATATCCGATCTAATGTTGATTTACAAATAACATCCCGAAAGATCTTTGAAGATAATTGCAGCTTGATGCTCCGCGTGATCCGTGCTTGGAGGCGATGCTCTCGGGCACTATTTCCATATATCCGAGGAGCTTGCATGCCGAGTGGTCCATCCTTCATGCCTGGTGGGCCTACCTGGGGGCCATAACCTCGTTAGTAGCCCCAAGTCCTTCATGGATGTAAGTAGTACCCAACTCCTATTTCATTAGTTTGACATAGGGACGAGGGAGCCAGCTTAGTTCCCGATTGTCTTTGAATTTCAAGATGGCAAGGGTGGATGGAAGAGACAACTTATCTGAGACACCTTTCTCCCTATTGATGCTGATAAAATTAAACCATCTAGGCATGGCCATGATGATCTTGCTTGGGAACATAAACCTTTTGGTATCTTCTTGTCTGCTCCCGCATATAAATTGGCATTCTCTAAATTGCCGGAGCAATGTGAGTATGGGTCCTCTCCACAAGATGATGATCTGTGTTGGCAGGAGATATGAAGAGCTTCAGTTCCTCGGTTAAAACCTTTTCATGGAAAGTGGCTTCTAACGCCCTTATTACCGAGGAAAACAAGAAGAGAAGAGGCATGGAGGTCACAAGTTTCTGTAACATTTGTGGCTGGGAATCTGAAGGTACGTTGCACGCGTTTGTTCATTGCCCTCATGCAGCTCGTCTTTGGGAGGCTATGAGAGATTTTTGGCATATTCCAGCAGTTGATGAACTTCATAATCAGTCACAGTGCTGGTTTCGAGAATTACTATTGAAAATTCCAAGTCAGATGATCAAGTGTACACTCCTTGTGGCTTGGAGGAACTGGTATGCTAAGAACGAGGTCACACGTGATAAACCCTTATGTCCACACGTTGGTCTTGGAATTGGTCCTGACACGCCGCGTAAACTCGTCGAGTACTTTTCGACGGTGCGCACACGTTGCACAGCTAGCTCGATTACTTTCCGAGCTGATCCGGCAAAGACTTCCGGCAAGACGTACACAAAGACAAGCCGCCGAGATACACGTACGTACTAATAAGCTGGTCTTAACTAGAATCGATCAACTAGTAGAGCTAGCTCACGAAACACACGCACGCACACGGAAACGATCGATTATTGCGATAGGAGCGTGTCGCTCCTGTTCTTTTCTTTCTCTCTCTTGGCTCATGGCTCACGGTCGCTTACAAGATTGCAGGCTACATCTATATATACACGGCCAGGCCGACTCTTAGATTACGACTCGGTAATAGTTACCTATCCTACCCAGAAACATCAATGTATACTACACGGAACCAACGTCACGGAAGCAACAGATCCTTCTACGTATACTTTCCATATACGACTGAGCATACGATACCCCGCCGGTGTCGGGCGTCGTGGTTAATTCCAACAATCACCCTCTAAGCACGAAGTGCTCTTCACTTCGACCTGGATCCAAAATACGCCAGCTGCTCCTCGCGGGCGTCATCCTCGGTATTGCTTTCACCGCTTCCTTCCTCAGCATCCATGTCATCGACTTTGCTTTTGTCAGTTTCTCCATGGCTTCACGCCGACGATCTTTTTTGTCCGCGCCCTTCTTCACGTCTTCACTCTGACAATCCTTTTTGTCCGCGCCTTGAGACATTATACTTGGTTCGATGAAGTACTTTCTCATCGATACTTCACATATTTGATCTGCTGCTTGCCGGTACTCGTGGATGCAATAGAACAAATATGTATGAGCTAGCTCACGTTGGTTGACTAGCAAAGCTAGCTCGTGACTAGCAATTCTGACTTCTACCTGCTCCTGACCAATACCGTCTTCTGGCTCATTTGGAGTAGCAAGGCACATGTTGCCTACCTGTAGCGATTCGTGTTTTCCTTTTGGATCCCTTTTTGGCATTGTTTCCTTCTAGCTTCTCTATACCACGTGAAAAGCCTCTTGATGGATCTGCACCCCTATTGTTGGGTCTCTTGCAACTTCCATCTGTCTGGCCACCAGTCCATACTCTTGGACCATCGTCTTATAGCCTTGCTGGCATGTTTGGTAGGCTCGCTTCAACTCGCCCTCCTCTTCTAATTGCTGGGAAAACAAGTGCAGGTATCGCTGAACATGCATTTGTGCACCCTTCCAGTTCCGTATCTTCTGGCCACAGACTAGCCTTTTCTTCAAAATCTTTGTCTTCTGGGAGAATCCCTAGTGCTTCTGGCCTGGTGTCCACGCCTGGAGCACCTCCTAGGCCTTCAACTCCTTCTGGGCCTAAACTTGCTAACAAGGATAAGCTTGGTTGATCCATATTTTCTTTATACTCAAGATCCCACGTGACGTGAAACGTTGGATATCCCGGTTCGTTGTAGCCCCAATTCCATGACTCGCCTTCCTCAAAGATTACGTCGCCCCTGACAACCACCTTATTGGTATAAGGATTGCACAAGCGGTATTCCTTTGAGCTTTCATAACCCATCATGATCATTGGAGTCCTATGCTCCGCAAATTTACTCTTATGGTCGGACTCCATCTTGACATGCGCCACGCACCCAAAAGTGCGAAGATAATCCACCGATGGCTTTCTCCAATACCATGCTTCGTACGGAGTCATACCAAGCATACTCCTCGTCGGTGCCCTATTCAGCAAATAGACCGCCGTGTTGACTGCCTCACCCCATAACTTTCCTGGCAAGCTTTTGCTTTTCATCATGCTCCTCGCCAAGGCCACCACAGTTTTATATTCACCTCCAAGCTGTGCGTAGGGATTTTTGCTTCCCCTCCGCCTTGACCTCTCCGGCTTCCTTGATCTTCTCGAATGCACGTAGAGCTTGATCCATAATTTTTATCAACACAATACACATGTATTGACTGTGATCATCTATCACAAGCATGAAGTATTCATTGCCGGACAGGGTTGCGGGTGAAATTGGACCGCATACTGTCGTCGGATTGAGGAAAAGTATGCTATGAGGGAGTCCTCGAGGCGTGCGGAAGAGAGGGGTGTGAGACGTACGGTATTCTGGGACGGTGAGCACACAAGTTTACCCAGGTTCGAATCCGCCGGCTTTGGACGGATCCTACTCCTGCTAGCAATCCAGTAATACGGCAGAGCCAGAATATGGGTTACAAGGGATTCACCTGTGCAAGTTGAGGGTCTAAAGTATTGGTTATGCCCTAAAGGCTCTCCCTATGACGGCTTATATAGATATCTGGCCTAGGGTTTACATGAGAGATCAATCCGGCTACGACTAAGAGTCGGTTACAGAGTACATCTTGAACTACAAGTAACATTACGGGCCTTAGTCGGTAAGTCTTCTGGGCCTTCCCGTAGCCGAATTGGACTCCGTCTTTCTCCCTGACTGGGCCGCCTGTGAAGCAAAGCTCTAACCCGAAGTGGGCCACCCTGGCCAGTTAGGAACTGTGAGGATACCTGGAAAGTATATCTCTAACAGCAGCCCCCAGAGGCCTCCAAGATCCAAAGTCGGATTTATCATCGTCTAGCTTGATCTTCGGCTTGCAGAATCTTGAAGGGTTCCTGAAACTTCACAACAAAAAATACGATCCAGGTCTTAAAAATAAGTCGGACCTATCAACAGGTTATTCGGATTTTCCAGCTTGATTTCAAACTAAGCCGGAATTTGGTTTCTAACGCCACCTGACACCAAGTCATGGTCTAGTCACGTCAGCTGACAGGCATGCCGTCAGCACGACCGTTGGTGGGTGCGCGGTCCGTGGGACCGAGGCGCTGTTTCAATGCGTGCGTGGAGATCGAGGCGACGCAATCATCGCGTGGGTCCTTCCGAGTTCCTCCCATGACACGTGGCGGTTACACTGTAGCATTTGCACAAATCTTGGCGTAGGTAGGTGAATATAAGGGGTTAGGATTTTCTCCTTCTCCTTCCACCAGCCCTTGCCTTTTCCTCTCCTTCCCAATCCTCATGCGCGCACAGAGCTTCCTCGTTCTCCCTCCACAGAACTCCCAGCGCCGCCCCTTTTAGGTCAATCTCTTGCCGGAGAATTGGCTTCATCTTCTTCCTCCGGCTTGGCGGCAGCGGCGGCGGCGGTGATGGCGGAAGCAGTGGCGAAGAAGGAGAGATTCCGTGGGATCTGGATTCCCTGCGCCCTCAACGAGGAGGGCCTCAAGAACATGGAGAAGGAGGGGCTTCTCGCCGCCGGCAACTGGCGGAGCGGCTTCGAAGAAACCGTCCCCAACCCGCGCGACGGCGAGCGGGTCCACTTCGGCACCCACCTCGATAGAGATCTGTCCTTTCCTCCCTCGGAGTTCTTCTCCGAGGTGATAGATCATTACGGAGTTCAACTCCACAATCTTCCTCCCAACTCACTCTTAGAGATGAGTGCGTATGCTTCGCTTTGTGAGGGCTTTCTCGGCATTAGGCCGAGTTTGACTCTCTTCCGGTATTATTTCCATGTCCGGAGAAATTCCATTACTGCCGGTGTTCCTTACATCACCGGCACTATTAGTTTTTCGCTTAGACGCGAGCGCGCATATCCCAAAATTTCAGCTAGTGACTCGGTCAAACAATGGCCAGCCACATTTTTCTATCATAAGGATATTCCGGCTCCCGGCAAAGCCACTGCTTTGCCGGCTTTTGTCGACGGAGCTGCCACGGCCCAACCTTCCTGGGGCGAGGCTGCTCCGGCTCTCACCGATGATCTGATCCTCGCTAAGAGGCAGATCGAATATTTGATCAAACACAAGGGTCTGAAGGGATCCGACTTGGTCCAATGCTGGGTCTCACGTCGGATCCAGCCCCTTCAGTACCACGGGGATCGACTGATGCACTCCATCACGTCATCCAAGAAAGATTCCCCCCGCATCAGCTCCAAGGCCTACACCACGCAGGGCTACATAAGCCAAATCAAGTGGCTGATCAAGGAGAGGATCGAGAGGAGAATTCCAGAGGTTTCTCTGGAGATGCACACGGCAGAAAACCCCGTAGTGCCGGTAAGTTTCCATCAGTACACCTTTTATGTGTTTCAATCTTCGAGTTATATTGCAATACTGATATGTTTTCTTGTTTTCAGCTTGCCGACCTCCCCGAGTTGGAACTTGCTTCGCTCGAAGGATATCTTGCTGAGTTTTCTCAAGAGACAGAAGTAGTCCCATTGCCGGACCTTGCGCTCAAGAAGCGCAAAGCTTCGACAGTGGCTGTGGGCACAAAGGAGGTGCCTGTTGTGAAGAGGTAACTTTCAATCACAATTTCCGCCTTTGTACTTTATTCGAATTTCTTTCCGAGATGTAATGTTTCCGACTTTATTACATTCCCAGAGCAAAACCGCTCGTCAAGGGCAAGGGGAAAGGGATTCCTTCAAAGCCCCTGCGATAGACGAAGCTCACCATAGCTTCCCCTGCTGTGGCTCCTCCGACTCCTGCCCCTCAACCTTCTGCAACGCCGGTGATCACTCCTTTCCCGGTTGTCGCAGAAGATCCGGCTCCTTCCACAGAGCCCGCAATCCTTGAATCGCATACTGATGCCACCATGGGTGAGTCAGTTCTAGATAAGGGTGAACCCTCTTTGGGTAATGATCCCTCGGCAGAAACCTTTGCCGAAAACCTCATCAGCAATCCGGGACTTGCCAAGTTTGGCCTGTCCCAGAAATCTGCAGAAGAGATCCAGCGGCTAGCCAGGCAATGCCTAGAGAAAAGCCATTTATCTCCCGAAGAAGAAGCGCAAGAAGCAGAGGACGTCAAGTTCTCTGACCTTCTCGCCCAGGTCCGCCTTCGCGACGAGAGGATTAGGACCGGTGAGCTTCCAACAGCTCCAATGATTCCTCTGACTCTCGCCGAAAAGGTGGCTGCTGAAGTGAACGCGGGTTTGGATAAGCTTACCCGCGAACAATATGTAAGTCAGAATTCTAACTCCTGTTTTTTCCTTTATTTTATATCATATCCTCTATCCTCCAAGCATGAAGTAGGATATATAATCCGGGTTTATGCTTCATTAGGATGCCAAAGAAAAAACTAGTGTAGCCCCCAAGGCTCGTGCTGATATTTAGCAAAAATATTAGCCTGAGTCTTAAGTAGCTTTCTGACTTTGGGTATTCTGACTTACAGAAAGTATGTTCCTATAACCAGGAATTACTGAAGAATGTTTGCGATAAGCGGAGAGAGATCAAAGCTCTCCGGCTTAAAAATGCTGAACTCAAAGTAGCCAAGGATGAAGTCGAAGGTAAACATTCCGAGATTCAAACCTTGCCCTTGTATTTTCAATGTCGAATTTGTTCTGAACTTTTGTTCTTTTTTGACTTACAGCGCTGGTGAAACAATCCGTCGCCATGATTGAAGAGGCCGAGAACCTCAAGACCTTGGTGGTGGAAAACAAGGAGCTTCGCCAAGAGATGGGTCAGCTCAAGGCAGATCATGAAAAGAGCATAGCTCAAGTCCTTGAATCCTCCTCCATGGCCACTTTAGAGTGTGATCGCAAGATTGCTGCTCAAGATAAAATAATCTCGGACCTCAAGAATGAGCTTCGCAAAGAGAAGGACATCTCCTAGGCGCTCCGGGCTAAACTCCAGAGTCTCCGGGTGGAGAAGACCAAGATTGACGACGTCATTCTTGGTACGTTCCATCTGTCTGACTTATCTTTTTTCTTCGACTTTTATCAATGTCGGATTTTTCTTAACTTGTTTTGTGTATAGGTCCTCTGAACTTGACGGACTCTTCCTCCTCCAAGCCCCGCACCCACCGGCTTACCCAAGTCGGTGACCTACTTCGTGAGTTCTGCCAGTCTCTTGAGGACATCGGCGAAGCCCTCAAGATTCTGGACATGCCAAGCATGTCGGATTTTCAGGTGCGGGACAAGGCCAAGGAGATGCCGCAACTCGTTCAGGACTGGAACATGTCCAACGCGCGGACTGCTGCGCAGAACGCTCTCACCATGGTCATGAGCCACCATGGAAACATGGAGATATGGCAAGTGACCAGAGGGTACTGCAAGGTA
The DNA here is from genome assembly GCA_910589775.1 of Avena eriantha. Classification (NCBI taxonomy): domain Eukaryota; kingdom Viridiplantae; phylum Streptophyta; class Magnoliopsida; order Poales; family Poaceae; genus Avena; species Avena eriantha. The sequence goes on along the minus strand of OU342744.1, from coordinate 450,707,484 downwards.
GATGAGGACGGCCAGGAGGAGGACCTTCAAGCCATCATGCACTCCTGCGCCGGATATGGGTGTCTCGTGGCTGACCTGACCAGCTACGAGATCCCCTTCTTCACCCGCATGGCTACTCCGCCTCCTCCTCCAGAAGAAACAACTGAAGTTTCCCACGATGAACACACCACCTCGGATGCGAACATCTCGGAACGATACCAAGGCGGCAGAACCAGCGAGCCGGCAGCTCCTGCATCTCCTCTTGCATCATAGATCATAAATTTTTGTATTATCCCGAAAAAACATGATGCATCTGTAAATATTAAGTACTATTTATTTTGCTAGTGCTAAGCTTTTAATCTATTCAGCACTTTTGGCTTTAAGTTTTTTTTGTGTGCCTGAAATATTTTCATAAGCACTTGTATTTTTTCGTCTCTACTTATCGTTTATCTGGCTTTCCGCCTCATCCCTTTTGTGAGTCGGCTAAACCTTCCGCCGGAAACTTTACCGAGCAACAGAGCTCAATTGCTAAACCAGTTTAAACTCGGAAACAAAGCCGGCTTCCAGTACCAATAATTCACTACTCGGAAAATGCCCGCATCCAGCAATCAGACAAATAACCAAAGTAAAGACTAGAAATTTTAGATTTATACCGAAAGGTAGCAATTTTAGAATCGGAAATCTAGACCAGAACGAACATGAGCATAAAGTACTTTCAAGCATTCTGGGATTTTCGACTATGACATGATCATTTGGAAATAAGATGGTAAAAACTTCTCAGAAAAACTTGAGGCAACCAAAAGTTTTATTTCTCACAGAACATGTACGTATATATGATTACAAAGAAGGATAAACTAAGAATAAAAGGGATGTAGCTGAGCAATATTCCATGGTCTGTCTAACTCATCCAGATTTGTACTGCCTCCAGCTCTCTTTCTCTTCTTAGTAGCAGGTCTTTCTTTGACTGGCCTCATGTCAGTTAAGTAATACGAACCATTGTGTAATACTCGACTAACCAAAAAGGGCCGTTCCCATACTGGGAAAAGTTTGTGCTTTCTTTGTTGCACAAGCCGGAGAACCAAATCACCTTTATTGAAAGATCTATTTCGGACTCTCTGGCTATGATACTTGCGTAACTTCTGCTGATAGGCTATAGATCCGATTTCAGCAACGACGTGAACTTCTTCGACTAAGTCGAGATCATTTTGTCGAGAAATCTCGGCATCCTCTTCAATATACGCGGCCACTCTAGGAGAAGTATGAATCAAATCACTAGGAAGACTGCTTCTGCGCCATATACCAAGAAGAAAGGTGTGTATCCCGTTGACCTGTTTGGAGTTGTTCGTAAACTCCAAATTACAGAAGGTAATTCCTCTGCCCAAGCCCCCGCAGCATGTCGTAGTGGTGCTTCGAGTCTCGGTTTTAGGCCTTATAGGATTAAACCATTTGCTCTTTCGACTTGTCCGTTAGCTTGTAGATATGCGACTGACGCCATGTCAAGCCGGATATTTTGCTCGTTGTAGAATTCAGCCAATTCTCCCATAGAAAAGTTACTCCCATTGTCCGTGATAATGCTATACGGATAACCATACCGGATTATAACATCCTCGACAAATCTTTTGGCTGTTGCTCCATCACAACTAGTGACAGGTTTAGCCTCAATCCATTTGGTGAATTTATCCACCATCACTAAGAGGTGAGTAAATCCACTTGGAGCTCGTTTAAATGGTCCTACCATGTCAAGCCTCCAGACCGCAAAGGGCCATGTTATAGGTATTGTTCGCAGCTGATCAGCCGGAACATGAGCTTGCTTGGCGTACTTTTGGCAGCCTTTGCACGTCTTGACTAATCGTTCGGCATCTGCCTGAGCTATAAGCCAGAAAAATCCGTGTCTAAAAGCTTTTGCCACTAAAGATTTGGCTGCAGCGTGGTGACCACACTCACCTTCATGGATTTCTCTTAAGATTTCCACTCCTTCTTCCAGAGATACACAGCGCTGAAAGACCCCAGAAACACTCCATTTATGAAGCTCACCTTTAACAATAGTATAGGCTTTTGCTCGTCGGATAATCTGCCGGCACAGCACCTCGTCTTCGGGTAATTTGCCATCTACCAAATAATCGAGGTAGGGTTGAGTCCAGCTGGGGATTACAGCCAGAACTGCTATCAAAGGTGAGTCGGATTTGGTCGGATATTCCTCATCTACTCCCTTTATTGAGGGAACTTTGAGGTGCTCTAGAAAAGCGCCATCAGGGACCTCTTTCCGCGTAGAACCTATCTGAGATAGTGCATCTGCTTCCTCATTTTCTGCTCAAGGGATGTATTGAACTTCAAACCCTTCGAATGATTTAGATAGATCATCTACGACAGCTTTATATGTTGCCATGTGTTTATTTGCATTACAAATATCCGACACTTGCTGAGCAACAAGATCCGAATCTCCGTAACACATCAAACATCGGATGCCAATATCCTTAGCAATCTGGATTCCATGCAGCAGTGCTTCATATTCGGCAATGTTGTTTGTCACTGTGAAGTGGATCTGCAACACGTATAAAAGTTTATCTCCTTGGGGTGATTTGAGCACCACGCCAGCCCCCGAGCCCCCTTGAGCCTTAGACCTATCGAAAAAGAGGGTCCAATATTTCGACTCGGGGAGGATCATGTTCTCCTTCGTCTCTGTCCAATCAGTGACAAAGTCAGCAAGGATCTGGGATTTGATTGTTGTACAGGGTTTATACTCAATATTGAAAGCTGAAAGCTCTATGTCCCATTTGGCGACGCGTCCTGTGGCGTCACTATTGTTGATTATATCTCTCATGGGAGCTTTGCTCACCACGGTAATTGGATGCTCCTGAAAATAATGTCGTAGCTTACGAGATGCTAGACAAACACAGTAAGCTATCTTTTGATAGTGCGGATACCGCTGTTTTGACTCTGTCAGGACTTCGCTGACAAAGTACGTCAGACGCTGCACCAGGTGTTCCTGATTTTCCTCTAGTCTCTCCACCACCATGACGATACTGACGACCTTATTTGTCGTAGCAATGTAAAGCAACATCGGTTCCTGAGGTTCCGGCGTTGCAAGAATAGGAGCAGATGAGAGTACTCTCTTCAGATCTTGTAGTGCAGCTTCAACTTCGTCAGTCCAGACAAAATCCTTGGTCTTTTTCAGGAGTTTATATAATGGTGCGACTCTTTCACCAAGCCAGCTTACAAATCAACTGACCACAGCAATGCAGCCAGTTAATCTTTGTACGTCCTTCAGGCGAGTTGGCCTGGAAATATTGAGTATAGCCTTGATTTTGTCCCGGTTCACCTCTATGCCCCTTTGAGACACGATGAAACCTAACAATTTTCCGGCTGGTATTCCAAAGAAGCATTTCTTCGGGTTAAGCATGATGTTGTATTTTCGTAGATTAGCGAACGTCTCCTCCAAGTCGAAAATCAGTGTTTCCTTCTTTTTGGACATCACCGCGATATCATCCACGTATGCATGTACATTGCGTCCGAGTTGGTCATGGAGGCAACGCTGCATCGTGCGCTGGTACGTAGCTCCTGCGTTCTTCAGCACAAAGGGCATCGTAAGAAAATAGAAGGTTCCGAAGGGGGTTATGAATGAAGTTTTGATTTTGTTAGATTCCTTCATCCGGATTTGGTGATAACCAGAATATGCGTCGAGAAAACAGAGGAGTTCCGAGCCTGCCGTAGAATCGATGACTTGATCAATTCTAGGCAGAGCGAATGGATCTTTTGGACAAGCCTTGTTCAAGGCAGTATAATCAACACACATCCTTAAATCAGTGGTGTCCTTTTTAGGGACCATTATAGGATTGGCCGACCACTCAGTGTGGATGACCTCTTCTATGAATCCGGCTAACTCGAGCCGTGCTAGTTCCTTAGCTATTGCCTTACGCTTTTCATCGCCAAACCGTCGTAGGGACTGTTTGACGGGTTTAGCGTTCGGGTTTACATTTAGAGAGTGCTCGGCAAGTTCCCTAGGTACTCCTGTCATGTCAGATGGCTGCCATGCGAAGATATCTTGATTTGCTTGGAGGAACTTGACGAGCGTGCTTTCCTATGCGCTACCTAGGCCTACGCCTATCTGGGTCACCTTGGAGGGGTCATCATCCTTCAATGGCGCTTTCTTCGTCTCTTCTGATGCCTTGAACTCCGGATTTGGCTTTGTCACCTCCTTTTTCGTTGCGGGCATCTCAGACGGATCTATGCTCTTCTTGATCTCCTGGTACTCCTGGGCGTGCAGCATGGCTTCGGCAAAGGCGGCATTTCCATCCTCGCACTCTCGCACTTTCTTCGGGTCTCCCCTGATGGTGATCACGCTGTTGGGACCTAGAATTTTCATCATATTGTAAATGTAACACGGACGAGCCATAAAAGCCCAGTAAGCCGGACGTCCGAATATAGCGTGGTATGCGCTCTTGAACGGGACAACTTCGAAGGAAAGTGCCTCCGTCCGATAATTCTTTGGAGTTCCAAAGGTCATCCAAAGTAATCTCTCCCAAGGAATTAGCTTGTCTTCCTGGGACAACTCCGTGAAAAATCACAGAGCTATGGTTCAGCTGGGTTTCCAAGATCTTCATCCGGCGTAGTGTTTCGACATAGAGAATATTGATGCTGCTACCACCATCCATGAGGGTCTTGGAGAAACCATAACCGTCAATAAATGGATTGACGATTAAGGCGTATTTTCCTCGCCTATGCAACTTAGGCGGATGATCAGCGCGGTCAAATGTGATTGCCACTTCCGACCAATCCAGATATTGAGGGACAGCCGGAACTGTTGCATTGAGCTCGTGGATAACTGCTTTCTTGACCTTTGCTGGTTGAGATCCGAGGAAGGTGACATAAGTGTCTTTCTTGGTGGGAAAAGTTTTCTTCCCTTCCAGCTTGGGATTTGAAGTATCAGCTTCCTCCATGTCGGAATCTTCCTTGGTCTCTTTGTCTTTTTCGGGTATTCTTCTTTCCTTCTTCTGCTTAGCTTTGTAGCCCGCGGTATCATCTCTCTTGATGTCGTCGTTAAAACGACATTCATCGTTGGTGTGGGATGAGCCCCCATTGGCGTCTAAGTGATGCACACATGGGTTATTGGCAATGTCGGCCCAAGAGTAGGTTTTGCCTGGTTGTTGTTCTCCTCTACCTTGGACCCTTTGAAGTCCCACGGCCACGCCCGCGGCCTCCGCCGCGTCCTCCTCGTCCTCCAGACTCGGAAACAGTAGTAACTACCGCTGTTTCCGCGTTGGGTTTTTCTTCCGAGGTATTTTTGCGCTTCTAAGCTTGTTGCTTTGTTTTTGCTGACTGAGGTACAGCCAGGACATTGAGTAATCCCTCTGCATCGTCGTCAACATCTGCATACTTGCTCGCTGTTTCTATCATCTCTCCCAAATCAGTGACCTTGTCACACTTCAAGCGATGACGTAACAGACCAATTGGGAGTCCTGCGATGAAAGCTTCAATCGCGGTTTGATCGTTTACTCCTTCATAGGAGTTCTTGGTGTCGATCCATCAGCCGAGGTAATCTCGGCAAGTTTCTTCGGCTTTTTGGGTGCAACGCTGTAGGTCTCCGACCGAACAGGGCCTCCGATATGTGCCTTCGAAATTCCGAAAGAACGCACTTTGCATGTCATACCAGTTATGGATGGTGTTCTCCGGAAGTTCATTGAGCCATGATCGCGCCATCTTCCGCAGCATAAGCGGGAGATATCGGGTTGCGACCAGGCTGTTTCCGCCTTTGGCGATGCAGCAAGTTTGGAAGAAATCCTGTAGCCAAGTGTCTGGCCGAGCAATGCCGTCGTAGGCTTGGATACGCCTTGAGATAGCAAATCCTTTCAGGAATCTTGTAGCTCTGATGCGTGGTCCAAAGCACTTTGGGCCCATGTACATGTCATCGTTTTCATAGCGCCGCACCTCTATGTTGGAATTGATCATGTGCCTTGTGTCGCTCGGGGATAGAGATCGTCCCGAATGTCGGTTGTGGCTGCGGCGCCTTGGAGCCGGACTTCGGCTTCTGCTGCCACCTCCTCCGCCATGTCATCCTCCTTGTCCCCCTTGGGAGCCGTTGTGATGGCTGCTTGGTGGAGAGGGTGGGGCAGCTGAATTGTTTCTAGCTAATCGCCGGCCTCCATCCGGAGCGTCATTATTCCGGTTCCGGGTAGGATCTTGACTACAACGAGCCCCCTGCCAGCTCGTACCAGCATGGTTTCTGTCGTTCCTTCGTCCGTCGTTCCCACCATGGTGAGGCTCAGCCGGACGGCTTGCATGTCTAGGAGGTGGCATTTTTTGGCGATCCTCCTCCCGACGTTTCTCTTTATCTTCTCCTCTTCGATCGTTGGACTCACATCGGGGAGGGTTCTTCAGATTCAGTGCAGCAATGGCATCTTTCTCGGCTTCTGGAGCGACGTTGCTCCAGTTACGGGTAGTTCTGTGATGCTGTCCTGACGATCCGGTTCTTGAATAATTGTCTTCCCGTCGTTCGAGGTTATGATACTGCGCCCGAACGTAATGGGATCTTACGCCAGCCCATGCTGGATCTGTGCGACATTGGTCAGAATCCGAGACCAGTTTTTGACTTCCGGACAGGGCGACCTTTTGCTGCTCCAGTCCCTTGTTGAGTAGTTTGATACCCAAACGGATCTCCTTGATACGTCCATTTTGCATCACTATTTTATGTCTTAATTCACTATTATTCATTGATATATTTCGTATTGAGAGGTGATACTTATGTTATTTCATCTGTTTTTGCATGGTTGATGACTTTTGGAGCATGGACCGCTGCAGTCAGGATTCTGATGGAAAAGGTGCTGTTTGGAGGCAAAATTCACGAAGATGAGAAAATCCGAGAAAATATACGGAAAATTCTATTTTTCCAGAAGACTCAAGATGCCAGAAGATGGAGTGGAGGTGGGCCACAGGGGGCCCACACCACCCCATGGCGCGGGCAGGCCTAGGCCGCGCCAGGGAGTGGTGTGGCCACCCTGGCCCACTCCAGCCTCTCCCCTCTGGTGTATATCTTCCTCCCGAAACCCTAAGACTCGGGGAGTGGCCACAGAAAGATTCCGCCGCCTCTGCAGGGCGGAAAACACCGAGAGAGAAAGATCTCTCCGGCAGACAGATTTCTGCCGGGGGAATTCCTTCCCGGAGAGGGGATATCGTCGCCATCAACACCACCATCAAGCTGGACTTCATCGGGATCATCATCATCATCACCACCACCATCATCACCATCATCACCCTCATCACCATCTCCATATTGTTGTAACAATTGCGTTGAATCTTGCTATAGTTCATAGGGGAAACTTTCCTGGTGTTGATTACTCTTTGTAGTTGATGCTATTGAGTGAACCATTGAATTATTGTTTATGTGCAGATTGTTATACATCATTATTCCATCTCTGATCATGATCCATATGATGTCTTGTGAGTAGTTCGTTTTGTTCTTGAGGACATGGGAGAAGTCTTGTTGTTAGTAGTGGAGTTGCGTTGAGAAAGATTCAATAGATTGTTATTTAAGTTGTGGTGTACTTCTTCTAGTGGTGTCATGTGAACGTCGACTACATGACACTTCACCTATATGGGCCTAGGGGAATGCATTTTGTATTTGGCTACTAATCGTAGGGGTTGCCAGAGTGACAAAAACTTGAACTCCCGTTAGGAAACAATTGCACAAGGGATGTAAGGGTCTTAGAGTTTAAAGCTGTGGTTAGGTTTCTACCTTAATTACTTTCTTGTACTTACGGATGTTTGCAAGGGGGTTTAATCACAAGTATGTATTAAGTCTTGGATGGGATGGTACATTAGCACAGGTTCACCCACACAACACTTAGCAAGCTAGAGAAGATTAATCGACCATATGAAGCGAAAGCACTTGACAGTCTTCCCATGTGTCCTCGAGAACGTTTGGTCATCTATAGAAATACAACCGGCTTGTCCTTTGCTGCATAAAGGATTGGGCCACTTGCTGCATTTATTCCTACTGTCTTTTATTTACTCATACTTTGTTTACTTGCTTTATCGAAATGTCGTCGTTATCCTTTTCAGGATTCTTCTTTCCCTTCTTCCGCTTAGCCCTGTAGCCAGTGGTATCATCTCTCTTAATGTCGTCGTTAAAACTACACTCGGCGTTTGTGTGGGACGAGCCCCCATTAGCGTCTAGGTGATGCACACATGGGTTATTGGCAATGTCAGCCCAGGAGTAGGTTTTGCCAGGTTGTTGGTCTCCTCTACCTTGACCTCTTGACGTTCCACGACCGTGTCCGTGGCCACCGCCACGTCCTCCTTGTCCTCCAGACCCGAAAGTAGCAGTGACCACTGCCGTTTCCGCGTTGGGTTTTTCTCTCGAGGTATTCTTGCGCTTCTGAGCTTGTTGCTTTGGTTGTTTTGCCGACTGTGGCACAGCTAGGGAATTAAGTAATCCCTCTGCGTCATCAGCATCTGCATACTTGGTCGATGTTTCTATCATCTCTCCCAAATCAGTGACTTTGTCACACTTCAAGTGATGACGTAGTGGACCAATTGGGAGACCTGCAATGAAAGCTTTAATCGCAGTTTGGTCATTTACTCCTTCACAAGAGTTCTTGGTGTCAATCCATCATCCGAGATAATCTCGGCAAGTTTCTCCGGCTTTCTGGGTGCAACGCTGTAGGTCTCCTACCGTACAGGGCCTCCGGTATGTTCCTTCGAAATTCCGAAAGAACACACTTTGCATGTCATACCAGTTGTGGATGGTGTTCTCCGGAAGTTCATTGAGACACGATCGCGCCGTCTTCCGCAACATAAGTGGGAGATACCGGGTCGCGACCAGACTGTTTCCGCCTTTGGTGATACAACAAGCTTGGAAGAAATCCTGGAGCCAAGTATCTGGCCGAGCTATACCATCGTAGGCTTGAATGTGTCGTGAGATAGCAAATCCTTCCGGGAATTTTGTAGCTCTTATGCGTGGTCCAAATCACTTTTGGCCCACATATATATCATCATTTTCATAGTGTCGTGCCTCTATCTTGGAATTAATCATGTGCCTTGCATCACTTGGGGATAAAGATCGCCCCGAATGATGGCTATGGCTGCGGTGCCTTGGAGCCGGACTTCGTCTTCTGCCACCTCCTCCTCCACCACGATGTCCTCCTTAGACTCCTTGGGGGCCGTTATGATGGCTGCTTGGTAAGGAAGGTGGAGCATCTGGGTTGTTTCCGGCTGATCGCCGGCCTCCGTTCGGAGCGTCATTGTTCCGGTTCCAGGGAGGATCTTCATTGTGACGAGCCCCCTGCCGGTTTGAATTGGCACGGTATCCGTCGTTCCTTCGCCCGTCAGCCGGACGGCTTGCATGTCTAGGAGGTGGCATTATTTGTCGGTCCTCCTCCCGACGTTTCTCTTTATCTTCTTCCCAACAATCCTTTGACTCTCGCTGGGGAGGGTTCCTCGGATTCAGTGTAGCAATTGCCTCTTGCTCCACAACTGGGGTAACATTACGCTAGTCATGTGCAGCTTTGTGGTGATGTCCTGAAGATCCGGTTCTTGAGAAGTTGTCTTCCTAACGGTCGGAACGATAATGCTGTTCCGGAACACGTTGGGGCCTTACGTCAGCCTAGGCCGGATCCGTGCGACATTGGTCAGAATGGGAGACCAGCTTTTGGCTTCCGGACAAGGCAACCTTTTGCTGTTCCAGGCCCTTGTTGAGTAGCTTAATGCCCAATCGGATATGTTCTGGGCTCGGATTAGCAGACAGGATTTCTCGAGCTGCGACGGTGTTCTGTACTGGTGTTGGATACACCCAATCCTCGTTGTTGTCGCGTCAAGGCATCCCATGTTCTCCTCCAAAAAGGACTTTGTGAATCTGCAGGAATTGGTCGTCATGAGTATGATGTTTCCTAGTCTTCTGATGTTGCCTAGAGTTGTACTTCTCCGCAGTTGCCATGCGTTTCTTTTCATCCTAAAGATTTTTAGCTTCATCAAGGAGTACTTGGCGACGCGCTTCTAGGGCATGGGCCCTTTCGTCCAGCTCTTCAGCAGTAAGTTCTACATCTATAGGAATAGGTGTGGTTAATGCAGCATCGATGAGTTTACGTGCACCTTCAGTGATCACGTGACCATCCACCGACTCTTCTTTGGGATCGTCTGGGATAAGTGCTCCATCGGAGTCTTCCTCGCATTCCTCGGCAATCACCTCCTCTGCCGGAGGGTCTTTTGTCGGGGTCTTGTTCTTCTTGTTTTTCGTCTTTGCCTTCTTAGCAGCGCCGGTAGCAAAGACGGCTTTGGGCCCATTTCCTGGAGTCAGACTTTGATCGATACTTTCGGCCATTTGGTTCTCGGGATCATCTCCGATATCCATGTTGTCATGTGCTTTGGGAGAGTTTTCTGTGGACCCTTCATCCATGTCTTCTCCTTCTGCAGCAGCTGTGGACTTAATCTCCTCTTCATATTCCGCGGAGAACTTCCGGAAATCTGCCGACGTCATGGAGTCATCCGAAGATGCCGGTAATTCGATGCTTGTTCCGATAGCCTCCAGCACAGAGTCGGTGTTGTCTCCAGCATCGGCAGAGCCGGATCCGGATCCCACATATCCGACAAAGTGCGATGCGCCCCTCCTGAGATAACTGCGGTCTTCATAGTAGGCTTCGTCGAAACGTCTGATGGTCTCGAGGATTGCATCTATGCCTGGGTTTTGCATTATCATGCGTCTTAGTGTGTATCTCAGGAAAGGCCTGTCTGTCCTGGCGTCATCAGAGCCGGAACCAGTGTTGTTGCTATGCTCCTCCTGGATTTCAACTTTAGCGGGTGGGTCGATCTGGGATTCGGTCTCTCTAGGGAGATCCACTCCAGATTCAACTTGGACCGCCAGGTCTGCTTCAGGCTCGGATTTCTCCACTATCTCCGCAACTGGTGTGGGTTGGGTGGGATTAGGGTTTTCTGAGATTTGGAACTCTGCCACCTCCGCGAACAAAGGGGACCTAGAAATTTCTTCTGCCTCTATCATCACCGCTGGGGTGGGTGGGATAGGTTCAGCAAAGTCGATGTAAACATTGATCTCACCAAAAGACATGATGGTGTAGGTGGTCACGGCTTCCCTAGCCGGAATCCAAGTCTCGTCGAGGACGATGAGAGGGACGTCGCTGGCGTAAAGGACGCGACCGACGACGATAGTCTCGCCGATTCCAATTCTTACAGATTCCGTTCGGAACGTAGCTCCGAAGCTCACTTGCCCCACAGTGGGCGCCAAATGTCGTCGGATTGATGACAAGTACGCCATTAGGGGGTCCTCGAGGCGTGCGGAACAAAGGGGTGTGAGGCGTATGGTGTTCCGAGACAGTGAGCACACAAGTTTACCTAGGTTCGAATCTACCGGCTTTGGACGGATCCTACTCCTGCTAGCAATCCAGTAATACGGCAGAGCCGGAATATGGGTTACAAGGGGTTCGCCTGTGCGAGTTGAGATTGTAGACTATTCGGTGCCCTAAAGGCTTTGGGCCCATGTACATGTCATCGTTTTCATAGCGCCGCACCTCTATGTTGGAATTGATCATGTGCCTTGTGTCGCTCGGGGATAGAGATCGTCCCGAATGTCGGTTGTGGCTGCGGCGCCTTGGAGCCGGACTTCGGCTTCTGCTGCCACCTCCTCCGCCATGTCATCCTCCTTTTCCCCCTTGGGAGCCGTTGTGATGGCTGCTTGGTGGAGAGGGTGGGGCAGCTGAATTGTTTCTGGCTAATCGCCGGCCTCCATCCGGAGCGTCATTATTCCGGTTCCGGGTAGGATCTTGACTACAACGAGCCCCCTGCCAGCTCGTACCAGCATGGTTTCTGTCGTTCCTTCGTCCGTCGTTCCCACCATGGTGAGGCTCAGCCGGACGGCTTGCATGTCTAGGAGGTGGCATTTTTTGGCGATCCTCCTGCCGACGTTTCTCTTTATCTTCTCCTCTTCGATCGTTGGACTCACATCGGGGAGGGTTCTTCAGATTCAGTGCAGCAATGTCATCTTTCTCGGCTTCTGGAGCGACGTTGCTCCAGTTACGGGTAGTTCTGTGATGCTGTCCTGACGATCCGGTTCTTGAATAATTGTCTTCCCGTCGTTCGGGGTTATGATACTGCGCCCGAACGTAATGGGATCTTACGCCAGCCCATGCTGGATCTGTGCGACATTGGTCAGAATCCGAGACCAGTTTTTGACTTCCGGACAGGGCGACCTTTTGCTGCTCCAGTCCCTTGTTGAGTAGTTTGATACCCAAACGGATCTCCTTGATACGTCCATTTTGCATCACTATTTTATGTCTTAATTCACTATTATTCATTGATATATTTCGTATTGAGAGGTGATACTTATGTTATTTCATCTGTTTTTGCATGGTTGATGACTTTTGGAGCATGGACCGCTGCAGTCAGGATTCTGATGGAAAAGGTGCTGTTTGGAGGCAAAATTCACGAAGATGAGAAAATCCGAGAAAATATACGGAAAATTCTATTTTTCCAGAAGACTCAAGATGCCAGAAGATGGAGTGGAGGTGGGCCACAGGGGGCCCACACCACCCCATGGCGCGGGCAGGCCTAGGCCGCGCCAGGGAGTGGTGTGGCCACCCTGGCCCACTCCAGCCTCTCCCCTCTGGTGTATATCTTCCTCCCGAAACCCTAAGACTCGGGGAGTGGCCACAGAAAGATTCCGCCGCCTCTGCAGGGCGGAAAACACCGAGAGAGAAAGATCTCTCCGGCAGACAGATTTCTGCCGGGGGAATTCCTTCCCGGAGAGGGGATATCGTCGCCATCAACACCACCATCAAGCTGGACTTCATCGGGATCATCATCATCATCACCACCACCATCATCACCATCAGCACCCTCATCACCATCTCCATATTGCTGTAACAATTGCGTTGAATCTTGCTATAGTTCATAGGGGAAACTTTCCTGGTGTTGATTACTCTTTGTAGTTGATGCTATTGAGTGAACCATTGAATTATTGTTTATGTTCAGATTGTTATACATCATTATTCCATCTCTGATCATGATCCATATGATGTCTTGTGAGTAGTTCGTTTTGTTCTTGAGGACATGGGAGAAGTCTTGTTGTTAGTAGTGGAGTTGCGTTGAGAAAGATTCAATAGATTGTTATTTAAGTTGTGGTGTACTTCTTCTAGTGGTGTCATGTGAACGTCGACTACATGACACTTCACCTATATGGGCCTAGGGGAATGCATTTTGTATTTGGCTACTAATCGTAGGGGTTGCCAGAGTGACAAAAACTTGAACTCCCGTTAGGAAACAATTGCACAAGGGATGTAAGGGTCTTAGAGTTTAAAGCTGTGGTTAGGTTTCTACCTTAATTACTTTCTTGTACTTACGGATGTTTGCAAGGGGGTTTAATCACAAGTATGTATTAAGTCTTGGATGGGATGGTACATTAGCACAGGTTCACCCACACAACACTTAGCAAGCTAGAGAAGATTAATCGACTATATGAAGCGAAAGCACTTGACAGTCTTCCCATGTGTCCTCGAGAACGTTTGGTCATCTATAGAAATACAACCGGCTTGTCCTTTGCTGCATAAAGGATTGGGCCACTTGCTGCATTTATTCCTACTGTCTTTTATTTACTCATACTTTGTTTACTTGCTTTATCGAAAACCCCTAAAAATCCGTTTGTTAAGTATTTGCAGAGAATTCCTGATCCATACCACTAGCCAGCACCTTCCGCTCCTCGTTGGGTTCGACACTCTTACTTATCGAAAATACTGCGATACACCCCCTATACTTGTGGGTCATCAAGACTATTTTCTGGCGCCGTTGCCGGGGAGTGAAGCGCTATTGGAGAGTGGAACTGGTAAAGGAAACTTCTACCGTGATTATTGTTTACTTCTGCTAGTTGCTTTATTTTCGTTATGGATAATTCACCGAGTTTCTTATTTGGTAATGCTACTACCACTGCTAAGGTAGTAGATAAGCCACCACCTGCTGAGAAAGATGTTTTCTAAATACCTACAAGAATTATTGATCGTGTTATGGATAACTACTATGTTGGGGATGGAACTGTCCATCCCGGTGATCATTTTCTCTTTATACACGAATTATGCGGGTTGTTCAAGTGTGCAGGTATTACTACAGATCAAGTTAAGAACAAGTTATTCTCATTATCACTTAAAGGAAGAGTTGAGGAATGGTATAAGCTACTGAAGAATGGTCAAGCTCTGGAATGGGAGGAAATAGTGCCTCTCTTTTATTCAAAGTTTTATCCTCCTAGTGAAATTCATAAAGATCGAAATCAAATATACAACTTTTGGCCTCTTGATGGAGAGAGTACTGCTCAAGCTTGGGGGAGATTGAAGTTACTAATGCTCAAATGTCCCATTCATGAGCTCCCCAACAATATTATTATCAATAACTTTTATGCAAGGCTCCCTCTACATGATAAGGATTTATTGGATGCTTCCTGTGCTGGATCATTCACTCGCATGGAAGAAGAAGTTAAATGGGACCTTCTAGACCGTATTCAAGACAATGCTGAAGCTTGGGAGAACGACAAAGGTAGAAAGTCAGGTATAAAATATGATTATGAATGCATTGAATCTTTTATGGGAACTGATGACTTTCAAAATATTAATAATGCTTATGGTCTTGATTTGAAAGTTATTACGAATTGCTTTAGAGCTTTTGCTTCGTATATTGAAATTCCAAAAAAGGGATGGAATAAGTACCATGCATCTTATAAAGATATTGTTGACCATGTTCCTATTGGGAGCACTGAGTGTTGCATTATTGATCATATCCTACCTGAACCTTACATCGAGAAGATTCCCTTCCCAGATAAGGTAAAGGATCATCCTGTGATAACTAATGTAATCACTAAAAGTGGAAAGAAAACTGTAAAACCTGATGAACAAATAAACATTGAACTTGTCGTAGCAATTGTGAAAGACCTTGTTACTAAAAGCGTAGAAGATGGGCACATAGTCTTCTGTGAGGATGCTTCCAATATTGTTTCACATCCCAATAGATCTAAAAAAGGCTAGTGTTCCTGTGCTTTCTGTTAGAATTAGTGATCATTGCTATTATGGTTTATGTGATATTGGTGCAAGCTCTAGTGCTATTCCTTATGAGCTTTACAGAGAAATTATGCATGAAATAAATCCTCGCGAGTTGGAGGAGATTGATGTGGTTATTCACCTTGCTAATAGAGAGACTATCTCTCCAATTGGCATTGTGCGAGACGTGGAAATCCTTTGTGGTAAGATCAAGTATCCTGCTGATTTTCTAGTACTTGGTTCAGCTGCTAGTAAAACTTATCCTATCATTTTCGGTAGACCTTTCTTGAGTACCTGTGGTGCTATTATTGATTGCAAGAGGGAGAAAATCTTTACCAAGTTTGATGGGGAATCTTATGAGTTTAATTTTTCGAAATTTACTAAAGAACCTTGCGAAGAGGAAACCCCTAATGAGGATTTTAGAGTTGAACAACTTGCTTGTATCTCTCTTGCTCCTAACAATGCTTTGCAGCAATTTATGGAAGATCACGAAAGTGAGATCTTCATGGATGAAAGGAATGAGATTGACGAGATCCTCCGTTGTCAGCCCAGGTTTCTTAAACATGACTTGCCTGTAGAAGACTTGGGTACCACTTTGCCACCTAAAAAGGACCCGGTCTTCGATCTAAAACCTCTCCTTGATGATCTTAAATATGCTTTTATTGATGATAAAAAGATATATCCTGTTATTATTAGCGCTAAACTTTCAGGGGAGGAAGAAGAAAGATTATTGGAAGTTTTGAAGAAACACCGAGGAGCTATGGGCTATACTCTGGATGATTTGAAAGGGATTTCACCTACTATATGTCAGCATTCTATCAACATAGAACCAGATGCGAAGCCAGTAGTGGAGCACCAACGACGTTTAAATCCTAAGATGAAGTGGTAAGGAATGATGTATTGAAACTCCTTGATGCTGGTATTATTTACCCTATTGCTGATAGTGAATGGGTTAGTCTTGTTCATTGTGTTCCTAAAAAGGGAGGTATTACCATTGTCCCTAATGATAACGATGAGCTTATTCCTCAAAGAATAGTAGTAGGCTATAGGATGTGCATCGATTTTAGGAAAGT
Organism: Avena eriantha; assembly: GCA_910589775.1. NCBI lineage: Eukaryota > Viridiplantae > Streptophyta > Magnoliopsida > Poales > Poaceae > Avena > Avena eriantha. The sequence continues at coordinate 450,691,415 of OU342744.1, read as the reverse complement.
CAATAAAGTCATAACTACCCGCTTCCTTTTATTGATCAAATGTTGGAAAGGTTGTCTAAAAAGACCCATTTTTGTTTTCTTGATGGTTATTCTGGTTTCTCTCAAATTTCTGTTAAACAACAAGATCAAGAAAAAACTACTTTTACTTGCCCTTATGGAACTTATGCCTATAGACGTATGCCTTTTGGTTTATGTAATGCTCCTGCTACTTTCCAAAGGTGCATGTCTTCTATCTTTCATGGCTTTTGTGAGGAAATTGTAGAAGTGTTCATGGATGACTTTTCTGTCTACGGAACTTCTTTTGATAATTGTCTGCACAACCTTGATAAAGTTTTGCAGAGATGTGAAGAAACTAATCTTGTTCTTAATTGGGAGAAATGTCACTTCATGGTTAACGAAGGGATTGTTCTTGGGCATAAAGTTTCTGAAAGAGGAATAGAAGTTGATAGAGCTAAGGTTGAGGCAATATAGAAGATGCAATGCCCAAGAGACATAAAAGGTATTCGTAGTATCCTTGGTCATGCTGGTTTCTATAGAAGGTTTATTAAAGACTTTTCTAGGATATCAAAACCCCTTACTAATCTTCTTCAAAAGGATGTACCCTTCGTTTTTGATGACGAATGTAAGGAAGCTTTTGAAACTCTTAAAAAGGCTTTAACAACAGCTCCTATTGTTTAACCACCTGATTGGAGTTTACCCTTTGAAATAATGTGTGATGCTAGTGATTTTGCTGTAGGTGCTGTCCTTGGGCAACGTATTGATAAAAAGCTGAACGTTATCCATTATGCTAGTAAGACTCTAGACGCTGCTCAAAGGAATTATGCTACTACTGAAAAGGAATTTCTAGCTGTTGTCTTTGCTTGTGATAAGTTTAGGCCCTATATTGTGGACTCAAAAGTAACTATTCATACTGATCATGCTGCTATTAAATATCTTATGACAAAGAAGGACGCTAAGCCTAGGCTTATTAGATGGGTATTGCTTTTACAAGAGTTTGATCTACATATAGTAGATAGAAAGGGTGCTGAAAATCCTGTAGCTGATAATTTATCTCGCTTGGAAAACATCTCTTTTGATCCTATGCCTATTAATGATAGTTTTCCAAATGAGCAATTAGCCGTAGTAGGGGTGAACTCGTGAGGAAGCCCTTGGTATGCTGATTATGCTAACTTTATTATCTCCAAGTATTTGCCTCCAACTTTTACAGCTCAGCAAAGAAGAAAGTTCTTTTATGATTTGAGGCATTATTTTTGGGATGACCCACACTTATACAAAGAAGGGGTTGATGGTATTATGCGAAGATGTGTTCCAGAGTATGAACAAAAAGAGATATTGCGTAAATGTCACGGGAGCGCCTATGGAGGACATCATGCAGGAGATAGAACTGCACAAAAGGTATTACAATCAGGTTTCTACTGGCCTACCCTTTTTAAAGATGCAAGAAAATTTGTTTTATCTTGTGATGAATGTCAACGTGTTGGTAATATTTCTAGATGTAATGAAATGCCTATGAATTACTCTCTAGTAATTGAACCTTTTGATTGTTGGGGATTCGACTTTATGGGTCCTTTCCCTCCTTCGAAGGGTTACACTCATATTCTTATTGCCGTTGATTATGTTACTAAGTGGGTAGAAGCCATTCCTACGAAAAGTGCTGACGGAGAAACCTCTCTAAAAATGCTTAAGGATGTTATCTTTCCTAGGTTTGGAGTGCCTAGGTATCTCCTGACTGATGGGGGTTCTCATTTCATTCATGGCGGTTTTAGGAAGACCCTCGCTAAGTATGATGTTAATCATAGGATTGCTTCAGCTTATCACCCCCAAACTAGCGGGCAAGTAGAGTTATCAAATAGAGAAATTAAATCTATCTTACAAAAGACTGTTAATAGGTCTAGAAAAAACTGGGCTAAGAAGTTGAATGATGCTTTATGGGCTTATAGAACTGCTTATAAGAATACCATGAGAATGTCTCCTTACAAAATGGTTTATGGGAAAGCTTGCCACTTACCCTTAGAATCAGAACACAAAGCTTACTGGGCAGTGAAAGAACTAAATAGAGATTGTAAGCTAGCTGGTGAGAAAATACTTTTTGACTTAAGCTCTTTAGATGAATGGAGGAGTGAAGCCTATGAGAATGCTAGGCTCTTTAAAGAAAAAGTTAAAAGATGGCATGACAAGCGAATACTTAAGAGAGAATTTCATGTTGGTGAGAAAGTTCTACTGTATAGGTCTCGTTTCAGATTTTTTGTAGGTAAGCTACTATCAAAATGGGAAGGACCTTTCATCATTGAAGAAGTATACCGTTCAGGAGCAATAAAAATTTCTTCTCTGAAAGATAATACTACGCAAGTAGTGAATGGACAGCGACTCAAACACTATATTGCTGGAGATTCTTACAATGAAGATGTTGATGCCTTTCAAGTTATAACTCTAGAGAAATTCATTGAGGACCAAATTCAGAGACCTGCAGAGTCCGTTTCCAACTAGGTAACATTTCTGGTAAGAAAAGTTCCGCGAAAATACAATCCAACTATATTTTTGCAGTTTTCAGTCAATAAGGAAAGCTATGAAGCGAAAAAGGGACGGAACCGGAGCCAGGGTGGCCCATTCCTGGCCGCGCCACCAGGTGGTGAGGCCACCCAGGACTCCGTCTCCGACCCGTTTTCTCCCAGTACCTTCCTTTTGATATGAAACTTCGTAATATATAACCCCCCGGATCTTCCGAGGTTCGTATATCATGTTTTTGTTGTGTTTTTGTTTCGATCTGTTTCTGCTAGGTGTAATCTCAGATTTGGAGCCACAATGTCTTCCCCTGGAACATCCAAGGGAGATCCCTTAGAAGATATCATCAACCCATATATGAGAGAATTGAAGATTCATCCCAAGGAGTTGTTGCTCGAAGGTGGGGAGGTCCGGATTAAGGAGGTTCAAGGCCCTAAAGGTGAAGGAAATCTAGAGGACAGGATGGAAGCATTGGAGCAAGAAGTCTTTAGGTACAGGAAGATGGCGGAGCGCGAAGTGGACATCATCGACAAGATTTGTTCCGAACTCATCGCCGAGCACCAAAAAGGAGACTTCTGAACTCAAAGATGAAGTCTTTTCACTCCGCCAAACAACCAAAACACTGCAAGCACAGTTCTATGATGTTCAAAATCAAAACTGTGAGTATGAGGCTAGATTTAAACGCATAAGTGTCGCTGCAAGTTTTAGGATGTTGGAAACCACGATGTCCTTTGATGATGGGAAGCCTTTACCCTGGAAGACGGACGAAGATGAGAAGATACCACCACCACCTAAGGAGTAATTCGTCATCAGGTTTGGCATCCCCTTGGTTTGTTCCAAGCTTGGGGGAGTGCCGCGGTATCATATCACTATCTTCTATCTTTTTACCTTGTTAGTAGAGTCATATCATGAATAGAGGAGTTATTTTGTAGTATGGTTTGCATTATGGAAGTGTCCCCTCTCTCATTAGATTTGTATCCCTTGGTGTGAGTTTCCATTATGGAGTACTAATGAGAAGTTCTATCATTCACTCTTTTGCATACCTTATGATAGTTTTCAATTCGTGGTTATATGATTGATCTTGTTGTTAGTATTGGTAGCACTTTGGGATCATTGAGTTAATTTAGTTGGTTTTGGCAAACTTGGCTCGGTCAGTAGCAACACCTTTTCGAGAGTTGAAAATAAAAAGATAGAAGTACTCTAGAGGAAAATAATTTCATCATCTTTCTTTCTTGATTTGCTCATAAGTCTAGTTTTCTCTAGTTAAGATCTTTTGTGCTTCCAAGGAAGATTGCATGTTTGTCTTTACCATTTGTATGTTTGTTTGTTTCCTTCAACTCTTATACTTGCTACCCAGCCTTGCTAGCCAAAAACATGTACTGAGAGGAAATTCTTCTCGTGCATCCACTTCCTTTAAACCAAAACCTTTGCCATTTGTGTCCACCATACCTACCTAGTAGCATTATTGCTATTCCAAGTAAATTCTTGTTTTATCTACCTCCCAAATTAAACTTGTTATGTGAAATTTAGTGATTAAAGCTCTCACGAACTTGATGGCACACTTTACTTTCTTGCATTTAATAAACTTGAACCATTGGGTCCTTCTTTGTTGCGTATATGCTTGCGCTTTATGAGTTGAAGTTAGCCGAACCATGTATCATGGGGACCGCTTTCAACACTTCATTGGTACTTGTACCTAGTTGATATCATGTTCTTTTGCTTATGGATCCCGGTGGTGTGAAATAAAAGTGGAACTTGTAAGATCATGGAGTTTATATGTGTGTTAGAGAAACGCCTAGGCCGCTAGCCTAAGCCATGCCTAATCATGGTGGAAACTTGCAGCATAACTATAGTGAGAATTCTATGAAGCATCCTCAATAAAAACCTTTGCAAATAGCAAATAAAAAGATCGCTGAGATGCTCACTGTCTGCTTGCCTTGTCATTTTGATTATGGGATAGCTCCTGTGTCATGTGCAAGGGGTACCTCGTTGGCGGTTCTCAATGATACGCATGTATTTACAATGACAAGAGCTTGCTCGTGACTGAAGTTGAGTAGCATGAGGATCGGTACTCATATGTAAGAGGCTTGAGATTTCAACTTATAACTTGTCAAGCATATCCTCTTAGTTGTGTCACTTTAACCTTAATCACCTAAAGATGCCTATGATAGGGGCAATGAGAGATGAAAGCTAGTAAGTATCATAATTTTTGGGAGCTCTTTATGAGACTTGTAATCCCTGCTTCCCTCTTTGAAGGGCCCTTTCTTTTACTTTGTAGTTGAGTCAGTAAACCTATTCCCTTCTATCTCGGCAAGTATTTTGAGTTGATGTGTTTCATTCATTCATACGATGATTTATGCATTCATGTTTCTTATGTTCCTTGTTTTGCACATTGCTCTTATCTTGATGTTTACTACTTTGAAAGCTTTCGTTGAAAAACCATCTATTTGTGAACTCCAGAAAATTATCAACTATTCTTCGACCAAGAGCTAAGTTTGCCATTACCAATTATGATTCACTTTATGTATCTTTATTGTGTTTCCTTTACTCATTGCAAGTTGAGTTGTATAATAGTGAGTTGTCTTCTATTATGATCTATGTATTTGATGAATGTGATTCTTCTTGTCCGTATTTTTTTATCGACTCTTCACTCCATAAACTTGAGGTCATGTTTATTGAGCTCAGTTTCGCTTGGGGACAAGCGAAGCCTAAGCTTGGGGGGAGTTGGTACGTCCATTTTGCACCACTATTCTATGTCTTAATTCACTATTATTCATTGATATATTTCGTATTGAGAGGTGATACTTATGTTATTTCATCTGTTTTTGCATGGTTGATGACTTTTGAAGCATGGACCGCTGCAGTCAGGATTCTGATGGAAAAGGTGTTGTTTGGAGGCAAAATTCACGAAGATCAGAAAATCCGAGAAAATATACGGAAAATTCTATTTTTCCATAAGACTCAAGATGCCAGAAGTTGGAGTGGAGGTGGGGCACAGGGGGCCCACACCACCCCATGGCGCGGGCAGGCCTAGGCCGCGCCAGGGAGTGGTGTGGCCACCCTGGCCCACTCCAGCCTCTCCCCTCTGGCGTATATCTTCCTCCCGAAACCCTAAGACTCGGGGAGCGACCACATAAAGATTCCACCGCCTCTGCAGGGCGGAAAACACCGAGAGAGAAAGATCTCTCCGGCAGACAGATTTCTGCCGAGGGAATTCCTTCCCAGAGAGGGGATATCGTCGCCATCAACACCACCATCAAGCTGGACTTCATCGGGATCATCATCATCGTCATCACCACCATCATCACCATCAGCACCCTCATCACCATCTCCATATTGCTGTAACAATTGTGTTGAATCTTGCTATAGTTCATAGGGGAAACTTTCCCGGTGTTGATTACTCTTTGTAGTTGATGCTATTGAGTGAATCATTGAATTATTGTTTATGTTCAGATTGTTATACATCATTATTCCATCTCTGATCATGATCCATATGATGTCTTGTGAGTAGTTCGTTTTGTTCTTGAGGACATGGGAGAAGTCTTGTTGTTAGTAGTGGAGTTGCGTTGAGAAAGATTCAATAGATTGTTATTTAAGTTGTGGTGTACTTCTTCTAGTGGTGTCATGTGAACGTCGACTACATGACATTTCACCTATATGGACCTAGGGGAATGCATTGTGTATTTGGCTACTAATCATAGGGGTTGCCGGAGTGACAGAAACCTGAACCCCCGTTAGGAAACCATTGCACAAGGGACGTAAGGGTCTTAGAGTTTAAAGCTGTGGTTAGGTTTCTACCTTAATTAGTTTCTTGTACTTACGGATGTTTGCAAGGGGGTTTAATCACAAGTATGTATTAAGTCTTGGATGGGACGGTACATTAGCACAGGTTCACCCACACAACACTTAGCAAGCTAGAGAAGATTAATCGACTATATGAAGCGAAAGCACTTGACAGTCTTCCCATGTGTCCTCGAGAACGTTTGGTCATCTATAGAAATACAACCGGCTTGTCCTTTGCTGCATAAAGGATTGGGCCACTTGCTGCATTTATTCCTACTGTCTTTTATTTACTCGTACTTTGTTTACTTGCTTTATCAAAAACCCCTAAAAATCCGTTTGCTAAGTATTTGTAGAGAATTCCTGATCCATACCACTAGCCAGCACCTTCTGCTCCTCGTTGGGTTCGACACTCTTACTTATCGAAAATACTGCGATACACCCCCTATACTTGTGGGTCATCACTCCTCCAGTCCTGGATTAGCCGATAGAATTTCTCGGGCTGCCACGGTATTCTGTACTGGGGTTGGGTAAACCCAATCTCCATTGCTATCTTTCCATGGCTTCCTCATCTCATCTCCAAAAAGGACAGCATGGACACGTGGGAATTGGTCGTCATCTATGTGACGCTTCCATGTCTTCTGATGTAACCTAGACATGCAGTCCTTGTTTGACATGCGTTTCTTCTCCACCTCGATGTTCTTGGCTTCATCGAGGTGTTGTTGATGACGTGCTTCTAGGGCCTGCGCCCTTTTGTCCAGCTCATCCGCAGTAAGTTCTGCGGCTTGTAGGGATAGGTATGGTTAATGCAGCATCGATGAGTTTACGCGCACCTTTGGTGATCACGTGTCCATCCACCGGTGCTTCTTTTTTCGGCTCTTCTGGGATAAGTTCTCCATCCGAGTCTTCCTCATATTCCTCGGCAATCACCTCCTCTGTTAGAGGGTCTTTTGCCGGGGTCTTGTTCTTCCTGTTCCTCTTCTTTGCCTTCTTGGCAGCGCCGGTAGCAAAGACGGCTTTGGGTCCGTTTCCCAGAGTCAAGATCTGATCGGTACTTTCAGACATCTAGACTTCGGGATTGTCTCTGACGTCCATGTCATCCAGCGCTTTGGGAGAGTGTTCCCCGGATCCTTCATCCATGGCTTCTCCTTCTTCTGCAGCTTTGGAGTTGTACTCCTCTTCATATTCCGCGGAGAACTTTCAGAAATCTGCCGACGTCATAGATTCATCCGAGGATGTGGGAACGTCGGCGTTTGTTCCAATTGCCTCCAGCACAGAGTCGGTGTTTTCTCCAGCATCGGCAGAGCCGGATCCGGATCCTACGTATCCGACGAAGTGCGTCGCGTGCTTCCTAAGGTACCTGCGGCCTTCGCGATCAGCCATGTCGACACTTTTGATGGTCTCGAGGATTGCATCCGCGCTTTCGCCTTGGAGTATCATACGTCTTAGTGTGTACCCCAGGAAATGTCTGTCTGTCCCGGCGTTGTCAGAGCCAGAATCAGTGTCATTGATATGTTCCTCCTGAATTTCGACTTCCACGGGTGGATCGATCTGGGATCCGGCTTCTCCAGGGAGATCCACTCCAGATTCGACTTGGACCGCTAGTTCTTCTTTAGGCTCAGATTTCTCCACTATCTCCGCAATTGGTGCGGGCTGGGTGGGATTAGGGTTTTCTGAGATCCGGAACTCTGCCGCCTCCACGGACAAAGGGGACCCAGAAAATTCTTCTGCCTCTATCATCACCGTTGGGGTGGGTGATACCAATATTATTTTGTTACCAAAATTGTTCCTATAAGCATTATTACCATAAGTATTGTTGCCAAAGTTGTTATTTCTTATGAAGTTCACATCAACTTGCTCTTCTTGAGCAACCAAAGAGGCTAAAGGAACATTATTTGGATCAATATGGGCTTTCCCATTAACAAGCATAGACATAATAATATCAATCTTATCACTCAAGGAGGAGGTTTCTTCAACAGAATTTACCTTCTTACCTTGTGGAGCTCTCTCAGTATGCCATTCAGAATAATTAACCATCATATTATCCAATAGTTTTGTTGCAGCACCCAAAGTGATGGTCATAAAGGTACCTCCAGCAGCTGAATCCAATAGGTTCCTTGAAGAATAGTTCAATCCTGCATAAAAAGTTTGGATGATCATCCAAGCAGTCAGTCCATGAGTGGGACAATTCTTTACCAAAGATTTCATTCTTTCCCAAGCTTGAGCAACATGCTCATTATCAAGTTGTTTAAACTTCATTATTTCACTTCTCATGGATATAATCTTAGCAGGATGATAGTATTTTCCAATAAAAGCATCTTTACACTTAGTTCAAGAATCAATACTATTCCTAGTTAAGGAATTCAACCACTCTTTAGCTTTTCCTCTCAAAGAGAAAGGAAACAATTTCAGTTTAATAATATCACCATCTATATCCTTATGCTTTTGCATCTCACAAAGTTCAACAAAGTTATTTAGATGGGAAGCAACATCTTCATTACCAATACCAGAAAATTGTTCTCTCATAACAAGATTGAGCAAAGCAGGTTTTATCTCAAAGAAAGTATTTTCAGCCATAGGTGGAGCAATAGGAGTGCTCATAAAATCATTGTTGTTGGTGCTAGTGAAGTCACACAACTTGGTGTTTTCAAGAGTAGTCATTTTTTTGGGTTTTCAAATAAGAAAGCAAACAAGTAAAACTAATTTTTTTGTGTTTTTTTGAAGAACAAAACAAACAAACAAAGCAAAAAGAAACTAAGCAAAACAAAAACAACAAAGTAAAGAGATTGGTTATGAGGGACTCCCCTTATGAAGATGTCCTTGACTTCTCGGGAACGGCGCCAGAAAAATGCTTGATGGCTCAATGCACGGACCCTAGAAAAATTCTTGATGGCGGTGTTGATGTAGAGCTCGTTGGGAACCCCAAGAGGAAGGTATGATGAGCACAGTAGCAAGTTTCCCTCAGTTATGAAACCAAGGTTTAATCGAACTAGTAGGAGCAAGGAAACACCTCAAAGGTGTTACTAGCTGAGCTTTGGCAGGGCGCACTACCGGTGCTAGTAGCAACGTGGAGACCTGCACAACACAACCACATAACTTTGTCATCAACTTGCGATGAGGTTGTCAATCTCACCTTGTTTTGCGAAAAACAAAAGATTAAACGTATCGAATGGAAAGAAGTAAAAGTTTGCAGAAAGAATACACAAAGCAGAAACAGTTTATAGATTGTATGTAAAGTAATAGGCCAGGATCCATAGTTCACTAGAGGTGGCTCTCCTTAGATAGATAACATGCTGGGTGAACAAATTACAGCGGGGCAATTGACGAACACCGAGAAAGCAATACATGCATATACTAATCATCTTGACTCCTTTGAGACTTGATTGTGCATTACAACATAATACATAGACCGCCATCCAACTGCATCTATGACTAATAATCCACCTTCATGTTATCATCCGAACCCCCTCCAGTATTAAGTTGCAAGCAACATATTATTGCTTTATGAACTGTGTGTAAACTAAACAATACAATTGTTCTATGAACAAAGGATCGTTGTTTTCTCCCTAATAGCAACAACACATCTAGTACCTTAGAGATTTCTGTCACATCCCTAGATTACCAGAGGCATGAACCCACTATCGAGCATAAATACTCCCTCTTGGAGTTGCTAGCATCTACTCGGCCAAGATAGCTACTAACAACGGAGAGCATGCAAGATCACAAATAACAAAGACATGATAGAATCAATAATCAATCTGAAATAGCATCTCAATATCGATCGGATCCCCGCAAACACAACATGTATGAATTACAAATAGATGACATGAACGGAGCTCACAAGATCTAAACATGAAAGCACAAAGGAGGAGAAACCAGCCATCTAGCTACTACATGGATTCGTAGTCCAAGGATGAACTACTCACGCATCACACCGGAGGCTTGCATGGTGATGAAGAAGGCCTCAAGGGTGAATTCCCCTCTCCGGCAGGGTGCCGGGAAGAGCTTCAGATCCCCCCGATCTAGGGACAGAGACGACGGCAGCTACAGACTCTTTCGTGGATTTTTGATCGGGTACCTAGGGTTTTTGTCCCGAGGGTAACTTATAGGCGGAAGGAGAGGCCGAGAGGGTGCTGGGGTCGGCCAGACCACCCCCTGGCGCGGGCCAAGCCTGGCCGCGCGGCCAGGTGGTGTGGCCGGCCCCCAGCCCTTCTCCGTCTCGTATTCTGGCACTTGATCCCTTCCAGAAAAATAGGCACTTTGGCTTTTGTCCCGTCTAATTCCGAGAATATTCATTTTCTGACTTTTCTGGAGCCAAAAACAACACAAAACAGGCAGTTGGCACTGTGGCTCTTGTTAATAGGTTAGTCCAAGAAATCATAATAAAAGTACTCCAGAGTTGGAACAAAACATAAGAAAGTGGATAAAACCAAGCATGGGACATTAAAAATTATAGATACATTTGCAATATATCACCGGCTACGACTAAGAGTCGGTTACAGAGTACATCTTGAACTACAAGTAACATTACGGGCCTAAGTCGGTAAGTCTTCTAGGCCTTCCCGTAGCCGGATTGGACTCCGTCTTTCTCCCTGACTGGGCCGCCCATGAAGCAAAGCTCTAACCCGAAGTGGACCACCCTGGTTAGTGAGGAACTGTGAGGATACCCGGAAAGTACATCCCCAACACATACACCGCCATAAACAAGTCCCGAAGCTTCACTTGCCTGAATCGTAGCTTCACGTGGAAACGGGGCACTCCGTTCCTCGTGATCCACACACGGTAGATCATGATCCACTTCTGCCACAATCTCTGTAGCCGGTGATGGAGGATCCTCCTCATCCTTCAGCTCAGTTACTTCGAGCATCAGCATCATCGGTCCATCATCTCCTTCCTGGGCGATGAGAGCCCTCTCCTTTTCCTTTGGTGGTTTCCGGCAATCAGCCTTGAAGTGACCGAGCTCGCCGTAGTTATGACATCTTACTTTCTTTATATCAAACTTCCTCCACGGCGGGGCGTCATCTTCATCCTCCTGCCCCGTGATGTACTTTTTCGTTGGGCGTTGCTTCTCCTTGCCTCTCGTGGAGCCTCCTTGCTTTTCTTTCGAAAGAGTCATCCACTGCTGCTTCGTGAGCATCAGGAGCTCAACCTGTTCTGGATCACCGAAGCATATCCGAATTCTCTCGTTGTGTGCCTTGAATCTTCCAACGAGATCCTCAACTGTCAATGTATTTAGGTCGAGACATTGTTCGATCGATGTGACGGTCTGCATGTAGCGCGCCGGCACCGCACGCAGGAACCTTCTGACATTCTTGATCTCATCCAATCTCTCGCCATATCCCCTGATTGCGTTGACGAGGGTAACGTAACGGGCGGCAAACTGATCAACCGTCTCGCTGTCCTCCATCTTCAGATCTTCATAGCTTTTCGTCAAAGTTTGAAGACGTGCTTCATTCACGCGGGTAAGACCTTGGTGCAAGATCTTGATCGTCTCCCATGCATCCTTCGCCGATTTCTTTCTGACGAGGTGTTGCATCACGTCCTTCGGCACGACGGAATAGAGCGCCGTTAGCGCTTGGCGATCCTTCCGGTACTTCACGCCTCCCTTGACGTACTCGTCACCTCCTGGATCGACGGTCTCCCAAACCTCCTGAGCCTCAATGGCCACCTCCATGTTGAGTGCCTATAGTCCGTAGTTCTTGCGATCGAGGCGCGGATACAAAGCCGCCCCCACCGTTCCGTCACCGGTGCCGATGCCGAGCTCTTGCTAAACTTCATCATCGTCATGACCTTCTTGTACTTTCAGCAGATCACGAACGACGATTTTGGCTCTGATACCAATTGTTGGAATTGGTCCTGACACGCCGCGTAAACTCGCCGAGTACTTTCCGACGGTACGCGCATGTTGCACAGCTAGCTCGATTACTTTCCGAGCTGATTCGGCAAAAACTTCCGGCAAGACGTACACAAAGACAAGTCGCCGAGATACATGCACGTTCTAATAAGCTAGTCTTAACTAGAATCGATCAACTAGTAGAGCTGGCTCACGAAACACACGCACGCACACGGAAACGCTCGATTATTGACATAGGAGCGCATCGCTCCTGTTCTTTTCTTTATCTCTCTTGGCTCAGGGTCGCTTACAAGATTGCAGGCTACATGTATATAGACACGGCCAGAGCCGGCTCCTAGATTACGACTCGGTAATAGTTACCTATCCTACCCGGAAACATCAATGTATACTACATGGAACCAACGTCACGGAAGCAACAGATCCTTCTACGTATACTTTTCATATACTTTCCATATACGACTGAGCATACGACACCCCGCCGGTGTCGAACGTCGTGGTTAATTCCAACAGTTGGGTCAAAAAAGTTTCCTATGCAGCTATATTAAAACTCTTTGAGATATCAAATATATCTCGACGGGCAGATGTTAAAAGGCAAGCAATCGATTGTTTACTTGTCCGTCGCGTTACGAGGATGGTACAACTGGTGCTGGTATGATACTCCGTGATGAGCTAGGCAGTGATATTTTCTCCGCTTGCAGATTTATTCCGTCTTGCGGTGAAGCTTTTGAAGCGGAGTTGTTGGCCTGCTCAATGAAGATCTGGTTTTATCCGGGAAAAAAAAAGTTCTGACACAGCTGTATTTAACCACGAGCGCTGCAAAGCTAACATGGAGGCACATATTTTATCACGTTCGCCCACTACCCTAGATTTATGATCAACAATTAATAGACCCGGTCTTTGTGCTAAAGAATATACCCTATTTTATCCAGGTTATCTAAAGAAATATCGGTAATTTTGTGAAATACCCCTATTTTATTCAGGTTCTCTAATGATACTATAAAACAATTTGCATGGTGAACTTTTACAGCTGGATATCTTTTTTTTTCTAGAAAATTAAACATGGAGATATCATGGGGCTAAGTTCTACGATGTCCTCTCTATGATTTATTATGTCAAGCTTTGGCCAGGATTGCATCGGTGACATGAGATAGATGTAGGTTGGCAACCTCTAGAGTTAAATACAGTAATCGTCCCTATACTCGTTCGACTTGCTCGATTTAGTCCTCGTACTCGGAATTTACTGAATTTTGTCCGTGTACTTGTGAATTAGGTTCGATTTAGTCCAATTGGATGTTTGCCGTCGAATTTGTGCTGACACGGACGACTGGAATCTTGCAAAAATACCCTCCCGCGTCTGAGAAAATTGCAAACAACTACCACAACTATGTCTAGATATATTAGCAGTCCCTATACTCATCTGTTTGACTCGATTTAGTCCTGATACTGATAATTTGCACAATTTAATCTGTGTACTCGTCAATTGGACTTGATTTAGTCTAAAAACATATTTGTCGTCGAATTTGAGCTGACCTGAATGACACGTGGACACGGTTCCCACTTGCAGGAGAGCGGCTCACGTGGAAACTTGCAGTACCCCCTCCCACATCTATAACCTATATTTCATTGGCTGCCGCTGTCGCTTTGACATTATCTCCCCTCTATGAAAAAAGTTACACGTTTCGGTCTAGTAATCGTTGCCATTGTCGCCTCCCTCTCTATCGACTCCTCCTTTTCCCTCCCTCTTAAATAGAACAATCTTAAATTGAAGAGTACTATAACGGCGTGGAGTGTCGGCTTATTGATTAGATGGAGAGTAGGTACTACACGCAAATATCTAGGAGCGAAAATGTATGTTCTAAATATGTGAGGGAGTCTTTGCAAATTTTCAGGCTAGCTAGTTTCCTATAAGTGGGACCTGCGTTCATGTGTCCTCTTTATCGCCTCAAATTTGACAACAAACCAGTATTTGTGCTAAATCGAGTCCAATTGACAAGTATCAGGACTAAATCGAGTCATTCGGACAAGTACAGAGACTAATTCTGTATTTTGCAATATGTGTGGTTGTTTTTTTGCAATTTTCTGCGTGAGGGTGTTCTTGTAAGATTTCAGTCCACGTGTCATCTGCGTAAGCTCAAATTCAACGGTAAACATTAAATTAGACTAAATCGAACACAGACAAAATGCAGCAAAATTTGAGTACGATGATTAAATTGAATGCCCAACGAGACTGGTAATTTAACTCCAACCTTTAATCCGTGAGATTCTTATCGCAGGACCGTGAGTTCTCTAGTTAGCCAGCGCGACACAACATGGCTCGCCGGATCTTTTATATCTAACTTGGAGTCCCCCACTTCCTTATTTCTCCACCTAACCCCTAGTGCTGAGCGCTAAAGACACCTGCAAAGATCTTATCTTAGCAATGCCACTTAGAATGATTGCTGAGTGTTGGAATTTGGTGAGTTTTGGGTGTTGGCCCATTAGACAAATTCTGAAATTCTCTTTGGCCCATTTGTACATGGCAGCATATGGCTGTGCAAGTGGTGTGAAAGTTTAGTCTCATACTGCTAGTTGAGTGAGAGTTACACCTCCTTATATACTAGGTTGTTCCACCACTCACTAAGGTGTGAGAAGAAGAGCAGCTCTCGCGCACTCCTCCTTCGACGTCGTCCGCCTCGCCACGCCTCGCCTTGCCTCGTCACGTCGCGCGCGCGCGCGTCGCGGGTTGCGGGAATCTCGCCGAGCCGAGCTTTATTTTTGCTAGTCAGGAAAATTAATCATAGATTAATTACGAGTCATTAACGGACGCGTTAATTGGTCAACCGTTTCTAGTCTTTATGGGACGTGGACTGTTACCGACTTAGACGTGGGCTGAGTCCCATGACCTCCCTAACTTGTGCTATATAAAGCGTCTACGCTAAACCTAATTGGCATCGCTTACCACACGCGTCTCCTTCCAGTCTATTGCGCCACCGCTTTCGTCTTCCCCATCTCGGCTTGCGACGTGCACCGCAGATCGGGACAGTAGGCCTCCGGAACCCCGTATCTTGTGAACCTGTACGGGTGAGGGGCGATCAGGTTTTTGGGGAGCGCTCAAGCGCGACTACTGGCTTGCACAACGTCTTCCGACGACGTGTTCCCGGACGGCGACTTCTTTTCGTACATCACCGACCTCTTCGACAACCTCAACATGAGCGACGACGCTACCACCGCCGCGGCTACCGCTGTTGCCAACGCCGCGGCTGCTGCTGCCGCTGCTCTACCGTACGTAATACTGAACTGTCTCTTTCAGATTCCGCTAGAGTTCTTTATTGTAGCGATTGGTGCAGATGTGATAGGTTTGTCTTATTTAGATGTAATCTGTTCATCTACTTTGTTGATTTGCATGATTAGTTTTGGTACTGTCTGTATGATCATGCTTTATCAGTTTATTATTCGGATTAAATCATATGGATTATTGCTTATATTTTTAACAATCTAAAAACCTGATTATAGGAAACTGAATTCTACCGGTGTAGCCGCGGATACTAGGCCTCCTTCGTTTGATGGTATGCATTATAAGAGATGGCGCGCGAGAGCTATTCTATGGTTTTAAAACCTAAACTGCTATAGCGCCACTCTTGGCAAATCTGAAGGAGATCTTTCTACCGAGCAGGAAGCGGCCTTTAAGAAAGCCGATAACATGTTTATGGCGGCTTTGTTCAGTATTCTTGCGGACAACATTGTTGACCCATATATGTCATTTGATAATGGCAAAGACGCGTGTGATGCGCTCGAGGCCAAGTTTGGGGTCTCGGACGCTGGCAGTGAGTTGTATGTCATGGAGCAATTCTATGACTACAAGATGGTTGATGAGCGCTCCATCGTTGAGCAAGCTCATGAGATACAATCACTTGCCAAAAAACTCGAGCAGTTCAAGTGTACCTTACCGGACAAGTTTGTGGCCGGAGGCATTATTGCCAAGCTTCCTCCCATGTGGAGGAACTTTGCTACTTCTCTGAAACATAAGAGACAAAAGTTTTCCGTTACGGATCTCATTTGGTCTCTTCATGTGGAAGAGAAGGCGAGAGCAAAGGACACACATGCTCGAGGCTTTGAGGGAGCTTCTAGTGCCAATTTGGTATAGAAGAAAAACTTCCAATCTCACAAGTTCAAGAATAAGAACAAGTCTGATGGCAAAGGGAAGTTTGATGGCAAGAACAAGGCCACTCACTCCACCAACTTTAAGAGAAAAAATGATAAGAAGAAAGGCTCTTGCCACGTCTGTGGTGATCCTGATCATTGGGCTCCTAGCTGCCCTAATCGCTTTGACAAGAGGCAACATGGGAACAGTGGCAAGACCGCTAATGTTGTTATTAGCGATACTGAGATGAAGGATGTTGGGTACAGTATTTTACCTACTATCCTTTTAGTATGTCATTCTCCTGATTGGTGGATTGACACGGGTGCTAATAGACATGTATGTTCTGATATATCCATGTTCTCTTCTTATCAGGTCGTAAGGACCTCCTCCGTGCTGATGGGAAACGGCTCACGTGCTTCTGTTCATGGTGTTGGTACGGTAAATCTAAAGTTTACTTCAGGAAAGAACGTACAACTGAAGAATATGCAGCACGTCCCCTCCATGAATAAGAATCTCGTCAGCGGATCGCTTCTATGTCGAGATGGCTTTAAGTTGGGTTTTGAGTCCAATCAAGTTGTAATTTCTAAGTATGTACAATTTGTTGGAAAGGGTTATGAGTGCGGAGGTCTGTTCCGCTTATCTTTGTCAGACTCATGTACCAAAGTTATTAATCATGTTTGCAATGATAATGAGTCCAATATTTGGCATTCACGACTTTGTCATATTAACTTTGGTTGCATGACACGGCTATCAAATATGAGTTTAATTCCGAAATTTACCACTGTCAAAGGTTCTAAGTGCCAAGTTTGTGTGCAAGCAAAGCAACCCCGCAAGTCTCATACAGCTGCGGAACCGAGAAACTTAGCACCTCTAGAACTTATACATTCAGATCTTTGTGAGATGAATAGTGTGTTGACACGAGGTGGAAAAAGATACTTTATGACGTTGACTGATGACTCCACTAGATACTATTATGTTTATCTTCTGAAATCTAAAGATGAAGCTTTAAATTACTTCAAAAACTATAAAGCTGAAGCAGAAAACCAACTTGATCTTAAAATCAAGCGGTTAAGGTCGAATCATGGTGGAGAGTACTTTTCAAATGAATTTGATACATTCTGTACGGAACATGGTATTATTCATGAGAGGACGCCTCCCTATTCACCTCAGTCAAATGGGGTGGCCGAAAGAAAGAACCGCTGATACATTGCAAATGTATCTATAATTTTTGATGTTCCATGCTTGGTTTTATCCACTTTCTTGTGTTTTGTTCCAACTTTGGAGTACTTTTCATATGATTTCTTGGACTAACCTATTAACAAGACCCACAGTGCCAGCTGCCTGTTTTCTGCTGTTTTTGGTTCCAGGAAAGTCAGAAAATGAATATTCTCGGAATTGGACGGGACAAAAGCCAAAGTGCCTATTTTTTCCGGAAGTGATCAAGTGCCAGAATATGAGACGGAGACGGGCCAGAGGGCGGCCACACCACCTGGCCGCGCGGCCAGGCCTGGCCCATGCTAGGGGGTTGGTGTGGCCAGCCCAGGCACCCCCTCGGCCTCCCCTTCCGACTATAAGATTCCCTCGGAACGTAAACCCTAAGTACGCGATCAAAAATCCACGAAAGAGTCTGTAGCCACCGTCATCTCCATCCCTAGATCGGGAGGGATCTGAAGCTCTTCCCGGCACCCTGCCGAAGAGGGGAATTCACCCTGGAGGCCTTCTTCATCACCATGCAAGCCTCCGGTGTGATGCGTGAGTAGTTCATCCTTGGACTACGGATCCATGTAGTAGCTAGATGGCTGGTTCTCCTCCTTTGTGCTTTCATGTCTAGATCTTGTGAGCTCCGTTCATGATCAAGATCATCTATTTGTAATTCTGCATGTTGTGTTTGCGGGGATCCGATGGTTATTGAGATGCTATTTCAGATTGATTGTTGATTCTATCATGTATTTGTTATTTGTGATCTTGCATGCTTTTCCTTGTTAGTAGCTATCTTGGCCAAGTAGATGCTAGCAACTCCAAGAGTTAGTATTTATGCTCGATAGTGGGTTCATGCCTTTGGTAATCTGGGGAAGTGACAGAAATCTCTAAGGCACTAGATGTGCTGTTGCTACTAGGGAGAAAACAACAATCCTTTGTTCATAGAACAATCGTATTGTTTACTTTACATGCAGTTCGTAAAGCAATAATCTATTCCTTGCAACTTAATACTGGAGGGAGTTCGGATGATAACCTCAAGGTGGATTATTAGTCATAGATATAGTTGGATGGCGGTCTATGTATAATGTTGTAATGCCTAATCAAGTCTCAAAGGAGTCAAGATGATTAGTATATGCATGTATTGATTTCTCGGTGTTTGTCAATTGCCCCGCTGTAATTTGTTCATCCAACATGTTATTTATCTTAAGGAGAGCCACCTCTAGTGAACTATGGATCCCGGTCCTTTACTTTACATACAATCTACAATCTTTTACCGCTTTGTGTTTACTTTCTGCAAACTTTTATTTCTTTCCATTTGATACGTTTAATCCTTTGTTTTCCGCAAAACATGGTGAGATTGACAACCTCATCGCAAGTTGGGGACAAAGTTATGTGGTTGTGTTGTGCAGGTCTCCATGTTGCTACTAGCACCGGTAGTGCGCCCTGCCAAACCTCAGCTAGTAACACCTTTGAGGTGTTTCCTTGCTCCTACTGGTTCGATTAAAACTTGGTTTCATAACTGAGGGAAACTTGCTGCTGTGCTCATCATACCTTCCTCTTGGAGTTCCCAACGAGCTCTACATCAACACCATGCACCAAGCACTTTTCTGGGCGCCGTGCACTGAGCCATCAACCGCACTCTAACTGATTTGGTTAACGCCATGTTAGATAGATCGGGTCTTTCCAAGGAATGGTGGGGGGGGGGGGGGCGCTAATGACTGCGTGTCATGTCCTAAACCGTGTTCCCGTAAAGGATAAAACCATGACTCCATTTGAGGAATGTGAGAATAAAAGGCTTAAACTCCCTTACTTACGAACTTGGGGATGTTTGGCGAAAGTAAATATTCCAATACCCAAGAAGCGAAAGCTTGGACCAAAAACCGTGGATTGTGTTTTTCTGGGATATGCTTTTCATAGCATTGGCTATAGATTTTTGATAGTAGAATCTGAGGTATCCGACATGTATGTTGGTACTATTATGGAGTCGAATGATGCGACTTTCTTTGAGGACATCTTTCCCATGAAAGGTATGTCAAGCTCATCAACTCAGGAGATGACTAGTTCATCTAGTCAGGAATTTGTTATAATTCCTTAACCCACTATGCTGATAGAACACTATGATGATCCTGTGGAGGATGACAATGAAGCTCCTAAAAGGAGCAAGAGACAAAGGATTGCAAAGTCTTTTGGTGATGATTTCATTGTGTACCTTGTAGATGATACTCCCACCTCTATTTCAGAAGCTTACGCATCTCAAGATGCTGACTACTAGAAAGAAGCTATCCGTAGTGAGATGGATTGCATCTTAGCTAATGGAACTTGGGAGGTCACTGATCGTCCTTATGGGTGTAAACCTGTAGGATGTAAGTGGGTGTTCAAGAAAAAGATTAGACCTGATGGTACTATTGAAAAGTACAAGGCACGTCTTGTTGCCAAGGCTTATACCAAGAAAGAAGGTGAAGACTTCTTTGATACCAACTCACCTGTTGCCAGATTGACCACTATTCGAGTACTACTATTCTTGGCTGCCTCACATGGTCTTCTCGTTCATCAAATGGACGTTAAGACAACTTTTCTAAATGGAGAGCTAGATGAGAAAATTTATATGGAGCAGCCTGATGGATTTGTAGTAGATGGTCAAGAAGGAAAGGTGTGTAAATTAGTAAAGTCTCTATATGGTCTTAAGCAAGCTCCTAAGTAGTGGCACGATAAGTTTGAAAAAACTTTAACCGCTGAAGGCTTTGTTGTAAACGAAGCTGATAAGTGTGTGTACTATCGCCATGGTGGGGGAGAGGGAGTTATTATGTGTCTCTATGTCGATGACATATTGATATTCGGGATCAACCTCACTGTTATTGAGGAGGTCAAAGAGTTCCTATCTCGCTGCTTTGAGATGAATGACTTGGGAGTGGCTGATGTAATCTTAAACATCAAGCTACTGAAGGATGACAATGGTGGGATTACACTGCTTCAGTCCCACTATGTGGAAAAGATATTGAGTCGCTTTGGGTATAGCGACTGCAAGTCTTCTCCAACGCCTTATGATCCGAGTGTGCTACTTCGAAAGAATCAAAGGAATGCTAAATATCAATTGAGATATTCTCAAATCATTGGCTCGCTCATGTATTTAGCCAGCGCTACGAGGCCTGACATCTCCTTTGCCGTAAGCAAACTGAGTCGATTTGTGTCAAATCCTGGAGATGATCATTGGCATGCTCTTGAGAGAGTCTTGCGCTATTTGAAAGGTACCGCGAGTTATGGTATTCACTATACTGGGTATCTTTGAGTACTTGAGGGGTATAGTGATTCAAATTGGATATCTGATGCTGATGAGATTAAGGCCACAAGTGGTTATTTGTTTACACTTAGTGGTGGCGCTGTTTCCTGGAAATCTTGCAAGCAGACCATCTTAACAAGGTCAACTATGGAAGCAGAACTCACAACATTAGACACAACCACTGTTGAAGCAGAGTGGCTTCGTGAGCTTTTGATGGACTTACCTGTGGTTGAAAAACCTATACCTGCCATCCCGATGAACTGTGATAATCAAACTGTGATCATGAAAATAAACAGTTTTAAGGATAATATGAAGTCATCAAGGCATGTGAAGAGGAGATTGAAATCTGTCAGGAAACTGAGAAACTCCAGAGTTATTGCGTTGGATTATATCCAAACGTCTCAAAACTGGCAGAACCCTTCACAAAGGGTTTATCACGTAATGTGATAGATAATGCATCGAGGGAGATGAGTTTGCGACCCATACTTTGAGTTGCCCACAGTGGTAACCCACTCTATGTGATCGGAGATCCCGTGAAGTAGAGTTGGGAGACAAGCTATTGGTCAGCTGGGAGGAGAGTATGCCCATATTATATTTACATCTCCATAAAGATGCAATAGTCTCTTATTCTGCATGGCAGGTTGATATTTATCTTAATATGTTCCAAGTGGCTTTTCCAAGCAGAGATGTTGTCCTGCAGAATATCTATTGAGGAATATACCTATATGAGTCCGACTGTTAAACGTTGCAGTCTATGAGAGTTGGGTGCTCTCTAATAAACTCATGAAGGGCCCTAGAGTATGACGCATAAGCTCCAAACCGCGGGAAAGCCCTGCCGCAGCCCTGTACTGGTCTAGATTTTGTGTGAAACTAGTGTGCATAAAACTTATAGTTCAAGGCATAGTCCACTATTCAAGTTGATCGCTAATGTAGCATGGAGTTTAATGTGGAAGTTCAACCTAACAGTCTCCACTACACACCGGTATATAAAACAATAGTCTGGAATGGAAATGAGGTGATGTGCCAATGAGACTTTGTGGGGGATTGTTGGAATTTGGTGAGTTTTGGGTGTTGGCCTATTAGAAAAATTCTGAAATTCTCTTTGGCCCATTTGTGCATGGCAGCATATGACTGTGCAAGTGGTGTCAAAGTTTAGTCCCATACTGCTAGTTGAGTGAGAGTTACACCTCCTTATATACTAGGCTATTTTACCACTCACTAAGGTGTGAGAAGAAGAGCAGCTCTCGCGCACTCCTCCTCGGATGCCGCCCGCCTCGCCTCGCCACGCCTCGCCTCGTCACGACACGCGCGCATGCCACGGGTTGCGGGAATCTCGCCGAGCCGAGCTTTATTTTTGCTAGTCAGGAAAATTAATCATAGATTAATTACGAGTCATTAATGGACGCGTTAATTGGTCAGCCGTTTCCAGTCTTTATGAGACGTGGGCTGTTACCGACTCAGACGTGGGCTGAGTCCCACGATCTCCCTGACTTGTGCTATATAAAGCGTCTACACTAAACCTAATTGGCATTGCTTACCACACGCGTCTCCTTCCAGTCTATTGCGCCACCGCTTTCGTCTTCCCCATCCCGGCTTGCGACGTGCACCGCAGATCGGGACAGTAGGCCTCCGGAACCCCGTGTCTTGTGAACCTGTACGGGTGAGGTGCGATCAGGTTTTTGGGGAGCGCTCAAGCGCGACTACTAGCTTCCACAATGTCTTCCGACGACGAGTTCCTGGACGACGACTTCTTTCCGGACGTCACCGACCTCTTCGACAACCTCAACATGAGCGACGACGCTGCCACCGCTGCGGCTACCGCTGCTGCCAACGCCGCGGCTACTGCTGCCGCTGCTCTACCGTACGTAATACTGAACTGTCTCTTTCAGATTCTGCTAGAGTTCTTTATTGTAGCGATTGGTGCAGATGTGATAGGTTTGTCTTATTTAGATGTAATTTGTTCATCTACTTTGTTGATTTGCATGATTAGTTTTGGTACTGTCTGTATGATCATGCTTTATCAGTTTATTATTCGTATTAAATCATATGGATTATTGCTTATTTCTTATATTTTCAACACTGAGTTGGAGGAGATAGGAAAAAAAGAAAGACATATATCTTATCTTAGCCAAGAAATGATCGCTTAGCACGATATGTCTGACCATATATTTAGGGATATATGTCGTAGGAGATAAGACTAAAAGATGACACATTGTACATAATATTTTGTCACCATATCAAGATTAAGTGCCTTGTATAAGATAAGGTTGTCACACGTACGGAGCGGAGGCAGGAGGCAGCCACCTGGCGATTGTGAAACTCCCAGCTAAACCCATCTAGGGTTCCATTCCCTCGGCGGCGACGCCGCCGGTCCGCTCCGTCTCAGGTGGTCTTAGGGTCTTGGAGGTGTGGTGGACCATGGTCTCTCGCCGGCGGGAGGGTTTTCGTTTCTGTTTAGCCTTTTTTCAGTGTCTTCTTTGAGATATTGAGGCGGTGGCTACGTTCTGAAGCCAGAATAAGGTCATCTCCGTCCTATCATCGCTCCAGTGGTGCGTCTAGTGCCGGCGGAGGGCACATGGAGTCATGTGTCCGGCGGATCTCTTCAGATCCGATCGTTTTCTATATTCGTTAGTGTGGTTTGAGGTCAGTTTTGTTCCGATCTACGGTTATCATCTTCGACGATGGTTGCTGCTTTTGTGCGCTGGTCCTATGGGGCCTTAACACGACGACTTCCCGTCTGTCTAGTAAAACAAGCCCTAGTACGACAAGCTTTGTCTGGCTCCGGTGATAGAGGGACGAGGACGGCGACGCGTCTTCGGCTCGTGCTAGTGTCTTTAGTCGTCGCTAGGTGGTCCAATGACCTATTTGTAATTTCTGTTACTTTTAGAGGTCTTTGTACTACAGTTGATGATCATTAATAGTTCGGTGGAATTTCGAAAAAAACCATTGTACGTGTCCTAAGTTTACTGAGCGCGTTGCCCGTTCTGTTGTGTGTTTTCGTTTTGATAGATCAGACGAAGATGCCACGACGCTATCGACCACATGAAGTGCACTTGAGCTTCAGCCCGCAGGTGACTTTTAGGGCGACCTAGGTCGCGTACAGCCGCCGCCGCCGATGGCGGCTTAGTATCTCCCGCGCCCTGCCCTGGCAAGGTGATCTATGATCAGTCCCCGCCAAGGGTTTTTGTCCTCCCCCGGAATCCATCCAGAGGTGAGGTTTTCCAAGGTTCCGATCGATCTGTTCTCAGCGTAGATTGAGGTTCTTTGGAGTAGCTTTGATCTACTCGTCTGGTTTCTGGTTTGTGGTGCAGTTTCTGATCTGTCTCAAGATCCGAGTTGATTGTTTGAGCATTTGGGTGGGCTAGTGATGGTTCTTATGTCTGCGTACAAATCCCTGCTGTAAAGTTCTGAGTTAATTGTTGAGTAGCTTTTGGCCGCCAACGATGATGAGTCTTTGAAGTTTGAATTGCCGAGGCTTGGGATAGTCCGAGGCTGTTCAAGAAGTAAGCAGGTTGATACAACTGTACCACCCTTTCTTGGTTTTCTTATCCGAAACCAAGATGTCAGAGAAGAAGGCAAAGAAGCTTAAGTGGCGGTTCGGTTTTGATAGCGCTTTTGCTGTTAAAAGCGAGGGTTTAAGTGGAGGACTGGTTTTGTTCTGGACCAATGACTCAACAGTGTCGGTGAAATAATTTAGTAGATCTCATATTGATATCATGATTACTAATGATAGTACGGGGATGGTTGAGTGGAGATTCACAGGCTTTTATGGTGAACCGGTGAGAGCACGACGAAAGACAGATTGGAATCTTCTCAAATTTATGAGGAAAGAATACGACAACCCATGGTTGTGTGCGGAAGATTTTAATGAAGTGCTATGGGCCACAGAACAATTTAGAGGAAATGAGCGGCAAAAGTGGATGATGAAAGGATTTCGAGATACAGTGGATGAGTGTCGTTTTACCGATCTCGGTTACTCAGGCCTTCCATATATACATGGGATAACAGGCAGCATGGCAACAGAAATATTAAGGTACGACTTGATCGTGGTCTAGGGGATGATCATTTCATGGAAGTCTTTGATAATACAAGAGTTCGGTATATCCAGACAACGGAATCGGATCATTGTGCCTTGCTAATTTCAGTAAGTACATCTGATTGGCTACAGGGAGATGGAGGAAATAAACCATTTAGATTTGAAAATATGTAGACTCGACATGATCGATATGATGAGGTAATTAATTCTATATGGAAATCATCAGTTGCTGGGCTCACTGAGGTACAACAAGCGTTGGGCCATGTCCAACTGGGCTCAAAAGTTGGAGTCATGCAGAATTTGGATCAGTTCGGAAGCAACTCAAATATCTAAGAGGAAAGTTAGAGAGATTATGGGCAGAATCCCTACGAACTGGTCCGACAAAGGAAGAATGTGAGACAATGAAAAAACTCTCCGAATTATTATCCCGAGAGGAAGCGATGATGAAACAACGTTCTAGAATACAATGGCTAAAAGAGGGTGACCGTAACACTGCATTATTTCATGCTAGAGCGAGGAATCGTGCGCGAACTAATAAGATCCTTTCGCTTAAAGACGAAAGAGGTATTTCGGTATCCTCCCAACCCGAGTTGGAGAATATTGCAATTAATTTCTATACCAAGTTATTTTTGGCACAAGATGGTACTAATCCGGAGCTGATTACGTGTTTTGCTGAGCAAAAAGTTTCCTATGAGATGAATGAAAGGCTATGTGCGCCTATAACGGACCAGGAGATCGAAAATATTTTGTTTATGATGCATCCCAACAAGTGTCCTGGTCCTGACTGTTTTACAGCTGGTTTTTATATAAGGCATTGGGATTTGTTGAAGTCCCATGTTTATCCTGCAATTAGGAAATTTTTCGAGGGAGGTGAAATGCCTGAAGTGGTGAATAGTACGATCTTGGTTCTCATACCAAAGATCAAACAGCCTCAAGATTGGACTCAATATAGACCAATTGCCTTGTGCAATGTCCTTTATAAAATTGCCTCGAAGGTATTATCTGTTAGATTGAGGCAGGTCTTGGATGAGATTATCTCGGAGTAGAGTACATTTGTGTCTGGTAGACTCATCACGGACATGTACTAACAGCGTATGATAGTATACACTATCTGAAAAGGAAGAAGGGGAAAACAAGATCTTGCGCAATTAAGCTTGATATGGCTAAGGCCTACAATCACATAGAGTGGTGCTATTTGCGGGATATCATGCATAAATTGGGCTTTGCCGATCAATGGATCTCAGTGATTATGAAGTGTGTTTAATGAGTCACATTCTCAGTTTGTGTGAATGGGAAGTTTTTAAATTTCTTTCGGCCCACACACGGAATTAGGCAGGGGATCTCCTTTCTGAAAGGAATATGCCCGAGAGGCAATAATAAAGTGGTTATTATCTTATTCCATGTTTATAATAAATGTTTATTTCTCATGCTATAATTGTGTTAACCGGAAACGTCAATACATATATGAATTATAAATAGATAAGGTTCCTAGTAAAGCCTCTCTTTATACTAGCTTGTTGATTAAGGGATGATCAAAGGTTTCGTGATCATGAACATTGGATGTTGTTAATAACATGATCATATCATTGGAGAATGATATGATAAACATGCACCCACAGTAGATGTAGCAATACGATCATGTCATCAAGTTTAAATTGCTATCGCATTCGTAGTAACTCAATGTCCTTAGACCATGAGATCACGTCAATCACTTTCACCAGAAGAGTATTTTGATTACATCAAACGTCACACCATAACAAGGTGATTATAAAGATGTTGTCGGGTATTTGGAAAGTGTCAGTTGAGGCTCATGGATCAAGAGCGGGATTTGTCCATCCGGATGATGGAGAGATATACTCAGGACCCTCTCGGTGATATCACATTGACATAGCCTTGCAAGCAAGTGATTTGATCACTAGAATGTCATATCACAAGAATGAGAAAAAGAGTACTTATTGGGAACGAGATTAAACAAGGTACAGATGATACCAAGTGATCGAATCTCGGACAAGTAATATATCGCGAGATAAAAGGAATTTGATTATAGCGAAAGAGGTTCAGACGATCATTAGATTTTCATGGAACTAGTGGGAGTCATTATGGATCTTCAGATCCCGCTAATGATTATTGATAGGATAAAGTCTCGATCATGTCTACGTAGTTCTCGAACCCGTAGGCAAACACACTTAAGTTTAACCCATGCATTTGAGCGGATAGGGAACATAAGGGAAGTTAATGGACATCGCAAAAAATTGTTCTACTGCGGAAAATTGTTCTGCCGAAATAGTTTCGAGGTATCGAAACAAAGCAAGGGATGGAAATATTAATATGTTCATTAAATGAAGTACTCATTAAATAAAGTGTTCATTAAATTGAGATGTATTAAAACAAGAGAATTAAAGTGCTTTAATGGAAAGACTTTTGATTTTTGAGTGGAGATTAAATGAGAGAAAGTGGAGGTGGAGTTTATGTGAGTGGAGGGAGCACTCACATGAATGAGAGGAGGGGAAGAGGAACCCTCTTGGCCGCCGGCCAAGGGAGGGGCTTGCCCCTCCCCTATAAAAGGAGGTGGCCTGCTCCTCCTCTCCACACACTCTCCCATAGCCTCTCCCATATGTCCTTTGGTTGGCATTTTGTCCCCCTTGCTTGCCTTGATCATTGCCACTAGAAAAGGTGCTCGGCGAAGCCCTGCTCTAAACATTCTCCTCCATCACTACTATCATGACGTAGTGCTGTTGAAGTTCCCGGGGATCCACTACTTCTGCTGTCCAGATGGAGCAAGGGATCGGGAGTCGTCGGCACACCGAACGTGTGATCGATTACGGAGGCGTTGCCCGTCCGTGGCGCTGATCGTCTGCACGTACTTGAGGAAGGTTGTGTACATTCTACATCATCCAAGTTTATTTGCGGAAACATTATCCGTGTTACGGTCATCGAGGGTGAGTCCATCTGAAACCGTTACATGTATCTCCTAGATATGATCTTGGTGGTTGCAACAGTAAGAATTTTTTTATTTTCTATGCAATGAACTGCATCAGTGGTATCAGAGCCGTGTCTATGCGTAGATACTTTGTACGGTTAGAACACATATGAATATGTGGGCACTGATGATCATGTTATTACATCCTTCATGTATTTTGGATATTGGCGGCATAGTGGGATGAAGCGGCTCGGACAGACTTTACAGGTCCTCGTACATGAGACCTGTTCCACGCTTGACATGCAACTAGTTTTGTATAAGTGGCTAGCGGGTGTCTGTCTCTTCCACTATAGTTGATATCAGATTTACAACAGGTTGCTAATAATTTGATTATTATCGTTGTGGTTTCTTGTTCGTAGGTAAGATCAATTCTATCTTCAAAAGCCCAAAGCCACGTAAAATATGTAAAAGATAAATTAGAAGCGTCTAGTTTTATTTTTGCTAGGCTTGTGTCATGATATGGTAAATGTTATAATTTTAGTATGATGAGATACTCTCGGGAATTATAACAAAGTGGGAGCGCCATAGACCTTGGTGCTACACAAATGGAATGATAGAGATCATACCATGATGCACAAGATAGTGATCAAGTGCAAGAATCATATCGTATCACTTTATGCATATGATGTTTGTTTGCATCTTATTTATGCTTATGTCTAGTTTAGAACTTGGCGGTAGCATTATAATATGATCTCTCCTACTGAATATCAAGATAATAATATGTTCTTCGTTAGTATGCACCGTTAAGAAAGTTCGTCGTTTCGAAGCACCATGTGATAATCGGGTGTGATAGACTCTACATTCGCACACAAAGAGTGTAAGATAGTTTTACACATGTGAGTATTAAGGTTCTTACTTGGCGAGCCTTGCATGTACAGACATGGCCTCAGAACATGAACCAAAAAATAAAGCACGAGTCATATGGATGATATGATGCCCATACGATGCTCGCCATTGGAGCTGCGCCACCACTCGTGATGATCGGTCATGGCGTAGTGAATTTGGTTCGTGCAATCACTAAAAATGACTAGAGGGATGTTGTTTTGAGTGGGAGTTTAATTTAGTAATTTGGATTAATTTGAACTTAATTTATCATAAACTGAATTGAAATGAATTTGCATAGTTCGTTGTAGTTACTGGCATTCGTTTACTACCTTGTATTTATCTATGATTGAGATAATATAACTATAGGATTCTGGATGTTTTACTTTACGAACTGGTATCTTTTTTTATGAGTGTCAATCTAACGTTTAAAGTACTATTGCAAACTTTCAGCAAAACCTCACTTACTCCGGGAAATTCAATAGGTTGTATTGAATCAAGAGTAACAAATTCCAGCATTAGTATCTAAGTATCATGCTTGCCTCCATGATTCTTGATATTGAAAATTGTTTTAATATCAATGTTATCAAGGAGTTGAAAATTGTTTCAGTAACCATCATCTATAGAAGATATTATGATATCTGAAATAATGTTTGGTTACAATATGATAGAATATAATTTTAGTAAGATACATGTTATCATATTGTATGAGAATTTGTAAAGGTTGGAGACGCTAGGCGTCCTAATCACCCAAAATATTTTGGGAATTAACATTATATTCATGATTCGTCCTTATGAGCTATAGTAGCTTGATCATAAAAGTTGTCATGATAATGATGGATAGAAGATGGAGGTAAAATGTTTACTACATTAAAAGGATTACTAAAAGGAATGCCATTTTGAAAGAACGCCAATCATTTGATGATGGTGATCTACTTCAAACGTGCAAGTCCAAAGGTATTAGTATTTGACTATACACGCTTTAAACTAGGTGTCATATGTATGGCACCACTATTGATGTTGATAGTTTCTTTTAAAAGAGAAAAGGAAATACTGAAAGAGAATCTTGGAAATATTTGGGAGAAAAGAAAAAGACTGGAAATGTCCAGCTTAGGTATATGAATGATATACACGTTATGGGTGTATTCTTTGCTTGTTAAACAATGTGGTTCTTTAGTATTGGATACCGGTATTGGGTACCGAATTTGTTAGTATGAAGTGTCATACAGAATACACAATTCATGAACTGCAATGGCCTAAGTAACTAGCAAAAGAATGTGTGATGATGTTCATCAAAAACAAATAAATTGTTATTGTGTTTCTCATTGACATTAAAGCTTGCCTTCGAGATTTGTACTAATAATTGTTATTTTGTTCCGGTATTATGAGAATAATGGTTATTCAAATAATTACCGTATTTCATTGAAGATGGATGAACTCTTTCAAATCTAGTTGGACAAATCACATCCATAAATACTGATGCTAAAAAGTCGCAAGACGAATGATTGGAATATGACTTTTGAGTGACATCGCTATTTAAATTATATTGGAAAGAAAACAAGAAGAAAACTGCATGTTAATGGATTTTTATAGTCTTTTGATTTTGATTAATTGACGCTTGTGAAACTTTCCTGGAGATAATTAAAACATCGTTCATGGGCCAAAGAAGAACGTATGACTAACCTATTGGACATAGTGCATGCTGATATATATTGTCCATTAGGTGTAGTTGTGAGTGATGGATTTAAACTTCATATGCTTTCTCCAAAATTTGAGTAAATACATGTGTATATTTACTTAATAAAGGAGAAGTATGAAACATTTGAAAATGTTCAAATGATTTCAAGATGAAGTGGAAAATCATTGTAACAGGAAAATAAAGAATTTATGATTGGATCATTGTTGGGGATATGCTATATTGGTATCCTCATAGCATGTCACCAATCCGCCTAACCCGGGTGGCCCATAGTTGGTAGCAATGCCTATGGCCTGCTAGGCGGCCGAGTTAGTCGGATCCAGAAGGGAGGACCATGCCGGATAAAGGAAGGCTATGTATGAGTCACCGACATACTCGGAGCCTTGGAGTACAAGACACGTAAGACTAGTTCGTGTAGGTGTAGGACTCTTTACCTTGTCTAGCAAGGACCTTTCCCTGTAAACCCTAGGTCTTCGTGTCTTTATAAGCCGGCATGCGGGAGCCTTTAGGGAAACAATTCATAACACCCTCGCACAACGAACCTATCTCTGTAACTCAGCGTATCGTCATTATAGTGATTTATAGCAGGAGTAGAGTTCCGCCACCGATGTGGGACTTGAACCTGGGTAAACTGTGTTACCTCGTACCCGCCAACTCTCCGCCTTACCCCACATCTCTAAACACGCACTATGAGGACCCCTCCATGGCGTACTCGTTGGCAATACCACGATAATTGGCGCCCACCATGGGGCAAGAGGCGCTTCGAGCTCTACACCGGGCGAGGTCCAATCTCTTCGCGGGAATCGGCGACACCGTAGCCATCAAACACGTTCTCTTCTTCGACAACGTCCTGATCGTCCCTCTAGATGAGTTCTGGGTGACGGTGAAGACGAACCCTACGCATTGCTCTGTCATCCCCATCGGAGATACCCACATCTTCATTGGCGAACCTGACTCAGGTCCTAGCTTCCAGGAAGTCGGAAACTTGTCAAGCCCCGCACGGACCGCCTAAGAGCAGGACACGTTCGCGGAAGGATCTGGGCCATACCTCTCCTTGGAGTATGGTGGCTCGGATCAGGAAATTTCAAAAGCCACCCAAACCGCCCCTGTGCAGGATATAAAGGTGCAAGGACCCCGCAAATCCGCTTGGCTTCCCCGAGCATTAGAGATGCGCATGTCTCACTTTGTCGGTGTTATCACCATCTTCGATCTAGCTAGATGCGTTTAGAGGGATGGAGAACCTCCCCGTGAATACCTCGCCAGATGGATTAGGGTGAGGGAAACCCTAGAGGGCGACCGCACTGACGAGCTCATTTACCATTTCGTGGAAGGTCTCACACCTGGAACACTCCTCCATCACACCCTCCGAAGGCGGCAAGCCGCAGGTCCTCTCACCCTTGGATGAAATGGCAATCGCCGTCATGGCCGGAGGAGGAAACAACAACAACGGTCCGCCTCCATCACCCTCCACATCCACCATCGCCAACACCAAAGCCAACTATGACTCCGTCCTTGATGCGCTATACGCCGACATCAATATGGACGGCGGTGGCTCGGATGCTAACTCGGAGGAATACGATGCTATTATGAGGGATATCGAGCAGGAGATTGCGAAGGAGGAGCACACCAAGAAGACCAACACTTCCCACCAGGTGCTAGTCGCCATTGGGAGCGTGATGGAAGAAGACGGACAGGAACCAGAACGTGAGAGAGCTCCACCCATGCCAACAGTTACCAGAGCATCAATAGCTAAGAAGGCCGCCGAGCCTCTGGCTCCGGCCAAATCTATGCCTCCTCTGGTTACCCGCCCGCAACCGGCACAGGAACTCACCATGGCCCCTAGTACGACCAGACAATCAAACCAGCCGCCAATGCCACCGTCAACATCTGCAATCGGCAACCCATTGGCTACCCCATAGACAAAGCAATCTACGACACACTCCTCACTGAACCTATCACCGTTGCCCATATCCGGAGCGTCACAGAGCTTGACGAGAAGCGCGCATCAATCTTGGTGGAGGCCAAATGCATCGCGGAGAAGGGCACTAAGCTAGACGAAGACATGGCGAACACACAACAATCCATCAAGGCGGCAAGAGCTATGGAGGCTGAGTACAAGCAATTGCTGCTAAAGCAGCAAAGAAGGCACTGATACGTTGCTAATGTATCTATAATTTTTGATGTTCCATGCTTGTTTTATATCTACTTTCTTATGTTTTGTCCACACTTTGCAGTATTTTTATACACTTTCTTGGACTACCTATTAACAAGATGCCACAGTGTCAACTGCCTGTTTTATGCTGTTTTTGGTTCTAGGAAAGTCAGAAAATGAATATTCTCGGAATTGGACAGGACAAAAGCCAAAGTCAATATTTCACCGAGGGGGACACAGAGCCAGAAGACGAGATGGAGAGGGGCCAGAGGCTGGACACACTACCTGGCCCGCGCCAGGGGTGGTGTAGCCGCCTCAGGCACCCCTTCAGCACCCCCTCGGGCACCCCCTTGGCCTCCGATACAGAAACCCTAAGTACCCGATCAAAATTCCACGAAAGAGTCTGTATCCGCCGTCATCTCCATCCCTAGATCGGAAGGGATCTGAAGCTCTTCCTGACACCCTGCCAGAGGGGAGAATTCACCCTGGAGGCCTTCTTCATCACCATGCAAGCCTCTAGTGTGATGCGTGAGTAGTTGATCCCTGGACTACGGGTCTATGTAGTAGCTAGATGGTTGGTTCTTCTCCTTTGTGTTACCATGTCTAGATCTTGTGAGCTCCATTCATGATCAAGATCATCTATTTGTAATCATACATGTTGTGTTTGCGGGGATCCGATGGATATTGAGATGCTATTTCAGATTGATTATTTATTCTATCATGTCTTTGTTATTTGTGATCTTGCATGCTCTCCGTTGTTAGTAGCTATCTTAGCCGAGTAGATGCTAGCAACTCCAAGAGGGAGTATTTATGCTCGATAGTGGGTTCATGCCTCTAGTAATCTGGGGAAGTGACATAAATCTCTAAGGTACTAGATGTGATGTTGCTACTAGGGAGAAAACAACAATCCTTTGTTCATTTAACAATCGTATTGTTTACTTTACATGCAATGCTTAATGCAATTATCTGTTGCTTGGAACTTAATACTGGAGGGGGGTCGGATGATAACCTGAAGGTGGATTATTAGTCATAGATGTAGTTGGATTACGGTCTATGTATAATGTTGTATTTCCCAATCAAATCTCATAGGAGTCAAGATGATTAGTATATGCATGTATGCTTTCTCGATGTTTGTCAATTTCCCTGCTGTAATTTGTTCACCCAACATGTCATCTATCTTAAGGGGAATCACCACTAGTGAACTATGGACCCCGGTCCTTTCTTTACCATCAATCTACAACTATGTATTGTTTTCTGTTTACTTTCTACAAACTATTACTATCTTCCACACAATACGTTTAATCCTTTGTTTTCAGCAAAACCGGCGAAATTGACAACCTCACTGTAAGTTGGGGGCAAAGTTCTGTGGTTGTGTTGTGCAGGATTCCAAGTTGGAAACAACACCTTGGAGGTGTTTCCTTGCTCCTACTAGTTTGATAACCTTGGTTTCATAACTGAGGGAAAACTTGCTGCTGTGCTGATCATACCTTCCTTTTGGGGTTCCCTAACGAGCTCGCTATATTTTGGGTTATCAAGCTATTTTTCTGGCGCTGTTGCCAGGGAGTCAAGGACACCTTCCCAAGGGGAGTCCCTGTTAACCAATCTCTTTACTTTTTTTTGTTTTCCTTAGTTTACTTTTGCTTTGTTTGCTGGTTTCTTTATCAAAAACACAAAAAATTAGTTGTACTAGTTTGCTTTCTTTATTAAAAAAACAATTTTTTAGTCCTTTTTTGTAGTTGTCACTTCGTTCTTTGCTTACCATGTTGATCCCTAAGTTCACCCTGAAATACCTTTCAATAGGTAGTGGCTCAATAATTGGGAAAGATAATATTGAAGAATTCTTTAACCATGTTAGCAAGCATGAGGATATTGAGGATAGATCCCTTGCAGAACTTGCTCCAAATTATGAAATATCTGCAGCTTCTTTAGTTCATATGTTGGAAGCTAGGTTTGTTAATCTTAACTCCATAATGCAAGTAATGTTTCTTAAACTTAAAGAAATTGAGGACCCCGAAAAGAGAGATTTTATTCTGGAAATCTTGCTTAAAGAATTCTATGATGTTGCTAAGGAAGCTAGAAAAGTCTTTGATCGTTTTAATATTCTAGGCTCGTGTGCAGATGTTATTGGTACACGAGAAAAGATGAAAAAAACTAAACCTAATTGGGAGGAAGTTAAGATACCAATACCTTATAAACTTGTAGGAATGCATGAAGCCTTAGCCAAGAATTTTGATTGGATTGTTCCTAAAAACCTGTTTGATAAAAATAGTAAACCCAAGAGCATTGAGATAGGGCCCTCTAGAACTTATTTGGATAAGATACCTTGCCTTGTTGAAGATATTTCTGGTCTTAATCTTAATGCTTCTTCATTTGAGAATACTTGATTCTTTTCTTGCTTCTTATGCCCAACTTAAAGGCGTTAAAGAAAAGTACTTATTGGGAGATAACCCAAAAGTTTTATTTGAGTATTGGAAGTTATTGCTTTAGTAATAACCTCTCCTTATCATTTTTGTGTGGTTTTTGTGCCAAGAGTAATCTCTAATGAGAGATAAGTAATGCTTGGGAAAATTGCTGTCCCAAAACATATTTTTGTGCTTAACTGTAAAAATTCGTGAAAAATCTCTATACGTCGGTTTGAGTTGTAATTTTTCATGCTTCTTCCCCATGTTGTTATCCAACTTTAGTTAGTTCAACACTTTTCGATTTGAGCAATAGAAGGTCTTCTAAAAAATCGGTTTCTACCTACCGGTCTGTTTTGACAGATTTCTGCCATTATTTGCATTTGCTTCTTATTGATTCCTTTTTGGGGAAATTGAGCTTTTTGAGGGAATTGCTACAGTAGCTTGTGTCTTTAGTGAAATTTATTCTGTTTTAAACCTAAAACCCTAAAGGTATATTATCTTTTGAATATACTAATGTTGCTAATAAAGATTGTGTGAAGTTTTGTATGAAGGAAAAATTTCAGGTGTAGGGAAGAGTAATGGAATGAGATGAAGGATGGAAAAAAGATCAAGCTTGGGGATGCCACCCCGTGAAAAGCCAAGAAATATACAAGAAGTACAAATGTCAAAGCTTGGGGATGCCCAATGCATCCCCTTCTTCATCAATAAAAATCTCACGTTTCTTCCAAACACTTCATTTTTATTGTTTCATGCACAATTGTGTTATTCTTGGAGCATTTTTGTTTTCGTATTTGGTTTTCGTTTGCTTAGTTTGCTTAAATAAATTGGTTGGACCCCCTCATTCATACATTAGTTTTCAAATAAGATTGGTTTGGATTAGAAAAGAGTAGGAAAAGTTCATGCTTAAGTGGTAAAAGGAGCTTGTTTTTGGACCGAGGCCTATGCATTGTCATGTAATGCTTGATATTGTTTTGGCTTTATTCTTAGTGATTTTTGCTGTAGCATGACATGTTATAAACAATTGAGATTGCTTAATGTGCCTTGAAAGAATCATGCATTGTTTTAGCATACTAAAGCATAGTATTGTGGTATTCTCCTTTGATGCTTTATTTGGGTTGACTTGGCGCATGCTCACACCATGTTATGACTATCCAAAGTCACCATAGCTTCTATGATCCTTTAGTTTTCGACTTGTAATATCACTTTATGGTTTAAGTAATGATGTTTTGTCGCTTTGCATGATTACGGCCATTATTGCTCTCTTAGTTGGTCGCTCCCAGTCTTTTGCTAGCCTCCATAACCAAGTATGAGTTCCACTCATGCATCCAACTCCAAATAAAACCAAGTTATTCCAAAGAGTCCACCATACCTACCTATTAGCACTTGCTATTCCAAGTATATTCATGTTTGTATCTACCTTCCGAATTAAACTTGTTATGAGAAAACTAGTGATTAAAGCTCTCACGAACTTGATGGCACACTTTACTTTTCTTGCCCCGAATAAACTTGAACCATTGTGTCATCTATGTTCTATATGCTTGCACTTATATGTTGGGAATTAGCAGAACCATGCTGTCATGGGGAACACTTTCAACATTGCACTTGTACATTGTACCCAGTTGCTATCATGCTCTTTTGTCTATGGATGTCGTCGGTGTGAAATGAAAGGGGAGCTTGTAAGTCCATGGAGTTATGTATGTGTGTTAGAGAAATGCCCGGGCCACTGGTCTAATCCATGCCTAATCATGGTGGAAACCTGCAGCGTAACCATAATGAGCAATCTATGAAGAATTCTTCTTATAAAAAGAGATAGAGATCGAGAAAAAGAGAAAATGAAAAAAGATGAGAAAATAGGAAAGAGAGAAAAAAGCACCATTTTCCCATGGTAAATAATAAGATTGCCGAGATGCTTATTGTCTGCTTGCCTTGTCATTTTGATATGGGGATTCTTTCGTATCATCGGGCAAGGGGTACCCCATTGGCGGTTCTCTATGATACACATGTACTTACTATGACAAGAACTTACCGGTAACTAAACTTGAGTAGCATGAGGAGTGACCCTCGTATTCAAGGGACATGGGATTTCCAAATTATACTTTGTCAAGCATATACTCCATAGTTTGTTCACTTTAACCTTAATCACTTCAAGATGCTTATGATAGGGGAAATGAGAGCTGAAAGCTAATAAGTACCATAATTTTTGGAAGCTCTTTATGAAACTTGAAACCCTGCTTCCTTCTATGAAGGCCTTTCTTTTACTTTTATGTTGAGTCTCCATCTTCTATCTTTATGCACTTATTGAGAGAGCATAGTGGCCATTCTTAGTTTAATGTGCATTGTCCCAAGACTTGTTGATTGATTCATAACTTTGATATTGCTTGTTCTTAAACTATTTGTGTCTAGTCACCCTTATGAACTTTGAAGGTGTCCTATGCATTTATGTGTTGCTACTCCATGAGGGACAAGATGAATACCATTCTCATTATGCTTTCTTTATGTGAAACAAACAAACGTCTTGCAAAGCATTTTTTATACATGAATCTTTTGTTTGTGCCTTTTCATGTTACACCATAGTTGCTATGTCTTATTGTTAGAACTATATCTTTCATGCTATGTTAAAGTACTATGATCCTAGCTATCAACATTTAACAAATACTTTGATCAAGTTTATGATGGTGCATGTCACCTCAAAAATTATTCTTTCTTTTTATCACTTACCTACTCGAGGACGAGCAAGAGTTAAGCTTGGGGATGTTGATACGTTGCTAACATATCTATAATTTTTGATGTTCCATGCTTGTTTTATATCTACTTTCTTATGTTTTGTCCACACTTTGGAGTCTTTTTATACGCTTTCTTGGACTAACCTATTAACAAGATGCCACAGTGCCAGCTGCCTATTTTCTGCTGTTTTTGGTTCCAGGAAAGTCAGAAAATGAATATTCTCGGAATTGGACGGAACAAAAGCCAAAGTCAATATTTCACTGAGGGGGACACAGAGCCAAAAGACAAGATGGAGAGGGGCCAGAGGCCGGCCACACCACCTGGCCGCGTGGCCAGGCCTGGCGCGTGCCAGGGGGTGT
This sequence comes from Avena eriantha, assembly GCA_910589775.1. NCBI lineage: Eukaryota > Viridiplantae > Streptophyta > Magnoliopsida > Poales > Poaceae > Avena > Avena eriantha. Next base: position 450,653,511 of record OU342744.1, on the reverse strand, counting down.
TGTGGATGCCTAGGGCACCCCCTCGGCCTCTCCTTTCGCCTATATATTGCCTCCGATACAGAAACCCTAAGTACCAGATCAAAATTCCACGAAAGAGTCTATAGCCACCGTCATCTCCATCCCTACATTGGGAGGGATCTGAAGCTCTTCTCGGCACCCTATCAGAGGGGAGAATTCACCCTGGAGGCCTTCTTCATCACCATGCAAGCCTCCGGTGTGATGCGTGAGTAGTTCATCCATTGACTATGGGTCCATGTAGTAGCTAGATGGTTGGTTATTCTCCTTTGTGCTACCATGTCTAGATCTTGTGAGCTCCGTTCATGATCAAGATCATCTATTTGTAATCATACATGTTGTGTTTGCGAGGATCCGATGGATATTGAGATGCTATTTCAGATTGATTATTGATTCTATCATGTCTTTTTTATTTGTGATCTTGCATGCTCTCCGTTGTTAGTAGCTATCTTGGCCGAGTAGATGCTAGCAACTCCAAGAGGGAGTATTTATTCTCGATAGTGGGTTCATGCCTCTAGTAATCTGGGGAAGTGACAGAAATCTCTAAGGTACTAGATGCGCTGTTGCTACTAGGGAGAAAACAACAATCCTTTGTTCATAGAACAATCCTATTGTTTACTTTACACGCAATGCTTAATGCAGTCATCTGTTGCTTGCAACTTAATAATGGAGGGGGTTCAGATGATAAGGTGGATTATTAGTTATAAATGCAGTTGGATTACGGTCTATGTATAATATTGTATTTCCCAATCAAATCTCATAGGAGTCAAGATGATTAGTATATGCATGTATGCTTTCTTGATGTTTGTCAATTGCCCCGCTGTAATTTGTTCACCCAACATGTTATCTATCTTAAGGAGAATCACCACTAGTGAATTATAGACCCCGGTCCTTTCTTTACCATCAATCTACAACTATTTAATTTTTTCTGTTTACTTTATGCAAGCTATTACTATCTTCCACACAATACGTTTAATCCTTTGTTTCCAGCAAAACCGGTGACATTAACAACCTCACTGTAAGTTGGGGGCAAAGTTCTGTGGTTGTGTTGTGCAAGATTCCAAGTTGGAAACAACACCTTGGAGGTGTTTCCTTGCTCCTACTGGTTCGATAACCTTGGTTTCATAACTGAGGGAAAACTTGTTGTTGTGCTCATTATACCTTCCTCTTGGGGTTCCCCAACGAGCTCGATATATTTTGGGCCATCAGGCACCAGCTCACGTCAAAGATCCTGGCGTTCGATGCAGGTTGGGGTATGAGGGCTCCAAGCTGACAAAAGCCACCCCATACATTGATTCAGAGGGGAGGCAAGTCATGCCAACTCTCGCCCTCAACATCGCCGTCGCCAAGAGCCTCTTGGAGTAGGACAGGTCGCTCGAAGCAGTTGCTCAGGTGTACGACCTCGTCGCTAAGGCGTGCAAGCAACAGGAAAAGGCTACCTCGTAGAGGCTTGAGTCCAACCCGGAGCTTTGCTAGTCAACCCTGAACAGCCGAAGAAGGCCAAAATCTCCCCGTGACGAGGGATCCCATACAGGCTCCATAGAGTGAAGACGGAGAGAGGCACGCTATAGGACCGACGCCATCCCCATATCCTCCGATCACGGAGAAAAGGCTGATCCTTGTCGGTCGCCACCTCCACCACCATCTCGACGTCATGAGGAACGAGAGCCGTGCCACCGTACAAGCATGCCACCTCCAAGGCGGCCCCAGCCCGACATCGTTATACGTGACCATGGCGATCAGCCTCGGCATGCCGGAGAGCACAGCGGCAATGAAGGACACAGGAGCAGGTCCCATAAGGAACCGCCACGTCCAACAAGCAACCGTGACAGGCGTGAGGAGTCGTAGGAGGGCCATAGCAAGAACGCTAACCCCCGCCTCCACCGCCACCGTCACCACCTAGCAGCCATGCGGAGGCCATGGCGGATCTCACAAATCACGCCACAACTCTCCTCCTCATGATGGAAAAGGGAAGCACCTAGAGCCATATGACGCAAGATCGCGCCTGGACAAGATCCAAGAAGCTCGGGAACTCCCATACCTTGGGCCACATTGTTTCGAACCAGTAATACAGGCCACAACTTACCCCAAGGGCCTCCGGATAGACAAGACCATCAAGCCCTACAATGGCACGGCCAGGCCAGCAACATGGTTGTAGGACTACAGCGAAGCAATTCATATCGCAGGGGGAAACCCCAAGGTCGCCGTCAAGTACCTCCCACTTCTGTTGACCGGCACCACACGGCAATGGATTGATGACATACCAGAGAAATCAATATGCAATTGGTTGGACATTGATGACCCACAAGTATAGCGGGTGTATCACAGTATTTTCGATAAGTAAGAGTGTCGAACCCAACGAGGAGCAGAAGGTGCTGGCTAGTGGTATGGATCAGGAATTCTCTGCAAATACTTAGCAAACGGATTTTTAGGGGTTTTTGATAAAGCAAGTAAATAAAGTACGAGTAAATAAAAGACAGTAAGAATAAATGCAACAAGTGGCCCAATCCTTTATGCAGCAAAGGACAAGCGGGTTGTATTACTTAAGATGACCAAACGTTCTCGAGGACACATGGGAAGACTATCAAGTGCTTTCGCTTCATATAGTTGATTAATCTTCTTTAGCTTGCTAAGTTCCGTGTGGGTGAACCTGTGCTAATGTACCGACCTTACTAGGACTAATACATACTTGTGATTATACCCCTTGCAAACATTCGTAAGTACAAGAAAGTAATTAAGGTAGAAACCTAACCACAACTTTAAACTCTAAGACCCTTACGTCCCTTGTGCAATGGTTTCCTAACAGGGATTCAGGTTTCTATCACTCCGACAACCCCTACGATTAGTAGCCAAATACACAATGCATTCCCCTAGGCCCATATAGGTGAAGTGTCATGTAGTCGACGTTCACATGACACCACTAGAAGAAGTACACCACAACTTAAATATCAAACTATTGAATCTTTCTCAACACACCTCATGTACTAACAACATGACTTCTCCCATGTCCTCAAGAACAAAACGAACTACTCACATCATATGGATCATGATCAGAGATGGAATAATGATGTATAACAATCTGAACATAAACAATAATTCAATGGTTCACTCAATAACATCAACTACAAAGAGTAATCAACACCGGGAAAGTTTTCCCTAAGAATTATGCAAGATTCAACCCAATTGTTACAACAATATGGAGATGGTGATGAGGGTGCTGATGGTGATGATGGTGGTGATGATGATGATGATCCCGATGAAGTCCAGCTTGACGGTGGTGTTGATGGCGACGATCTCCCCTCTCCGGGAAGGAATTCCCCCGACAGAAATCTATCTGCCAGAGAGATCTTTCTCTCTCAGTGTTTTCCGCCCCACAAAGGCGCCGAAATATTTCTGTGGTCGCCCCCCGAGTCCTAGGGTTTCGGGAGGAATATATATGCCAGAGGGGAGACCAGAGGTGGGCCAGGGCGGCCACACCACCTGGTGGCGCGACCTAGGGTTGCCCGTGCCAGGGGGTGGTGTGGGCCCCCTGTGGCCCATCTCCACTCCTCCTTCTGGCATCCTTCGTCTTCTGAAAAAATAGGATTTTCCGTATATTTTCCCGGATTTTCTAATCTTCGCGAATTTTGCCTCCAAACAGCATCTTTTCAATCAGAATCCTGACTGTAGTGGTCCATGCTCCAAAATTCATCAACCATGCAAAAACAAATGAAATAACATAAGTATCACCTCTCAATACGAATTATATCAATGAATAACAGTGAATTATGACATGGAATAGTGATGCAAAATGGACGTATCAGACATGCATGAAGCGTTCATCAAGAATTTCAAGGGCACGTACAAACGTCCCTGCACTGTCGGAGACCTTCAGCGGTGTGTGCAAGAAAAGGATGAAACTTCTTGTGCTTACCTCTCTCGCTGGCTGGATATGAAAAATTCCTGCACGGGGGTGCACGAACAAACCGCTATTGCGGCCTTCGTCGACGGTCTGGAAAAGGGAACTTTGCTCCGCAATAAGTTGAAGCGCAAGAAAGACAACAATGAGCTCACCCTCAATGCAATGATCGCCATGGCTAGCAAGTTCGTCGCTACTGATGACGACGCACGCGGATCACTGCCGGCAATAGCAATCCCTACCTAGGCCAAAAAAACAACAATAATAACAAGCGGAAGAATCCACCCGAAGAGAAGCAAGTAGCTGTCATGGTCGCCATAACATTCACTGGTAGAGGCCAAGGCGCACAACGTGGACGTGGCCGGGGGCTAGTAGTGGCTTGCAGAGGAGTGGCACTACACCCTCAGTGCCCAGCGTTCCCCAAACGTACGAAGAGTACCACGACATGCCGTGTTTCGTCCACCTGGATGCCAACGGCAAATCCACCCATACCATCCGCCAATGCAAGTTTGTCAACAATCTCAAGGAGGACCTTGAGTCTGGCTACAAGCAAAGTCGAAAAAATAGACCCCGCGGAAAGGGCAAAGGGAAGAAGAAGGAGGAAGAGCCCAAGGACTCAAGTGATATGGATGAGGACGTGGAACCCAAATCTTCCGACAAGGGAGAGGATAAAAGGAAAAATCCCTTAAAAAGAAGGCTCCATGTTACCACACTTTCCTTGGCACTCCCACTGTTCAGGCCCACAAAACCTCTCTGAGGATACTGATGGCTACCATCCCTCCGGTTCCCCAGTACGTCAGGTGGTCAGAAGTTCCAATTACTTGGGATATAAAAGATCATCTAGAGCTTATCCCCACAGAGAACCAGTATGCCATGGCCATCAGTCCTTTGATTGACGGAACAAAGTTCACCAAGTGTTGCGTGGACAGTGGAAGCAGCATCAACATCATGTACCTGGATACACTGCACAAAATGAACTTGACAGAGACCTAGCTAAGGAAAAGCAACACTGTGTTCCATGGGGTTATCCCTAGCCGACAAGTAAATTCCCTAGGCTGCATCACCCTTCTGGTCGCTTTTGGCGATGTTAACAATTACCGCCAAGAACGCATGACCTCTGAAGTGGTGCCTTTCAAGAGCGTGTACCACATTATCTTCGGACACGACATCTTCCACTCCTTCTTCGCAAGGCCATGCTTTGTCTACAACAAACTCAACATTCCCGGACCAAATGGCGTCATCACCGTTGACAGAAGCTTCACCAAGGCAAGGGAGTGCGAGCTCAGTGAGGCCGCCTTCGTCGAAGCAGTCCTCTATGGTGAAGAGTTCAAGGAGATCCAGAACCAGGTCGATGCCTCAGAGATGCCGGCTTCGAAGAAGCAGATCACTGCTGCCGAACCCGCCTTCAAGGCTGCCATGAAGACCAAGCAGGTGGAGCTTGTGGAAGGAGATTCCCCCAAGACCACTACCATTGGCACGGACCTGGATCCCAAATAGGAAAGCGCGCTCGTCGAGTTCCTCCGTGAGAATACGGACATCTTTGCCTGGCAACCTTCCGACATGAAAGGTGTACCTAGGGAACTTGCCGAGCACAGCTTGAATATTGATCCTAATACCAAACCAGTGAAACAACCTCTACGACACTTTGGTGATGAAAGACGAAGGCCTATAGGCAAAGAAATAGCTAGGTTACTTAAGGCTGGCTTTATCCGAGAAGTTATTCACACCCGATGGGTGGCAAATCCTATACTTGTCCCCAAAAAGGGAACCAATGAATTAAGAATGTGCGTTGATTACACCGGCTTGAACAAAGCATGTCCGAAGGATCCGTTTGCTTTGTCTCGCATTGACCAAGTCATTGACTCGACGGCTGGCTTGGAACTTCTGTGTTTTCTCGATGCCTATTCAGGATGCCACCAGATCCAGATGTGAAAGTCAGACCAATTGGCCACTTCGTTCACCACACCCTACGGCACGTGTTGCTACGTCACGATGCCTTTTGGGTTGAAAAACACTGGTGCTACTTACCAGCGGATGATGCAACATTGCCTACACGACCAGATAGGTTGCAACGTACATGCTTACATGGACGACATCACAATAATGTCGAAGAAATCAAATGATCTTATTGCTGACTTGCAGGAAACCTTCGATAATCTCCGGAAGTACAACATGATGCTAGACCCCGAGAAGTGCGTCTTCGGGGTACCCTCTGGCAAGCTGTTGGGTTTCATCGTTTCACATCGTGGAATCGAGGTGAACCCAAGGAAAATCAAGGCCATCCTCGACATCAAACGCCCGACATGCCTGAAGGACATACAAAGGCTCACAGGCTGTGTTGCAGCAGTAAGCCGGTTCATCAGCCGACTTGGTGAGAAGGCCATGCCACTCTACATGTTGCCCAAGAAGGCGAATAAATTCACATGGACAGACGAAGCTGACGCAACACTTCAGGAGTGGAAGAGAATACTCTCCTCCCCACCAATACTTGCAGCACCGGTACCAAGGGAGCCTATGTTAGTCATCATGGTGGCAACCAACAGAATAATCAGCATCGTCATCATGGTGGAGCGCAAGGAACCAACGCACGAGTATGGAGTTTAGCGACCCGTTTACTATGTAAGCGAGGTCTTGACAGAATCCAAGCAGCGTTACCCGCACTACCAGAAGATAGCTTATGGAGTTTTCCTTGCTTCACGTAAGCTAAGGCATTATTTCCAGGAGCACCCCTTCACAGTAGTGAGCAAGGCTCCACTGTCCGACATCATCAACAATAGCGACGCTACAGAGAGAGTGGCAAAGTGGGTCATTGAGCTTGCCGCCTTTGAAATCACCTACAAGAGACGCGACGCTATCAAATCGCAAGCATTGGCGGACTTTCTCATAGATTGGACAGAACTGCCAGAAGAAACTCTTGTGCCAAAGCCAGAATATTGGGCTATGTACTTTGACAGATCAAAGCTACTTGATGGCTCGGGGGCTGGTGTATTATTACAATCACCAACAGGAGAAAAGCTGCAATATGTCCTCCAGATCCACTTCAATGCTACCAACAACATGACGGAGTATGAGGCCCTCATTCACGGACTGCGTGTAGCCAAGGATATTGGCATCAAGCGCATAGTTTGCTGTGGAGATTCCGACTTGGTTTCCCAGCAAGTAGGTGGCACCTGGAACACGCGGTACCCTATGATGGCGGCATATCGAGACGAAGTAGACGAAATAGCCAAGTGCTTCGACGCCTACGAAGTCAGGTATGTCAAAAGGGAGGATAATGAGGCGGCATATATGCTATCAAAGCTTGGATCAGCTTGTCGACCAATTCCGCCAGGCATTTTCCTGGAACATTTACGGACCCCATCCGTGAAAGGAGAGGACTCCGACAACCCGGATAGAGTGGATTCATTTGTTAATATAGTAATAGTGACCTCTCTAGCTTGGACGAAACCGTTCATGGACTATCTACAAGACATAACTTTACCTGCTGACGAAGTCGAAAGCCGACAAATAGTACGCAGAGCAAAAGGCTGCGTCATCATTGATGGCCATCTATACAAAAGAAGTACCACATGAGTTTTCCTACGATGCGTCTCCCAGCAGCAAGGTATTGATATCCTTAGAGAAATACATCTCGGAGATTGAGGGCATCACGCCGCTCCCCGATCATTGGTGGCTAAAGCCTTCCAATAAGGATTCTACTGGATAACTACCAAGGCGGACGCTGACAAGTTGGTACAAATGCCTTGGGTGTTAGTTCTATGCAAGACAACCAAGTGTTCCAGCTGAAGAATTGCGAACAATACCAATAACTTGGCCGTTTGCAGTCTAGGGGCTGGACATGGTGGGACCTTTGCAAACAACACCCTGTGGATTCACACACTTGCTAGTAGCAGTGGATAAATTCACAAAATGGATTGAAGCTAAACCCATTAGAAAGCTTGATGGGGCAGCAACCCTAAAATTTGTCCGGGATCTAGTGGTGAGATTTGGTCTCCCACATAGCATCATTGATACATTGCACATGTATCTATAATTTTTGATGTTCCATGCTTAGTTTTATCCACTTTCTTGTGTTTTGTTCCAACTTTGGAGTACTTTTCATATGATTTCTTGGACTAACCTATTAACAAGAGCCACAGTGCCAGCTGTCTGTTTTCTGCTTTTTTTTGGTTCCAGGAAAGTCAGAAAATGAATATTCTTGGAATTGGACGGGACAAAATCCAAAGTGCCTATTTTTTCGAAAGTCATCAAGTGCCAGAATACGAGACGGAGAAGGGTCAGAGGCCGGACACACCACCTGGCCGCGCGGCCAGGCTTGGCCCGCGCCAGGGGGTGGTGCGGTGGCCCCTGGCACCCCCTCGGCCTCCCCTTCCGACTATAAGATGCCCTCGGGACGTAAACCCTAAGTACCCGATCAAAAATCCATGAAAGAGTATGTAGCCACCGTCATCTCCATCCCTAGATCGGGAGGGATCTGAAGCTCTTCCCGGCACCCTACCGGAGAGGGAATTTCACCTTAGAGGCCTTCTTCATCACCATGCAAGCCTCCGGTGTGATGCGTGAGTAGTTCATCCTTGGACTACAGATCCATGTAGTAGCTAGATGGCTAGTTCTCCTCCTTTGTGCTTTCATGTCTAGATCTTGTGAGCTCTGTTCATGATCAAGATCATCTATTTGTAATTCTGCATGTTGTGGTTGCGGGGCTCCGATGGATATTGAGATGCTATTTCAGATTGATTATTGATTCTATCATGTCTTTGTTATTTATGATCTTGCATGCTTTCCGTTGTTAGTAGCTATCTTGGCCAAGTAGATGCTAGCAACTCCAAGAGTTAGTATTTATGCTCGATAGTGGGTTCATGCCTCTGGTAATCTGGGGAAGTGACAGAAATCTCTAAGGTACTAGATGTGTTGTTGCTACTTGGGAGAAAACAACAATCCTTTGTTCATAGAACAATCGTATTGTTTACTTTACACGCAGTTCGTAAAGCAATAATCTGTTGCTTGCAACTTAATACTGGAGGGGGTTCGGATGATAACCTGAAGGTGGATTATTAGTCATAGATGCAGTTGGATGGCGGTCTACGTATAATGTTGTAATGCCCAATCAAGTCTCAAAGGATTCAAGATGATTAGTATATGCATGTATTGCTTTCTCTATGTTTGTCAATTGCCCCGCTGTAATTTGTTCACCCAGCATGTTATCTATCCTAAGGAGAGCCTCCTCTAGTGAACTATGGATCCCGGTCCTTGTCTTTTACATTCAATCTACAATCTTTTACTGTTTTGTGTTTACTTTCTGCAAACTTTTATGTCTTTCCATTCGATACGTTTAATCCTTTGTTTTCCGCAAAACACGGTGAGATTGACAACCTCATCGCAAGTTGGGGACAAAGTTCTGTGGTTGTGTTGTGCAGGTCTCCACGTTGCTACAAGCACCAGTAGTACGCCCTGCCAAAGCTCAGCTAGTAACACCTTTGGGGTGTTTCCTTGCTCCTACTGTTTTGATTAAACCTTGGTTTCATAACTGAGGGAAACTTGCTGATGTGCTCATCATAACTTCCTCTTGGGGTTCCCAACGAGCTCTACATCATCATTGCTCCAGCAGTTTTCTGGGCACCATACTCAGAGCCATCAAGCATTTTTTGTTGGGTCCGCAGCATAGAAAACAAAAAATTTCCTACGGTGTGTACTACACGCCAAGATCTATCTACTAGGTACAAAGAAATGGGTGGACATACATCCAACGGGAACTTACCCTCGAAGACAACGAGTTTTGTTAACGAGTAGGAACTCGTGGTTGATGTAGTCGTACACTTGCCGATCTCAAGATCGCGAGGAAGTCCGAGCGCCGCAACTCAGCAGCGCATCCGCACTCGCACACACGTTCAAGCCACCGGACAACCTCCACCTCCTCGCTCCAGCGATCCAGCGGAAGGAGCAACTCCTTCCAGACGAAATGCCACCGGGAACATGTATCTCGCTAATCCGAGACCATGGGGGAATAATTCTAGAGGGGGAGAGAGATCCTTCACAAGGAGGTGTGAGGATGAAGGAGGGAATGGGTGGTATTTTATAGGAGGAGGAGGGGGGGTGCCCCCTCTCTCCATGGCCGGCGCATTGGGGGTGACCCCTCACCTCCCCCATTCATGTGGTGGTAACCCCTCCACGTTAAAATGCCTCTTCACATTCCCTTTTAAAGTCTCCACTTTAAATGCATTAAATTTCTCCAAATTTAATGCTCTCTCATTTAATAAAACTCTTTTTATTAAATTTATTCAGAATTTTGTTAATTACTTTAATTAAAAAACATTCACATATAGCCCCTTGCAATATTTCAATAGCACATGCATAACCACTTTCTGCAATGTCACCCGAAACAATTTCTGATTTCTATTGAAACAATTCCTGTGCTTTGCAATTCTTTCGTCTAAAACATATGTGCTCCAAAATGGTGTCCGGTAACTCTTAAGTGTGCCACCCTACGGTTCGCAAATAATGCAGACATGATCGAGACCCTTCTCCGATCAATAATCAGTAGCGGGACCTGGAGATCCATACTGACTCCTACACATTCAACGATGACTTCTGTGATCGTGAGAACCTTTAACGCTTGTAACTAAATCCCTTTGTCTCTCGATATATTACATGTTCGAGATTCCATCATAGGTATCTCCATACCTAGTTTGATCTCGTTACCGACATGCACTCTTTTCTCGTTCCCGTGATATAACATTCTAGTGATCACATCACTTGCTTGCAAGATATCTTAATGTGATATCACCAAGAGGGCCCAGAGTATATCTATCCGTCATCTAGATTGACAAATTCCACTCTTGATCCATGAGCCTCAACATAACACCTTCGTAGTACTGAACCCATCTTTATAGTCACCCTGTTACGGTGTGACGTTTGATGTTATCAAGATACTCTTCCGGTGTTAGCAATTAACATGATCTCATGGTCTAAGGATAAAGATTACTTCGTATGATGTTATAGCAATATAAACATAATGACTTGATCGTAATGCTATACTTCGGATGAATTTTCATCACATCATTCCACCAATGGTGTGACCTTATTATTAACAACATCCAATGTCCATGATCAGGAAACCTTGATCATCTTGTTAATCAACAAGCTAGTCTATAAGAGAGGCATAACTAGGAACCCTTTTTGTTTATTAAACACCCATGTATTGATGTTTTCGATCAATACAATTCTAGCATGTAAAATAAACATTTATCATATATAAGGAATATATAATAACAACTTTATTATTGCCTCTCAGGGCATATTTCCTTCAGTCTCCCACTTGCACTAGAGACAATAATCTAGTTCACATAGTGATAAATCTAACACCCATGGAGTTCTGGTGTTGATCATGTTTTGCCCTAGGGAGAACTTTAGTCAACGGATCTGCTACATTTAGGTCTATGTGTACTTTACAAATCTTTATATCTCCATCCTTGACATGCTCGCGGATGGAGTGAAACCGGCGCTTAATATGCTTGGAATTCTTGTGAGACCTCGGTTCCTTTGCGTTGGCTATGGCTCCATTATTGTCACAATAGATCACCATTGGGTCCAACGCACTGGGAACCACACCTAGTTCCGTAATGAACTCTTTCATCCAAACCGCCTCCTGCGCCGCTTCTGAAGCAGCAACATATTCCGCCTCCGTCATTGATCCAACCACCACAGGTTGTTTGGAACTCCTCCAACTAACTGCTGCTCCGTTCAAGAGAAATACGTATCCGGATTGAGACTTAGAGTCATCCGTATCGGTGTCAAAGATAGCATCGACATAACACTTAGCGACTAGCTCTTCTTCACCTCCGTATATAAGAAACATATCCTTAGTTCTTCTCAAGTACTTGAGGATGTTCTTTACCGCTATCCAGTGTTCCGAACCTGGATCAGATTGGTACCTACTAGTCAAACTAATAGCATGTGCCACATCCGGTCTTGTACATAGCATGGCATACATAATAGAGCCTATGGCCGAGGCATAGGGGATCTTATCCATCATCTCTCTTTCTTCCGCCGTAGCTGGACTTTGAGTCTTACTCAATTTCTTGCCTTGCAACATAGGTAAGAACCCCTTCTTACTTTCGTCCATATTAAACTTCTTTAATATCTTATCAAGGTATGTACTCTGCGATAGCCCAATTAGGCGCCTTGATCTATCTCTATAGATTTTAATGCCTAATATATATGATGCTTCACCAAGGTCTTTCATCGAAAATTTGCTGCTTAGATAACTTTTAACACTATTTAAAAGATCTATATCATTTCCAATCAATAATATGTCATCCACATATAATATCAGAAATGCCACATTGCTCCCACTCACTTTCTTGTAAATACAAGCCTCTCCATAAGTTTGGACAAATCCAAACTCTTTGATCACCTCATCAAAGCGAAGATTCCAACTCCGGGATGCTTGCTTCAGTCCATAGATGGATCGCTGAAGTTTGCATACCTTATTAGCATCCTTAGGATCGGCAAAACCCTTAGGTTGTATCATATACAACTCTTCTTCAATATTACCATTGAGGAATGCAGTTTTGAGATCCATCTGCCATATTTCATAATCGAAATATGCAGCAATTGCTAACATAATCCTAACCGACTTAAGCATCACTACGGGAGAGAATGTCTCATCGTAGTCAACTCCTTGAATTTGTCGAAACCCCTTTGTGACAAGTCGAGCCTTATAGATGGTCACATTACCATCAACATTAGTTTTTATTTTGAAAATCCATTTATTCTCAACGGCCTTTCGGTCATGAGGTAAGTCCACCAAGTTCCAAACTTGGTTCTCGTACATGGATTCCATCTTGGATTTCATGGCTTCTAGCCAATTGTTGGAATCTGGGCTCATCATCGCTTCTTCATACATCGCAGGGTCATCCATTTCATCAACCATGAAATTCACAACAGGATTGCCGTACAGTTCAGGAGCTGCACATGTCCTGCTTGACCTGCGAGGTTCGGTAGTGTCCTCTTTCGGAGTTTCATGATCATTATCATTAGCTCTCTCTTCATCAGGTGAAGTCAACTCTGAAACAACTTCCGGTGCTGCGCCACTCGCCATTCCATGAAGAGAAGGTTCAATAACCTCTTCGAGTTCTACCTTCCGACTACTCACACCTTTCGCGAGAAACTCCTTCTCCAGAAAGGATCCATTCTTGGCAACAAAAACCTTGCCCTCGAATCTGTGATAGAAGGTATACCCAATTGTTTCCTTAGGGTATCCTATGAAGACGCATTTTTCCGCTTTGGGTTCGAGTTTATCCGGTTGAAGTTTCTTTACATAAACATCGCATCCCCAAACTTTAAGAAATGACAGCTTAGGTTTGTTTCCAAACCATAATTCATACGGTGTCATTTCAGCGGATTTAGATGGTGCCCGATTTAAAGTGAATGCAGCTGTTTCCAGTGCATAACCCCAAAATGACAGTGGCAAGTCAGTCAGAGACATCATAGATCGAACCATATCCAATAAGGTACGATTTCGATGTTTCGACACACCATTACGTTGTGGTGTTCCGGCAGGCGTGAGTTGTGAAACTATTCCACACTCTTTCATGTGTGTGCTAAACTCGTAACTTAGATACTCTCCTCTACGGTCAGACCATCGAAATTTGATCTTTCTATTACGATGATTTTCCACTTCATTCTGAAATTCCTTGAACTTTTCAAAAGTTTCAGACTTGTGTTTCATCAAATAGATATACCCATATCTACTCAAATCATCCGTGAAAGTAACAAAATAACGATATCCACCTCGCGCCGACACACTCATTGGTCCACACACATCAGTATGTATGATTTCCAATAGATCTGTCACCCGTTCTATTGAACCGGAAAACAACGTTCTAGTCATCTTGCCCATAAGGCATGGCTCACATGTATCAAATGATTCAAAATCAAGTGATTCCAAAAGTCCATCAGAATGGAGTTTCTTCATGCGTTTAACGCCAATATGACCTAGACGGCAGTGCCACATATATGTAGACATATCATCATCAAGTTTAATCTTTTTAGCATTAACATTATGAATGTGTGTAATATTACTATCGAGATCCAACAGAAATAAACCACTCAACATAGGTGCATGACCATAAAAGATATCATTCTTATAAATCGAACAACCATTGTTTTCAGATTTAAAGGAATGACCACTTTGCATCAAACACGATCCAGATACAATGTTCATGCTCAGTGCAGGCACTAAATAACAATTATTTAGGTTTATAACTAATCCCGATGGCAAATGGAGAGGTAGCGTTCCGACGGCGATCACATCAACTTTTGGTCCATTGCCGACCCGCATTCTGACCTCATCCCTTGCTAGTTGTCGCTTGTTCCGTAGCCCCTGAACCGAGTTACATATATTAGCAACCAATCCCGTATCAAATACCCAGGTGCTACTGCGAGTACTAGTCAAGTACACATCAATAACATGTATATCACATATACCTTTGTTTGCCTTGCCGGACTTCTTGTCCGCCAAATACTTGGGGCAGTTGCGCTTCCAATGGCCAGTCCCCTTACAATATTAGCACTCGGTGTCAGACTTAGGGCCAGCTCAGGGTTTCTTTTCAGGCGTGGCAACAGACTTGCCACCCTTCTTTCCCTTGTGCTTGCCTTTCTTGTCTTTCTTGAAACCGGTGGTCCTATTGATCATCAACACTTGATGTTCTTTCCTAATCTCCACTTCTACAGTCTTAAGCATTGACAGAAGCTCGGGAAGAGACTTCTTCACGCCCTACATATTATAGTTCATCACGAAGCTCTTGTAGCTAGGTGGCAGAGATTGGAGAACATGATGTATGCCTAAGTCAATGGGAATCGTTATTCCCAAGGACACAAGCTTAGCGGCGTACCCAGACATTTTGAGTATGTGCTCACTAACAGAGCTGTTTTCCTCTATCATGCAGCTAAAGAACTTTTCTGTAGCATTATAACTCTCTACGGCAGCATGGGTATCGAAAATCATTTTCAATTCTCCCATGGTATCAAAAGCAAACGCTTTCGAAGTTCTGGCTCTAGCCCATACAGTATGCCGTAATGAACTAAGTTGTGGTCCTCCTGACGAGTCACATTGACATTCTTTTCCTTTCAGGGGCATCAAGAGCTGGTGGGGGGCCTAGCGGCGCATCTAGCACATATTGCTTTTGTGCAGCAGTGAGGAGAATCCTCAAATTCATAGCCCAGTTGGTGAAGTTGCTACCATTCGCAGCAAGTTTCTCTGTCTCCATGAACACATTGAAATTAAAAGCAGGTGGTGGCATCTACAACAGAATTTGTAAAGTTTATTTAGACTAAGTTTATGATAGATTGAGTTCAACTAATCCAAATTACTAATGAACTCCCACTCAAAAACGACATCCCTCGTGTCTTTTTGGTGATTACATGAACCAAATCCACTACACCAAGTCCGATCATCACGTGAGTTGATGTAGCTTCAAAGGCGAGCATCTATATGGGCATCATATCAACTATATGACTCATGCTTAACCTTTCGGTCCGTGTTCCGAGGCCATGTCTGTACATGCTAGGATCTCCAAGTAAGAACCTTAGTATTCTCGTGTGTAAAACTGTCTTACACCCGTTCCTATGAAAGCGTAGATTCGAGTACACCCGATCATCACGTGATGTCTCGAAACACGATCCACATAATGGTGCATACTTAAGGAAGAACACATTTTTATCTTGATATCTAAATGAGGGATCATCTTATAATGCTACCAAAAGCGCCAAACTAGCAGTATAAGATGCTAACATCTAATGTGTAAAGTGAGATGATATGGTCCATGCATTTGATCTCTATCACTTGCATCGTGGTATGATCTCTATCATTCCTTTGTGTGTAAGGCCAAGGTCTATGGAACTTACACGTTCAGTGTGTTGTAAGAGTATCTATCATACATCTACTTACAACAATACCATATCAATACACTAGCCCAGCAACGATCTAATCTAGACGCCTCTAATTTATCAATTGCAAGTTTTACGTGGCTTAGGGCTTTCGGAGATAGAACCGTTCTCACCTACGAACATGAACCACAACGAGGATAACTAAGTTATTAGCAACTCGTTGTAAATCAGATATTGACTATAGTAGGAGAGAAAGACACCCGCCATCCACTTATGCAAAACAAGTTGCATGTCAGTCGTGGAACCGGTCTCATGTACGATGACATGTAAGGTTGGTCCGGGCCGCTTCATCCCACTATGCCACCAATATCCAAAATACATAGAACATGCAATAACATGATCATCATCACCCACATATAAACATATGTGTACTACCCGTGCAAAGCACCTACGCATAGATCAGGCTCTGATACCACTGTTGGGTTCGCAGCATAGAAAACAAAAAATTTCCTACAGTGTGAACTTCACGCCAAGATCTATCTAATAGGTACAAAGCAACAGGTGGACATACATCCAACGAGAACTTACCCTCGAAGACAACGAGTTTTGTTAACGAGTAGGAACTCGTGGTTGATGTAGTCGTACACTTGCCGATCTCAAGATTGTGAGGAAGTCCGAGCGTCGCAACTCAGCAGCGCATCCGCACTCGCACACACGTTCAAGCCACCGGACAACCTCCACCTCCTCGCTCCAGTGATCCAGTGGAAGCAGCAACTCCTTCCAGACGAAATGCCACCGGGAACATGTATCTCGCTAATCCGAGACCATGGGGGAATAATTCTAGAGGGGGAGCGAGATCCTTCACAAGGAGGTGTAAGGATGAAGGAGGGAATGGGTGGTCTTTTATAGGAGGAGGGGGGGGGGGTCCCCCTCTCTCCATGGCCAGCGCATGGGGGGGGGGTGACCCCTCACCTCCCCCATTCATGTGGTGGTAACCCCTCCACATTAAAATGCCTCTTCACATTCCCTTTTAAAGTCTCCACTTTAAATGCATTAAATTTCTCCAAATTTAATGCTCTCTCATTTAATAAAACTCTTTTTATTAAATTTATTCAGAATTTTGTTAATTACTTTAATTAAAAAACATTCACATATAGCCCCTTGCAATATTTCAATATCACATGCAGAACCACTTTCTCCAATTTCACCCGAAACAATTTCCGGTTTCTACTGAATCAATTCCTGCGCTTTGCAATTCTTTCGTCTGAAACATATGTGCTCCAAAATGGTGTCCGGTAACTCTTAAGTGTGCCACCCTACGGTTCGCGAATAATGCAGACATGATCGAGACCCTTCTCCGATCAATAATCAGCAGCGGGACCTGGAGATCCGTACTGACTCCTACACATTCAACGATGACTTCTATGATCGTGAGAACCTTTAACACTTGTAACTAAATCCCTTTGTCTCTCGATATATTACATGTCCGAGATTCGATCATCGGTATCTCCATACCTAGTTTGATCTCGTTACCGACATGCACTCTTTTCTCGTTCCCGTGATATAACATTCTAGTGATCACATCACTTGCTTGCAATCTATCTTAATGTGATATCACCGAGAGGGCCCAGAGTATATCTATCTGTCATCTGGATTGACAAATTCCACTCTTGATCCATGAGCCTCAACATAACACCTTCGTAGTACTGAATGCATCTTTATAGTCACCCTGTTACGGTGTGACGTTTGATGTTATCAAGATACTCTTCCGGTGTTAGCAATTAACATAATCTCATGGTCTAAGGATAAAGATTACTTCGTATGATGTTATAGCAATATAAACATAATGACTTGATCGTAATGCTATACTTCGGATGAATGTTCATCACATCATTCCACCAATGGTGTGACCTTGTTATTAACAACATCCAATGTCCATGATCAGGAAACCTTGATCAACTTGTTAATCAACAAGCTAGTCTATAAGAGAGGCATAACTAGGAACCCTTTTTGTTTATTAAACACACATGTATTGATGTTTCCGATCAATACAATTCTAGCATGTAAAATAAACATTTATCATATATAAGGAATATATAATAACAACTTTATTATTGCCTCTCAGGGCATATTTCCTTCATTTTTCTGGCGCCGTTGCCGGGGAGTCAAGGACATCTTCACAAGGGGAGTCCCTCATAACCAATCTCTTTACTTTGTTATTTTTGTTTTTGCTTAGTTTCTTTTTGCTTTGTTTGCTTGTTTCTTTATCAAAAACACAAAAAAAATAGTTTTACAAGTTTGCTTTCTTATTTGAAAACACAAAAAAATGACTACTCTTGAAAACACTAAGTTGTGTGACTTCACTAGCACCAACAACAATGATTTTATGAGCACACCTATTGCTCCACCTGTGCCTGAAGATACTTTCTTTGAGATAAAACCTGCTTTACTCAATCTTGTTACGAGAGAACATTTTTCTAGTATTGGTAATGAAGATGCTGCTTCCCATCTAAATAACTTTGTTGAACTTTGTGAGATGCAAAAGCATAGGGATATAGATGGTGATATTATTAAGCTGAAATTGTTTCCTTTCTCTTTGAGAGGAAAAGCTAAAGAATGGCTGAATTCCTTCACTAGGAATAGTATTGATTCTTGGACTAAATGCAAAGATGCTTTTATTGGAAAATACTATCCTCCTGCTAAGATTATATCCATGAGAAGTGAAACAATGAAATTTAAACAACTTGATAATGAGAATGTTGCTCAAGCTTGGGAAAGAATGACATATTTGGTAAAGAATTGTCCCACTCATGGACTGACTGCTTGGATGATCATCCAAACTTTTTATGCAGGATTGAACTATTCTTCAAGGAACCTATTGGATTCTGCTGCTGGAGGTACCTTTATGACCATCACTTTGTGTAGCATCCCATCTGTCTAACATCTGTAATGCTACATGGTCTAATAATAAAATGCTACCTTCCTACATATAATTGTTGCATCATAATTATATCATGCTCATGTCATCATGCCACCTTGCATTTGAGCATCATATAAAACCCTTTTCTTTTGGATCTTGTCTCATATGCATTTATTAATTGTATTTGCCTCTTGATATATTGTATTTGGTTCTTGATAAATGCTTGATGCCCAAGTTGAGTTGGTGGGCATGTCTCTTACAACTCCACCACCTTTTCTTTGTCACCACCTTATATTCCACCATCCCAAAATACTTGTGGCCTTGTGCATCTTCTCTTTTGGGTATTGTCTAGCTCTCATATATAAAGATGGATCCCCTTCTATACCACATGCCCCAATGGTGTTTACTATGGTTTGCACAATATCAATGATGTAGGTCTACATGTGGAAATACTTCCACATCTTCATATGTTTCACTTCTAAATGAGTGGGCATATCTAAATATAAATGGGACCATATAATTATCTAGTGGCATACACACACTAGCATTTTCCATTATATTTATTCATGCTTATTTCATAAATTCTTGGACATATGGGTTTAATTCCAACCATGTGTTAATTCCTTGTGCATGTATGCTATGTGTGGCACCATTATTTCATGTCGCATGAAATATAAGCCCCACATCCCCATTTTTATTCTAGTTCTTCTATTTGATGTTTTATTCAACCTCTTAAGCCTTTTTGCTTGGGCTTTATTCAAATTTGAGTGCGTGGGGCTAAATGGGGTCATTTGAGCTTGTATTTGTTTTAATGTGGCCTATCTAAGGTTCATGCATGGCCCATGCAAGCTAGTCCATACCTCCTCTTTTTGGGTTTCTTTTGAATTTGGTGTAAAGCTTGTATGGTTTGGAATCCATCAAATAGCCAAATTCAAAAGGATCCTAATAGACCATATTGTCTCTTTTTATTTCTTGCATGCCTATTATTGCATGTACATGCAACATAGGGCATCTCTTCCTTCCTTTCCTCCTTGTGGTATTTTATGTGTTGTTTTGAAATCTTTCTTTTTGAACCTTCTTTCATTGCTTGTTTTAAACGAGACCGAAAGTGATATGCATCAAACAACCTAGGATGGGTTTCTATTCATCTAACCCCTAAACCCTAATCTCTCTCCCTCTTCTCTAGCTTAAACCCTCTCTTTTACCTAGCTTGGCCTTGTTCCTCTCTCTCTCTTATACAGATAGTCATCATCGAACCACCCCTCATCCTGGTGCCAGCTCTATACTGCCAAGGTACAGCCCCCACCCTGAACCGATCCCCCAGCGGAGTCCTTTCCTCTGTCGAGAAACGCCCTGCACCTGACCTCCCTCGCAGGACCTGGTGCACCCGGCCACCTCTCTTCTCTCTAGCTCGACCAAACCCAGTGGACAACGAGCCAGCGCCTGTTTATGTCCTTCCCCGCGCCCACGTGATCAGGTCGAGCAAGGACAGCCCCACGCTGAGCCCGTGGACTCCCTCTTCGCTTTGGCATAAAGCAGACAGCGACAAGCATATTCCTTCCCCCCTCTTCTCTCTACCTGCTCCACCAGACCGATCCAGATCGCCATCCCATCCTCTTCTTCAACTTCGATAGCAAAAACCCTATCCTCCTCCCAGCGCCGCCGTCGCCGGAGATAGCCGACGCGCCAAGTTGCGCGTGGAGCCTCTGAAATCCTGCAGATCAAGGTGCGAGGAGGAGCAGCAGCGCCCCGACGCCGTGCCACACGCCGTCGCCTCGGTCACGGTCTCCCCATCGCCGCCGCGCCCTGGTCACCAACGACGTGCACCGTCGTCGTCGTCGTCTCCTGACCGGCCACGACATCGTCGTCCACACCTCGGTAAGCCCCCGCCTCGCCCAGCTCTCTGGTTGCCTTGCATCTTGCGCCGACACTCGCCGCATGTCCACGCACCAGCAGCCTCGCCGGCCGCAGCCTTTGCTCGTTGGCAGCAGTCACCGCGCATGACGCGCGCACGCATCGGCTGTCAGTAGCAGTCGCGCGCCCAACGGAAAGCAAGAGCTTCCAGATTCCTCTGTTCCCGTCAAATTTCCGGTGTCCCTGGTACTCATCCGGCGAATTTCTTCATGCTCACACGTTCGCGGTACATCCATCTACGCAGAACACAATTTTTTTCCCAGAACGGAGCCTTAGATCTCTCAGAAATCTCTTCCAAAAATCGGCCGATCTCACCGTTTTCAGCTGCTGTCAACTTGACAGTTAGACAGTTCAAATGCCTCTGTTCATCACAAGATCTCGGACAACCTGGTCCACCTCTAACGAAACTTCCTAAACGAAAGATCTAGCACTTTGTCCCCTCTACAACTTTGATTTTTACCGTGACGCAAAATTCCCAGCGGGTTCGTCAGAATCTTCCTCCAAAGTTTGGACCAGCTAGCTCGTTTTGCGACGCGACTTTCAGTTCGTCAGCCTCTGTCATGTCTTTTTCCCCTCTGTTCTTCTCCTTGCCCCATCCACTGCAGACCTCCGTTGACGAATCTCCAAACACCAAAGTTGTAGACCAACGTTGGTTCTACAATTCCCAAAGTTTTTCTCTCCATCGTCATCCGAAGATCAGACGAGCTAGCTCGTGTTAGTGGATCGAATTTCAGATTCGATGGCCTTTTTGCACAAAGCCCCTGGCAGTTTCTGTCCGTCATTGACAGACCCCTCGCGCCCCAGGCTCGCCCACGTGTCCCACGCCGGTGAGCCGCGCGTGCGCGTGGCCCCGCATCCGGCCGGGCCCGTCTGTCACTGGCTGCGGGTAAGCTCCCCGTGGGTGAGAAAAGCCGGCCCAGCCGCTGCGCCCCATCTTGTGTTGGATCAGCGATGGCCCCACCCGTCAGCCTCTCAGGCTAGTTTCTCCTGAGTACAAAAAGTTTCAGTATCCTTTTTCTAAATAATAAAAATAATCCAGAAAATGCAAATATGTTTTTAATATCCAGAAATTTATAACTTTTAATTGGTAAATCTAAATAATGCAAATAATATATGTTTTTGAATCAGAAAAATGTGAGGAATTCAAATATGCCATTGAAAATAATGTTTGGCTAATTTTAAATTTTCGAAATTGTTTAATTGCAATAAAAATGCCTTTTCTTAATTAATTAATAACTTTAATTCTGTAACTCCAAATTTGACAAATAATATGTCTAAATCGATCAGCGCGACGAACCCGTTCTGTTTATGCATTCCATAATATGAGTTGAAGCATGAATCATGTCATTATTAAAAATCCAAACTGTTTATGGTAATCAAACTTGACCAAATAATCAAGAATCCCAGGAGTACTACCCAGATCCTTCTCTCGCTTCAACTAAGCTGCCAGGCAAGCACTACCACATGCTTGCATACATATAGTACCTATTGCTTCTATCTTATTCATGCATCATGGAGTCGCGATTGCATTAAATTGAATCCCAGGTACTGCATAGCCTTTACTTTTAAACCCCACCGAAGCTTGTTCCTCCATCCTATGAACCATTACTACAGGAGTTGCTTGAGCCCTGCGAGTCGTAGAATTGCATGTGTAGGGTTTGTGAGAGTCTGATGGTTAACGAGGTACCTAAACAACTTAAACTGAGTAGTAATGTGATAACTAATGAAAGAGGCACCAGTGGGAAATATCTATTATTTGGTTCTTCATGCTCACTTGTGTCTCGTAGGACCCCGAGTACTTGATACTTGTTCCTTGAATATTCGCACTATCCACATACGGGAGACTCTATGAATCCCCCTTTCCCAGAGCTTGATTTGTACTTTATTTCTTGGGGCCACAAAGTAGTTTGGGGCTTTATTACTATCCTGTACTTATGCCATGCTTTACCGCTTTATTTACGATTGTGTGTGGAGCACCTGTACTGTTTAGGAATCGCGGCACGATTTCGCGGTATCGACAAGCCCAGTCACATTTACGGGTTCCCAGTCGTTTACATCCGTTCTCGCAAACCCTGGATCCGTCTCGGAGTCGGCCAACTTCGTTGCGGGTAGCTTATTGGGGTGGCCTCCTGAAATGAATTATGAATCCTGTGATTGCTTTGTCGTGAAAGCCTCGTTGAGTTTTGATTTGGTTTTTCCGAGGTCGATCGTGTGTGTGTTGCTATTTGTGCACCTCTGCATGGTAAATCTTTCTGAAAGCCGTGTCAGCGGTTATGGACGACTTGGAGCACAGTTTCTTGATCATGGACAAGTATAACTAAAGTACCGCTTTTAACTTGACTAAATATCTGCCTAGTAATTAGTGCAATACTCATGGAATGGTTAATAAAACTGCCAACGGATGGGTTGTTCGTCCGCTTTCTTGTTGGTAAGCGAGAGGGAGGATGGATCTGTTACTTCATACTGTTATAACTGTGGTTTCTAATTAACGGACATCTGCCTATCTTTGGTTAGGCGGATGGTTAGCGAGTATCTATAGACTTGTTAGTTATTATCTTTTGCTGCAATTGCGTCACCCCAGGTTGTGTCCCCTTTATCGGCATAAAGACTTGCTGAGTACCCCTAGGGTCCCACACGATAAATTGTTTGAATCAGATGGACAGGTGTATTCGCAAGATGGATACTGGGTGGAGGAGATAGATGATGTTGGCAACGATCACTCGGTGTAGAGATTCCGGAGATGGGGATCCGTGAGATCTGTGGGCAGGATGTGCTTATTTATGTTGCATCTTATGACGATTTGCTTCTTGTCCATACTCGGATCTTGTTTCCCGCTTCCGCTTGGTACTTTGTTGATTGATGTATGAGGAGCTATCCTACACTATTATATCTATCTAGGATATTCGGATCTTGCCGTATGGCGTTGCAATATTTCTATTTCTTTTAGATGGTATGGCTCTGAGAGCTGTTGTAAGGTAGCTTGCATACATACTCACTTGTGTATGTATTTGATCTCTTCGCCTGTTGCCTACGCCGCTCGCTCTTGTCCCGATGTTCTTGGAAGTGGTTAGGACGATCGACGGGCCTACACGTGGGTGGCCCTGGGCCTCCGCTGTAAAACCCTTAACCACTTTTGGTTCATCCAGGCTTGAACTTAGAGCGTAGGGTCCGAGGTTGTTGCAATTGGTATCAGAGCCATCCCGCCCTTCAGGGTCTCAGCCAAATGGTCGTTGTCAGTCTAGCAAATATTTTGGTAGTTATGTATACTAGGGAAAAACAAAACGCGAGAGTAGGACTGCTTCCATTTTTCTTCTTACCCACCCACCCACCCTTTTCTGGTAAGGGAGCGTAACGTTTTCAATCCTCTTCTAAAAATTCAAACTAGGATTCACGTGTTCTGGGTTCCATAGTACCATAGGTTGTGTGAGTGTGTGTGTGTGTGTGGGTAATCCCTTGTCTATCTGTTGCATCCAACTTGTTGTCGCTATCTGCCTTTTGGTTATCAACTGTTGGTACATTCCATACCGATAGGCTTTTGTAACCGACGCGATCTGTCTTACTCTTTGTTATCCGGCGCTATCTTCTTAGGGGTGTTTGTTTTCCGTAGTTGCTAATCTTTAGGTTCATATTAAGAAGGAAGAGAGTCGAGATATGTGTTTTACTTATTCATGTGCGGAGTAATGATTTGACTGCGGGATGGAGTCGCGACCATACCACTACTTTTATCATTCGCTTTTGTATATTGAATTGGTAGAGTTACTAATCTTGATTTGTTAAGTGGTTTTGCGCATATGGTGGTATTTTAATGCCGAAATTTGCGGAAAAAAATTCTTCGATAGCTTTGTGATCCACACTCCTTGTTCAGTCGTGTGTGATATGCTTACTATCTTCTAGGTGCTTTGAACTTTGTTGATATTTTAATATCATCTTGGTAATTTGTATCCTTTAATCTTGGTTAATTCCATTTTGGTACTATTTTGGATTATTATTATTCTCCATTATGGTACTGACTTGAGTTTTATATCAATCACAGGATGGCACCACCACGCCGTACTTAGGAGGACATACCACCTGAACTGGGGGCTGTGTTGGCAAGTATTGCAAATGCCTTGGGCACAATGCAACAGAACCAGCAACGCTTTGAAGAAAGTGTCAGGAGGAATGAATTTGTTCCGCTACCTCCAACTCCCAAGCGAGGACACATCAAGGGCTTTCTGAAGTTTAACCCGTGCCACTTTGAGGTGTCTGATCAGCCACTAGATGCTGATGATTGGCTTCGTGAGATGTCAAGGTTGCTGATGACTGCTGATGTTCTAGAGCAAGAATGGGTAAAATGTGCCACTCACCTTCTGAAGGGAGACGTAGCTCTATGGTGGGAGAATTACCTGAAGGCAAACCACTCTGGTTTTCAGCCTACTCAGGAGCAGTTCACTGGGGCTTTCAAAGAGCAATAACTGTCAGAAATTGTCATGGAAAGGATGAAGGAAGTGTATCTCAACCTCAAGCAGGGCAAGAAACACAGCCGTGACGCAGTAAGCTCTTCAGCTATGACAACTCCTTCTAAGCGCCGTGTGTGGGTTCCTAATACCTCACCGTCGTTCTCGGCTCCACCAAGAACTCCAAGCTACGCGGCAAGGCCACCAAACTCCTTCACCGCTGCTCCTAGGGGCTACAACCACAACTACCCTAGAGCGCCTGGCGGAGTCCCTGGCTACGCTGCTCCACGTCCACCTGGTGCTTGTTACACTTGTGGGAACACTGGGCATCAACACTGGAGTTGTCTCATGAACAACAAAGCTCTTCCTCCACCACCTCCAAGACATGCAACAAGTTCTTCTATGGTTTGTGCACCTCCACCTCGGGCTCTCAACATCAACACCATGCCCGGGTCCACTGTTGCTCGTGCCAACTGTGTCAACGTCGCTCAAGCTGAACATGCACATGGAGTTATGCTGGGTACGCTTTCTGTTAACTCAGTTTCTGCACGAGTGTTATTTGACACCGGTGCATCGCATTCTTTTTTTTCTCAAAGGTTCTCTCAGCAACAAGGTCTTCCGCTTCAATCCTTGTCCAAGGTTCTTAGGGTGCAATTACCGGGGACAACTATGGAGGCTTCTCAAATAAGCCATGGGAACCAAATTGAAATTGGAAACAAAAAATTTCCGGGATCCCTCATTGAATTGGGCAATTCAGATATCGATGTCATTTTGGGCATGGATTGGTTAACAGCAAATGCAGCTGTGATTGATTGTGCTGAACGCTCGGTTTCTCTGAAAATTCCTGAAGGCCATATAGTCTATTCTCCAAGTCTGACTCCTGCAATTCAGCTTTTCTCTTTGGTGGCTCTGAATGATGATGCTATGGATGCTATTCAGAGTGTTCCGGTGGTCCGTGAGTTTCTAGATGTTTTTCCTGAAGAGTTACCAGGTATGCCTCCTGACCGAGAGGTCGAGTTTGTGATGAGCTTGAACCTGGTACCGCTCCTATCTCCAAGTGGCCTTATAAAATGGGTCTAGTTGAGTTGGCTGAACTCAAACGTCAGCTTGATGAACAAGAGAAGTTGGGTTTCATTCAGCTTAGCACTTCCTCTTGGGGCAGCCCAACAATCTTTGTGAAGAAGCGAGACCGCACTGATCGACTTTGTGTTGATTACCGAGCTCTCAATGCTAAAACCATCAAGAATAAATATCCCCTTCCGCGGATTAATGATCTCTTCGATCAGCTAGCTGGAGCTGTGGTATTCTCTAAGCTTGACTTGAGAAGTGGATATCATCAAATCAAGATTCGCATGGAAGATGTTCCTAAAACAGCTTTCACCACCCGCTATGGTCTGTATGAGTACACGATCATGTCTTTCGGTCTCACCAACACACCTGCCACCTTCTCGAGGCTTATGAACTCGGTTTTCATGGAGTATATTGATAAGTTCATTGTGGTCTATCTGGATGACATTCTAGTCTATTCTAAGTCAAAGGAAGAACATGAAGAACACCTTCGGTGTGTCCTAAACAAGCTTCGTGAGAACCATCTGTATGCAAAGTTCTCCAAGTGTGAGTTCTGGCTACCTGAAGTCACCTATCTGGGTCACGTCATCTCTGCCAAGGGCATTGTCGTCAACCCAGAAACTGTTCGGACAATTGTTGAGTGGCTTCCACCCAAAAATGTCAAAGAAGTCCGGAGTTTCCTTGGTTTGGCTAGTTATTGCCGTTGCTTCATTCAGAACTTCTCGAAGATTGCGAAGCCTCTTACCGATCTCCTCAAGAAAGGCAAGAAATACCTTTGGTCTCTTGCATGTCAAGCAAGCTTTGAAACCCTTAAACAGAAGCTCACTTCCACACCAGTCTCGATTCCTCAAGATACATCAAAGCCTTTCCAGATATTTTGTGACGCCTCCTTGCAAGGATTGGGTGCGGTCCTTATGCAAGAAAAGCAAGTCGTTGCTTATGCTTCCCGTCAGTTGAAAACTCATGAGCTCAACTATCCAACACATGATCTTGAACTTGCAGCGGTTGTCTTCGCCTTGAAAGTATGGAGGCACTACTTGCTTGGAAACCGTTGTGAGATCTTTTCTGATCAGAAGAGTCTGAAGTATATATTCACACAACCTGATCTCAACCTTCATCAGAGGAGGTGGATTGAAGCAATTAATGATTTTGATCTGACAATCAACTACACTCCATGCAAAGCTAATGCGATGGCCGATGCTCTCAGCCGAAAAGTTTATGTCAACAACCTCATGGTGGAAGAACAACAGCCTCTCTTGTGCGAGGAATTCCGCCAGCTCAACCTTGAAATTGTGGATCAAGTGTATCTCCTGAACCTTCTGGCAACCCCTCTCTTGGAAGAAAAAGTTTGCTCCATTCAACTTGGTGATCCTTACACTAAAAAGATCATCTCCAAAATTTAGCTTCCGAAGTATGAGTCCTTCCACGTTGACGACCAAGGCGCTCTTTTCTTTGAACACCGGATGTTTGTTCCGAACTACCCGGGTTTAAGAGAGCAAGTTCTTAAGGAGGCGCATGATTCTGTTCATTCTATCCACCCTGGTAGCACTAAGATGTACAAGGATCTAAAAACACAATATTGGTGGCCTGGGTTGAAACGATATTGTGCCAAGTATGTCTCGGAGTGTGATGTCTGCCGCAGAGTTAAAGCTGTCCATCAGAAACCATCCGGTCTTCTACAGCCATTGAAGCCTCCAGAATGGAAATGGGAGAAAGTAGAGATGGACTTCATAACTGGTTTTCCAAGGTTGCAGAAGGGCAACAATGCAATCTTTGTTGTCATCGATAGGCTTTCTAAAGTGGCTCACTTCTTTCCCGTCAAGGAAACAATTTTTGCAATTCAGTTGGCTGAGCTCTATATCAATAGAATTGTCTCTCTGTATGGGGTTCCTCTTGAGATTAGCTCAGACCGTGGAAGCATCTTCACTTCCAAGTTCTGGGGAAGTTTCAAAATGCTTTGGGAACGAAGTTGAACTTCAACACTGCCTATCACCCTCAGTCGCAAGGACAAGTTGAAAGGATCAATCAGATTCTGGAAGATATGCTCCGTGCTTGCGTCATCTCTTTCGGCATGAAGTGGGAAGAATACCTTCCTTATGCTGAATTCTCTTACAAAAATAGCTTCCAGAAGAGTCTAAATATGGCACCATTTGAGGTTCTCTATGGCCGCAAATGCAGAACTCCGATTGGTTGGTTGGGCGCAGGTGAAAGAACATTGTTTGGCCCCGACATTGTAACTCAAGCGGAGGAGAAGGTTCACATCATTCTTGAAAACCTGAAGGTTGCTCAAAGTCGCCAGAAGAGCAACTATGACAGAAAGCACACGGACATGGAGTATGTCCCTGGTGATCTCGTTTACCTTCGTGTCACTCCCATGAGAGTCACGCACCGGTTTGTTATCAAAGGGAAGCTGGCTCCTAGATACATCGGTCCTTTCAAAATTCGTGGAAGAAGAGGAGAAGTTGCTTATGCTCTTGAGCTCCCTGAATAACTCAAGGTTCATGATGTTTTCCATATCTCTCAACTCAAGAAGTGCTTCAAGGATCCCGGCAGGACCGTGGACCATGAGCTCATCAATCTCCAAGAAGATCTGTCTTATCAAGAACACCCCACAAAAATCGTAGAAGTCGCAGAAAGAAAGACTCGCAACAAGTCTATCAAGTTCTGCAAGGTGCAGTGGTCGCACCATTCCGTTGATGAAGCCACTTGGGAACGCGAGGACGAGCTTCGTGCCAAGTATACTACCCTCTTTGTGTCTTCTTCTTCTTCTTCCTAGAATCTCGGGGCGAGATTCCTGTTTAGTGGGGGAGAGTTGTAGCATCCCATCTGTCTAACATCTGTAATGCTACATGGTCTAATAATAAAATGCTACCTTCCTACATATAATTGTTGCATCATAATTATATCATGCTCATGTCATCATGCCACCTTGCATTTGAGCATCATATAAAACCCTTTTCTTTTGGATATTGTCTCATATGCATTTATTAATTGTATTTGCCTCTTGATATTGTATTTGGTTCTTGATAAATGCTTGATGCCCAAGTTGAGTTGGTGGGCATGTCTCTTACAACTCCACCACCTTTTCTTTGTCACCACCTTATATTCCACCATCCCAAAATACTTGTGGCCTTGTGCATCTTCTCTTTTGGGTATTGTCTAGCTCTCATATATAAAGATGGATCCCCTTCTATACCACATGCCCCAATGGTGTTTACTATGGTTTGCACAATATCAATGATGTGGGTCTACATGTGGAAATACTTCCACATCTTCATATGTTTCACTTCTAAATGAGTGGGCATATCTAAATATAAATGGGACCATATAATTATCTAGTGGCATACACACACTAGCATTTTCCATTATATTTATTCATGCTTATTTCATAAATTCTTGGACATATGGGTTTAATTCCAACCATGTGTTAATTCCTTGTGCATGTATGTTATGTGTGGCACCATTATTTCATGTCGCATGAAATATAAGCCCCACATCCCCATTTTTATTCTAGTTCTTCTATTTGATGTTTTATTCAACTTCTTCAAGCCTTTTTTGCTTGGGCTTTATTCAAATTTGAGTGCATGGGGCTAAGTGGGGTCATTTGAGCTTGTATTTGTTTTCACAAATATAATGTGGCCTATCTAAGGTTCATGCATGGCCCATGGAAGCTTGTCCATACCTCCTCTTTTTTGGGTTTCTTTTGAATTTGGTGTAAAGCTTGTTTGGTTTGGAATCCATCAAATAGCCAAATTCAAAAGGATCCTAATAGACCATCTTGTCTCTTTTTATTTCTTGCATGCCTATTATTGCATGTACATGCAACATAGGGCATCTCTTCCTTCCTTTCCTCCTTGTGGTATTTTATGTGTTGTTTTGAAATCTTTCTTTTTGAACCTTCTTTCATGGCTTGTTTTAAACGAGATCGAAAGTGATTTGCATCAAACAACCTAGGATGGGTTTCTATTCATCTAACCCCTAAACCCTAATCTCTCTCCCTCTTCTCTAGCTTAAACCCTCTCTTTTACCTAGCTTGGCCTTGTTCCTCTCTCTCTTATACACATAGTCATCATCGAACCACCCCTCATCCTGGTGCCAGCTCTATACTGCCAAGGTATAGCCCCCACCCTGAACCGATCCCCCAGCGGAGTCCTTTCCTCTGTCGAGAAACGCCCTGCACCTGACCTCCCTCGCAGGACCTGGTGCACCCGGCCACCTCTCTTCTCTCTGGCTCGACCAAACCTAGTGGACAACGAGCTAGCGCGTGTTTATCTCCTTCCCCGTGCCCACGTGATCAGGTCGAGCAAGGACAGCCCCACGTTGAGCCCGTGGCCTCCCTCTTCGCTTTGGCATAAAGCAGACAGCGACAAGCATATTCCTTGCCCCCTCTTCTCTCTGCCTGCTCCACTAGACCGATCCAGATCGCCATCCCATCCTCTTCTTCAACTTCGACAGCAAAAACCCTAGCCTCCTCCCAGCGGAGCCGTCGCCGGGGATAGCCGACGCGCCAAGATACGCGTGGAGCCTCTGAAACCGTGCGGATCAAGGTGCGAGGAGGAGCAGCAGCGCCCTGACGCCGTGCCACACGCCGTCGCCTCGGTCAATGTCTCCCGTCGCCGCCGCGCCCTGGTCACCAACGATGTGTGCCGCCGTTGTCGCCGTCTTCTGACCGGCCACCACATCGTCGTCCACACCTCGGTAAGCCCCCGCCTCGCCCAACTCTCTGGTTGCCTTGCATCTTGCACCGACGCTCGCCGCATGTCCGCGCACCAGCAGCCTCGCCGACCGCAGCCTTTGCTCGTTGGCAGCAGTCACCGTGCACGAGACGCGCATGCATCGGCCGTCAGTAGCAGTTGCGCGCCCAACAGACAAAAGCAGCTTCCAGATTCCTCTGTTCCCGTCAAATTTCCGGCGTCCCTGGTACTCATCCGGCGAATTTCTTCATGCTCACACGTTCGCGGTACATCCATCTACGCAGAACACAAAAATTTTCCCAGAACGGAGCCTTAGATCTCTCGGAAATCTCTTCCAAAAATCGGCCGATCTCACCATTCTTCATCTGCTGTCAACTTGACAGTTAGACAGTTCAAATGCCTCTGTTCATCACAAGATCTCGGACAATCTGGTCCACCTCTAACAAAACTTCCTAAACGAAAGATCTAGCACTTTGTCCCCTCTACAACTTTGATTTTTACCACGACGCAAAATTCCCAGCGGGTTCGTCAGAATCTTCCTCCAAAGTTTAGACCAGCTAGCTTGTTTTGCGACGCGATTTTCAGTTCGTCAGCCTCTGTCACGTGTTTTTCCCCTCTGTTCTTCTCCTTGCCCCGTTCGCTGCAGACCTCCGTTGACGAAGCTCTGAACACCAAAGTTGTAGACCAACGTTGGTTCTACAATTTTCATTTTTGTAGCGACGCGAAATTCCCAAAGTTTTTCTCTCCATCGTCATCCGAAGATCAGACGAGCTAGCTCGTGTTAGTGGATCGAATTTCAGATTCGATGGTCTTTTTGCACAAAGCCCCCCGGCAGTTTCTGATCGTCACGGACAGACCCCTCGCGCCCCAGCCTCGCCCACGTGTCCCACAACCGCGGTCCGCACGCGCGTGTGGCCCCGTATCCGGCCGGGCCCGGCTGTCACTGGCTGCGGGTAAGCTCCCCGTGGGTGAGAAAAGCCGGCCCAGCCGCTGCGCCCCACCTTGTGCTGGGTCATGGACGGCTCCACCCGTCAGCGTCTCGGGCTAGTTCTCCTGAGTACAAAAAGTTTGAGTGTCCTTTTTCTAAATAATAAAAATAATCATGAAAATGCAAATATGTTTTTAATATCCAAAAATTAATAACTTTTAATTGGTAAATCCAAATAATACAAATAATATATGTTTTAGAATCAGAAAAATGTGAGGAATTCAAATATGCCATTCAAAATAATGTTTGGATAATTTTAAATTTTCGAAATTGTTTAATTGCAATAAAAATGCCTTTTCTTAATTAATTAATAACTTTAATTCTATAACTCCAAATTTGACAAATAATATGTCTAAATTGATCAGCGCAACGAGCCTGTTCTGTTTATGCATTCCATGATATGAGTTGATGCATGCACCATGTCATTATTAAAAATCAAAACTGTTTATGGTAATCAAACTTGACCAAATAATTAATAAAATGAGTTATTCTTGTCCCCACACCTCACCCTTGCCATGTTACATTATTGCCATGTAAATTGTGCATCATTCATCATGGCATGCTAGTTTGCTCGTTGCATTTATTCATATGCTTGTGCACTTTATTTATGTTGGCCCTTGTTTGTTTGGTTCTTCTTTCGAATAGACGCCGAGCAGGGGAATTATTAAGAATCCCAGGAGTACTACCCAGATCCTTCTCTCGCTTCAACTGAGCTGCCAGGCAAGCACTACCACATCCTTGCATACATATAGTACCTATTGCTTCTATCTTATTCTTGCATCATGGAGTCGCGATTGCATTAAATTGAATCCCATGTACTGCATATCCTTTACTTTTAAACCCCACCGAAGCTTGTTCCTCCATCCTATGAACCATTACTACAGGAGTTGCTTGAGCCCTGTGAGTCGTAGAATTGCATGTGTAGGGTTTGTGAGAGTCTGATGGTTAACGAGGTACCTAAACAACTTAAACTGAGTAGTAATGGGATAACTAATGAAAGAGGCACCGGTGGGCAATATCTGTTATTTGGTCCTTCATGCTCACTTGTGTCCCGTACGACCCCGAGTACTTGATACCCGTTCCTTGAATATTCACACTATCCACATATGGGAGACTCTATGAATCCCCTTTGCCAGAGCTTGATTTGTACTTTATTTCTTGGGGCCACAAAGTAGTTTGGGGCTTTATTACTATCCTGTACTTATGCCATGCTTTACCGCTTTATTTACGATTGTGCGTGGAGCACCTGTACTGTTTAGGAATCGCGGCACGATATCGCGGTATCGACAAGCCTAATCACATTCACGGGTTCCCAGTCGTTTACAGCCGTTCTCGCAAACCCTGGGTCCATCTCGGAGCCGGCCAACTTCGTTGCGGGTAGCTTATTGGGGTGGCCCCCTGAAATGAATTATGAATCCTGTGATTGCTTTGTCGTGAAAGCCTCGTTTAGTTTTGATTTGGTTTTTCCGAGGTCGATCGTGTGTGTGTTGCTATTTGTGCACCCCTGCAGGGTAAATCTTTCTGAAAGCCGTGTCCGCGGTTATGGACGACTTGGAGCACAGTTTCTCGATCATAGACAAGTATAACTAAAGTACCGCTTTTAACTTTACTAAATATCTGCCTAGTAATTGGTGCAATACTCATGGAATGGTTAATAAAACTGCCAACAGATGGGTTGTTCGTCCGATTTCTCGTTGGTAAGCGAGAGGGAGGATGGATCTGTTACTTCATACTGTTATAACTGTGGTTTCTAATTAACGGGCATCCGCCTATCTTTGGTTAAGCGGATGGTTAGCGAGTATCTATAGACTTGTTAGTTATTAACCTTCGCTGCAATTGCGTCACCCCAGGTATATGTCCCCTTTAGAGGCATAAAGACTTGCTGAGTACCCCTAGGGTCTCACACGATAAATTGTTTGATTCAGATGAACAGGTGTATTCGCAAGATGGATACTGGGTGGAGGAGACAGATGATGTTGGCAACGATCACTCGGTGTAGAGATTCCGGGGATGGGGATCCGTGAGATCTGTGGCGGGATGTGCTTATTTATGTGGCATCTTATGCCGATTTGCTTCTTGTCCGTACTCGGATCTTGTTTCCCGCTTCCGCTTGATACTCTGTTGATTGATGTATGAGGAGCTATCCTACACTATTATATCTATCTAGGATATTCGGATCTTGCCGTATGGCATTGCAATATTTCTATTTCTTTTAGATGGTATGCTTCTGAGAACTGTTGTAAGGTAGCTTGCATACATACTCACTTGTGTATGTATTTGATCTCTTCGTATGTTGCCTACGCCGCTCGCTCTTGTCCCGATGTTCTGGGAAGTGGTTAGGACGGTCGACGGGCCTACACATGGGTGGCCCTGGGCCTCCGCTGTAAAATCCTTAACCACTTTTGGTTCATCCAGAGCGTAGGGTCCGAGGTTTTACACTTTGGGTGCTGCAACAAAACTTTTGGACAATATGATGGTTAATTATTCTGAATGGCATACTGAGAGAGCTCCACAAGGTAGGAAGGTAAATTCTGTTGAGGAAACCTCCTCCTTGAGTGATAAGATTGATATTATTATGTCTATGCTTGTTAATGGGAAAGCCCATATTGATCTAAATAATGTTCCTTTAGCCTCTTTGGTTGCTCAAGAAGAGCAAGTTGATGTGAACTTCATAAGAAATAACAATTTTGGCAACAATGCTTATGGTAATAATGCGTATAGGAATAATTTTGGTAACAACAATTATAAGCCATATCCTCCCAACAATGGTAATGCTTTTGGAAATTCTTACAACAGTAATAGGAGTGCTCCCTCTAAACTTGAAGTTATGCTTAAAGAGTTTATTAGTAAACAAACTGCTTTCAATAAAACTATTGAGGAAAAACTCTCTAATGCTGAAAGAAATATATCATCTTTGTCCGAAGCTCAATCTTCATTGATTAATAAAATGGCTGCTAAACCTGAAACTAATGAGAATCCCTTTGCAGCTACTAATGCTATACAAGTAACAATTGATGAAAATGTTAGAATATTAGCTAAATTACATGCTAAGCGAGAAAGAGAAGATGAAATTGCTAGAAACATTAGTGTTTCTACTATTACCGCCACTAGTGTTGAGGCTAGTAATAGTTCTACTACTTTAGATGATAAATTTGATTTTGATCTTGATGGTTCCAACATCTCTGAAGTTATTAAGTTCCTACAAAATCTTGCTAAAAGTCCTAATGCTAGTGCAATGAACGTGGCCTTTACAAAACACATTACTGATGCTCTCATAAAGATTAAAGAAGAAAAGATGAAACATAAAGCTTCTATTCCTATAAAACAAGAAGATGGTTGGGAACCCATCATTAATATGAAAGTGAATGACTTTGATTTCAAAGGTTTATGTGATCTTGATAGTAGTGTTTCTATTATGCCTAGAAGGATTTATGATATGCTTGATTTGCCTCCACTTGAAGATTGTTATTTGAATATCCCACTTGATGATAATGCTAAAAAGAAACTCATGGGGAGTCTTAATGATGTTCTTATTATGGTTAACAATGCCTATCTCCCCGTTGATTTCTACTCCCTCCGTTCTGAAATATAAGACATTCTAGCTTTGTGAAACGAATGTATCTAGACACCTTTTAGTGTATAGGTTCGCTCCGAACCTCTACAAACTTATACACTAAATGACGTCTAGATACATTCGATTCACAAAGCTAAAACGTCTTATATTTCCGAACGGAGGGAGTATGTTTTGGATGTCTAATGCAATGCTTCTTGTCCTATTACTTTGGGAAGATCTTTTCTTAGAACTATTGGTGCCATCATTGATATGAAAGAAGGCATCATTAAATATCAACTCCCACTCAAGAAAGGTATAGAACACTTACCTAAAAATAGAGAAAAGATTTCTTTTGCTTCTCCTATGAGAACAAAATTTGGTCTTAATGCTTCTTCATTTGACAACACTTGATTCTTTCTTGCTTCTTATGCCTAACTTAAAGGCATTAAAGAAAAGTACTTATTGGGAGATAACCCAAAAGTTTTAGATGAGTCTTGAAAGTTATTTCCTCTGTAATAACCTCTCCTTATCCTTTTTATTTGCTTTTTGTGTCAAGAGTAACCTCTAATGAGAGAGAAGTAATGGTTGGGAAAGTTGCTGTCCCGAAACAGATTTTTGTGCTTCACCATAAAAATTCGTGTAAAATCTCTGTACCTCTTTTTGAAGCGTGAATTTTTGTGATTCTGCCACAGGTTGTTATATAACTTTCGTTAGTTCAACACATTTTTATTTGAGCAACAGAAGGTCTTCGAAAAAATTCGTCTTTACCTGCTGGTCTGTTTTGACAGATTTCTGCCATTTTCTGCATTTGCTTCTTGTTGGTTTCTTCTTGAGTTCTTTTGGGGAATTGAGCTTTTTGAGGGAACTGCTACAGTAGCTATTGTTCTAATGGAAGTTTATTTGGTATTAGAACTGAACCTTAAGACTTATTTATCTTGAGTGCACTAATGTTGGTAATAAAGATTGTGTGAAGTTTTGTATGAAGGAAAAATTTCAGGTGTATGGAAGGAATGAGTAATGAGATGAAGGATGGACTAAAGCTCAAGCTTTGGGATGCCACGTGTGTCATCCCAAAAAATATCCAAGAAGTACAAGCGTCAAATCTTGGGGATGCCCAAGGCATCCCCTTCTTCATCAATAAAAATCCCAGGTTTCTTCCAAACGCTTCATTTTTATTGTTTCATGCACAATTGTGTTTTTCTTGGAGCGTCTTCTTTTTCGTTTGTGTTTTGGTTTTTCGTTTTCTTTAGGTTGCTTAGTTTTCTGAATAAATTGGTTGGACCCCCTCTTTCATACATTGGTTTGCAAATAGTTTGGTTTGGTTTGGAAAAGAGTAGGAAAGTTCATACTTATGTGGTAAAAAGAGCTCGTTTTTTACAATGGCTAAGCTTTCTCATGCAATGCTTGATATTGTTTTGGCTTTAGGCTTAGTATTATTTGTTGTACCATGACTTGTTATAAACAATTGAGATTACTTAATGTGCCTTGGATGAATCATGCGTTGTTTTAGCATATTAAAGCATAGTATAGTGGTATTCTCCTTTGATGCTTTATTTGGGTTGACTTGGCGCATGCTCACACCATGTTATGACTATCTTAAGTCACCATAGCCTTTATGATCCTTTAGTTTTCAACTTGTAGTATCACTTTATGCTTTGATCAATGATGTTTTGTCGCTCTACATGATTATGACCATTATTGCTCTCTTAGTTTGTCGCTCCCAGTCTTGCTAGCCTCCACAACCAAGTATGAGTTCCACTCATGCATCCAACTCCCTAAACCAAGTTATTCCAAATAGTCCACCATACCTACCTACTAGCTTATGCTATTACAAGTATATTCATGCTTTTGTTTACCTTCCAAATTAAACTTGTTATGAGAAAACTAGTGATTAAAGCTCTCACGAACTTGATGGCACACTTTACTTTTCTTGCCCTTAATAAACTTGAACCATTGTGTCTTCTATGTTGTATATGCTTGCACTTATTTGTTGGGAATTAGAAGAACCATGCTTTCATGGGGAACGATTTCAACATTGCACTTGGTACTTGTACCTAGTTGATATCATGCTCTTTTGTATATGGATGTCGTCGGTGTGAAATGAAAGGGGAGCTTGTAAGTCCATGGAGTTATGTATATGTGTTAGAGAAACGCCTGGGCCGCTGGGCAAATCCATGCTGACATGGTGGAAACCTGCAGCGTAACCATAATGAGCTCTCTATGAAGCATTCTTCTTATAAAAAAAGAGTCCTATATTGAGAAAAAAAAGAGAAAATAAAAAAAGAGATTATGAAAAGAGGAAAGAGAGAAAAAAGCACCATATTCCCATGGTAAATAAGAAGATTGCTGAGATGCTCGTTGGCTGCTTGCCTTGTCATTTTGATATGGGGATTCTTCCGTATCATCGGGCAAGGGGTACCCCGTTGGCGGTTCTCTATGATACACATGTACTTACGATGACAAGAACTTACCGGTGACTAAACTTGAGTAGCATGAGGAGCGACCCTCGTATACAAGGGACATGAGATTTCTGACTTATACTTCATCAAGCATGTACACCATAGTTTGTTCACGTTAACCTTAATCACCTCAAGATGCTTATGATAGGGGCAATGAGAGCTGAAAGCTATAAGTACCATAATTTTTGCAAGCTCTTTATGAGACTTGAATCCCTACTTCCTTTTATAAAGGCCTTTCTTCCACCATTATATTGTGTCTCCACCTTCTACCTTTATGCACCTACTTTGAGAGCATAGCGGCCATTCTTAGTTATATGTACATTGTCCCAAGACTAGTTGAATTGATGCATACTTTGATATTTCTTGTTTTAAACTATTGTATCTAGTCACTCTTATGAACTTTGAAGGTGTCTTATGTAATTATATTTGCTACTCTATCGAGGGACAAGCCAAATACTAGTATGCTATGTTTTCTTTATGTGAAACAAACAGACGTCTTGCAAAGCATTGTTATTCATGAATCTTTTGTTTGTGCCTTTTCATGTTGCAACATAGTTTCTTTGCTTATTGCTAGAACTTTGTCTTTCATGTTATGATTTAAGTAGTATGATACCAGCTTTGAATGTTTTACAAATACTTTGATCAAGTATTTGATGGTGTATGTCACCTCAAAAATTATTCTTTCTTTTTATCACTTACCTACTCGAGGACGAGCAGGAGTTAAGCTTGGGGATGTTGATACATTGCAAATGTATCTATAAATTTTGATGTTCCATGCTTAGTTTTATCCACTTTCTTGTGTTTTGTTCCAACTTTGGAGTACTTTTCATATGATTTCTTGGACTAACCTATTAACAAGAGCCATAGTGGCAGCTGCCTGTTTTCTGCTGTTTTTGGTTCCAGGAAAGTCAGAAAATGAATATTCTCAGAATTGGACGGGACAAAAGCCAAAGTGCCTATTTTTCTAGAAGTCATCAAGTGCCAGAATACGAGACGGAGAAGGGCCAGAGGCCGGCCACACCACCTGGCCGCGCGACCAGGCTTGGCCCGCGCCAGGGAGTGGTCTGGTGGCCCCTGGCAGCCCCTCGGCCTCCCCTTCCGACTATAAGATGCCCTCGGGACGTAAACCCTAAGTACTCGATCAAAAATCCACGAAAGAGTCTATAGCCACCGTCATCTCCATCCCTAGATCGGGAGGGATCTGAAGCTCTTCCCAGCACCCTGCCGGAGAGGGAATTTCACCCTGGAGGCCTTCTTCATCACCATGCAAGCCTCCGGTGTGATGCGTTAGTAGTTCATCCTTGGACTACGGATCCATGTAGTATCTAGATGGCTGGTTCTCCTCCTTTGTGCTTTCATGTCTAGATCTTGTGAACTCCGTTCATGATCAAGATCATCTATTTGGAATTCTGCATGTTGTGTTTGCGGGGATCCGATGGATATTGAGATGCTATTTCAGATTGATTATTGATTCTATCATGTATTTGTTATTTTTGATCTTGCATGCTTTCCGTTGTTAGTAGCTATCTTGGCCAAGTAGATGCTAGCAACTCCAAGAGTTAGTATTTATGCTCGATACTAGGTTCATGCCTCTGGTAATCTAGGGAAGTGACAGAAATCTGTAAGGTACTAGATGTGCTGTTGCTACTAGGGAGAAAACAACAATCCTTTGTTCATAGAACAATCGTATTTTTTAATTTACACGCAGTTCGTAAAGCAATAATCTGTTGCTTGCAACTTAATACTGGAGGGGGTTCGGATGATAACCTGAAGGTGGATTATTAGTCATAGATGCAGTTGGATGGCGGTCTATGTATAATGTTGTAATGCCCAATCAAGTCTCAAAGGAGTCAAAATGATTAGTATATGCATGTATTGCTTTCTCGATGTTTGTCAATTGCCCCACTGTAATTTTTTCACCTAGCATGTTATCTATCTTAAGGAGAGCCACCTCTAGTGAACTATGGATCCCGGTCCTTGTCTTTTACATTCAATCTACAATCTTTTACTATTTTGTGTTTACTTTCTGCAAACTTTTACTCCTTTCCATTCAATACGTTTAATCTTTTGTTTTTCGCAAAACACGGTGAGATTGACAACCTCATCGCAAGTTGGGGAAAAAGTTCTGTGGTTGTGTTGTGCAGGTCTCCACGTTGCTACTAGCACCGGTAGTGCGCCCTGCCCAAGCTCAGCTAGTAACACCTTTGGGGTGTTTCCTTGCTCCTACTGGTTCGATTAAACCTTGGTTTCATAACTGAGGGAAACTTGCTGCTGTACTCATCATACCTTCCTCTTGGGGTTCCCAACGAGCTCTACATCATCATTGCTCCAGCATTTTTCTGTGCACCATACTTAGAGCCATCAATCATCACCGACAACAACATAAATTTATCTCTCGGAGAAGTTGAGGAGTACTATCACGAAAAAGGCATCCGCCTTGACCTAGCATCTGTGGCACATCCACAGTCAAATGAGCAAGTTGAAAGGGCCAATGGACTAATTCTGCATGAAATCAAGCCACGCTTAGAGGCACCGCTACGTAGAGTAGCTGGAGCCTGGGCGGAGGAATTACCATCTGTCTTGTGGAGTTTAAGAACAACACCCAATAGATCCACCGGCTTGACTCATTTCTTCATGGTTTATGGAGCAGAAGCAGTCCTCCCATCTGACATTCTCCATGATGCACCAAGAGTTTCCGCCTACAATGAGGATGACGCTGAAGAATCCAGACGCTTATCTGTGGACCTACTCGAAGAAGAGCATGTGCTGGCAGGCCAGAGATCTGCCATCTACCAGCAGAAGCTGTGTGGCTACCATAGTTGCCACGTAAAGCATCGCTCGTTTAAAGAGGGGGATCTAGTGCTTAGACTCTAGCAAGAGAAATCGCACAAACTATCCCTGCCTTGGGAAGGACCATTTGTCATAAGCAAAGCATTGCTAAATGGTTCCTATTACCTCATTGATATTCGCGAGTTGAGAGATAGGCCAAAAAATTGCAAGCGCAAGCAACATGACTCCGATGATGATTACTCGGAGACAGGTCGGCCATGGAACATAGCACAACTACGTCCCTTTTACACTTAGCACATTTATATTATGTAATAAGTTTCTTATATGATCAATGAAATAAAGCATTTGGTTCACTCATATTTTCTGAGTCTTTTACCTCCTTTAGTTGTTCATTTTTGGATCATATAAACCCTTTATGCGCAAGGTTGCATTTTCCCTTGTGAAAATTCTACCTACGGGCGCTAGCTTAAGTTTTCCGGTCTACATGTTTTCTGAAGTTTTTATGTGGATTCCGGAGTAGTGACTTTTCGGCACTCCAAACCGGCGATTTTGTTCTTAGGTTCTAGACAGTGCTATTAAGCTTCATCACCTAAGAGCATAGTTCTATGCTGCGAGTCTTCCGTCTCATAAAAGGTCAAGCATACGAACCATAATAAAGGATAAACCAACACTTAATAAATATATACACATGCTGGAAATAGGTAAGTTGCAGGAAGCTTGAGTACAAGTTTTTCTGCCTTAGCCAAACATAAGTTTTTTCCGCATACACATTGCAGAGACACATTTAATACAAATATTGTTTTTCATGGATCTGCTTCAGGGGACTTCATGGTGGCATCATCAGGAGAGCCAGGCCGAGAGAGATCGTCAAAATCTGAAGGAGAGGGGCTAGACTCAGACAAAGCCATGTCTTCATCGAGGATCTCAGCAGGCATGAAGACATCCGCCTTGACCATCTTGGCAACTCGGGTGTCAAAGCCGGCAAGGGAGTTCCAAATAGCATCGCTATCAATCTCATGTCCTTCCTCGTCCACCTTAGGCATGCCGGAGGTCACCAAGTCGATGTCAGCGTTGTCGAATGTGCCTTTACCAAGGACAAGGTCATCCTTGCACCAACCCGGACGCAAGAGGCTTTCCAGTCCTTGACTTTCTCAGGGGCTTGGTGTAGGATTTTCGTGAACTTGGCCGCTGAGTCTGCCGCCTTGATATTGATGCCCATAGGTTAAGCTATCTCCTTGGCTTGGGCAATGGAGGTGCTGACGAAGTTGCCGACAAGAATCATGCGTTCCTTGGGATCTAGATCACCCTCACCCAAGTTGGCTAAGCCAATGGGAGCTGTGGTTTGCACAAAATACAAGGACCATGAGTACAAAAGTAAAATTGTTGTCCAACTTATAGAAATGACCAAGACGGAGAAAGGTTACCGAAGATGCTCGTTTCCGCTTGCTTGCGTGTCTCCGCCAAGACATCGCGCTCCTTCTGGACTGTCTTGTACATCTCAAGGTTTCTAGCATTCTGCTCTTTGGCAGCTTGGTTCTGCTCCTTGAGTTGCGCAAGTTTATCCTTCAGGCGCTGCATCTCGGCGTCAGCAGACTCTTGCATCACCTTCATGGCTGCCTCGTGGCCCTTGACGACATCAGCCAGGTCCTTCTTCAGAATCTTGTTTTCATCATCGAGCTCCTGGATATGCTTGGATTGCTCGACGATGCTCTTGGCCTTGGCAATGGCTTCTGTAAGACAGAAATCAAAAAGTGCTATCAGAAGACGGAAGAAATAGTTCAATGAGAAAAGCAAGGAGCTATTGTCGGAAACAGACTCTGGCTATTTTTGATCTGTTCTTTCAGGAATTTGGTTTTACCCTGTTCAAGGTCCAGTTCCTTTCGAATAGCAGCAAACCACTCATTGGCAGCAATCCTCCTTTTATTTTCATTCTGGACAAAATATTGACATGCTTAGTTTCTCTAGAGCATCTAGTCAGAACTATTCAAGTTTCGACTAAACGCTCGGGGGCTACCGTACATGATTTTAAAGTAAGCTAGTTTCTCTAGAGCATCTAGTCAGAACTATTCAGTTTCAACTAAATGCTCGGGGACTACACAGACAAGTTCTACATATAGTTCTTTGGAGCACTCAGGCCAATAACTATTGGTTTATCTGCCTAAGAGCTCGGGGACTACAGTGGGATATATTGCAAGTTAAAAGAAGTAAAGTTCAAAAGACTTACGATGGCAATGACCCTAAGATTGTTGCCCAGATGAGCATATGAATCATCAAAGGTCCGGGCATTGTTATAAATTGCATTGGCTTGCATGATGAGTGAAGGGTAACGGGTAGGCTACACTAGCGTAAAATCAAAAATTTCTACCGCGTCAACCAGGAATACTATTGTCATAGATCACGGGATTACCGCTAGACGCGCAGGTGCGGAACTCGATGAAGCACGTTGCGGCAGTGTAGATGTTCTACGTCTCCTCCTCGTCCTCGTCCCACGAGCAGCTCCCCTTTGCGCGGCTCGTCCAAGTGCTACAGATGCAGCACCTCCGAGGTATCCACACGTCCGGAGTGGAAGTCGTCACACGCCAGACTGCTAGGTCTGCGCGTGCAACACAGGCGGAAGAGGAGTGGCGGCTGGGTGGAATGCTCTCTCTTTTTCAGCTCGCCTCACTCCCTCTTATATAGGCATCCCTGGTGGGCTTCTACATTAGCAGCCCATTAGCAGCCTAAGCCTGGTCTAATTCGGATCCAATCCTCATTAGGCTTCCAGCCCCTAAAGTGTGTGACCCTATAGGTTCATACACGTATAGACATGACGCGAGTACACTTACTCCGTCAATAGTTGGTAGCGGCCTCTAGCAAGACGTGCCAACTCCTAAACGCATATAAAGATCATTCGGACGAACCATCACAAGGTTGAGTACATGTCTTTCCCTTTGCCTCACGATATTTGGTCTAGCTCTAAGCTGACCTCTCTTTCTCGATACTGTGATTCAGAATCCCTTTACTAGGTTAACTCTTAACCATATGTAGCACGGCCATGCATTTCTGGATCCGATCACTCGAGGGGCCCAGAGATATCTCTCTCAAGTAGAGAGGGGCAAATCCCATCTTGATTGACCGATGCCTTGCAGCATGTATCAGGACAAACCCGAAAGCTACCTTTATAACTACGCAGTTACGGAGTAGTGTTTGATAGCCCCAAAGTAGGTCGATCCACATCTCAAGTACATGCGACAATCTCAGGTCTAAGGACAAAACGTACACGATGTGTAGAGAGAGCTGCAAGTATTATTGCTAGTCTCATGTTGGGTCAGTCCAACCCCATGTTCATAACATGTGTCCACATCATTGGTTTGACATCTCCATGTCAATGACTTGCGAAACATAGTAATTAACCAATCGATGTGCTAGTCTAATATTCACGTGTGTCCTCGCATGAACTCCGACTAGGGACAATTATTAGATAACCATACAAGTAAAGAGTTTCACAAACAATTCACATAATTGCCAATCAATACAAGTTGCCTGGTATATGGATATTCAAGGAACATTATAATGACTCATGGATACACATGAAATACAATCATCTCTATGATTGCCTCTAGGGCATATTTCCTTCAATGAGGTCATCCAGGCTCAACGTCAGAGGAGTCCAGCCAATGGAGAGGTTAAAGTCAGAAGCATGGATGAAGCCCTAGCTACCTCCTGCACCTTCAAAGCAGATGATGGCTCGGAGGATCCCGCCTCGATCGTCGCTTCCACGTCCACCACTTCCTTCCCTTTCTCGGTGGCATCCTTAGCCGGAGCTTCAACCACTTTAGAGGAAGTACTTCCCTGCGTCGCATGACCGCTGGGAGCAACATCTGCCTCCACAGATCCTGAGACATCAAGGATTGGATTGACATCTGTCTCCATGGAAGAGATCTCAGGGATGGTGTCGTGGTGGTGTCATGGCATATTCCTGGTATAGGCTAATGTTGGGGCCGATGGACGATGGAGGAATCCGGGGAGAGATGATGAAGTGAAGACCTCATATGGAAGAACTCAAAGAGACACGATATACCCAGGTTCGAGGCTCTCCTAGTGAGATAACACCTCTACTCCTGCATCTAATCTCATATATCTTGCCATGCTTGTGGCTAAAATGTTGCTCCTTGAGCTGTACTCTTATGCCTCTCATGGAGAGAGCAGAGGAAGAAGAAACCATGCTCCCAGTGAGAAGAGGGAGAGGAGCCCTTCAGGGGGCCTCCCGTGTAACGTTACCCTTGGTGCTCCTTATAATGGGGAGCCTAGGGGACAAGGTATGTCATCACAAGTACTCCTATGAGCTGTCTAGT
The DNA here is from genome assembly GCA_910589775.1 of Avena eriantha. Taxonomy (NCBI): domain Eukaryota; kingdom Viridiplantae; phylum Streptophyta; class Magnoliopsida; order Poales; family Poaceae; genus Avena; species Avena eriantha. Next base: position 450,608,553 of record OU342744.1, on the reverse strand, counting down.
GGGGGCTTACCCAGTCATCTTGTCCTTTAATGAGTCACTGGTCTTATCCCTTCGGCATATTCCTTAGCATCTTTAGGAGATGCTTGGCATATTTCCTAGCATCTTCCAAGATGCCTAGCATATTCCTTAGCATCTTGGACCAAAGGGCCAGTCTGAGCTAGGGGCGTCCCAAGACTGGCACCTAACGTGGGCTTGACTTGACCTGGAAGCGTGTCGATGTAGAGGTTGATGGTGGGTCCAGGTATGAACGAAGCGACATCCGGGATGAAGTAATTCGGCCCGAGGAAGTGTAATTCGGCCAAGGGAGAAAATAACTCGGCCTGGGGGATAAATGGGGCCCACCTGGGCCATGAACAGTGATTCTGCCGGATTACCCCTAGGTCTGGCCGAATTATGGCCTAATCCGGCATGGGGAGTAGAAGCAGGTCCAGCCGAGGTGGGTGCGACGAGGGCAACCCGGGTGGGCGAGTTAACCCAATGCCGGCCCACCCGGATCATGCCGATGGGAGACTGCTTGACCTAGAGCGACGCCTGTGCTGCAGCTCCACGATGGGCCGGACTTCGGCCCACCCGGGGAATGTTAATGACGGTGAAGAGGGAACGTGCTGGCAAGGTAGCTTCGAGGCGGTGCGGCTAATTCAGTGAGAGCGGAGGCGCTGGTGGCCCGTGATGGGCTGGATTGGGGGAATCCCGACCCACCCGAGTGGTGTCGATGAAGCGGTGAAGAGGTGGTTCGTTTGGGGGAGCTGGCGAGATGGCGTGCTGCAGCCGAGTGGTGGGCCTTGTTGACCAAGGCCGGCCCACCCGGGTGGAGACCCATGGCCCAGTTGGACGAATTATCTCTTAATTCGGCATGTATAGAGGCAGATTCGGCCCATGCAATGCAGATTCGGCCTACAAATATTCAAACCAGGCCGAATTAGCCATAATTCGGCCCGTGTTTATTTTCTTTCTCCTTTTCCTTATTCTTTTCTCTTTATCCTCCATATTTTTGTCTTCATGTATCTCTTTTGTGCAATCACCTATTCATCAACTCTGGGGTACCTGAGGTTACACCCCTAACATTAGTCCCCGAGGCTATGGGGGATTCGTAGAATCGCGCGTAGGCTTCAAAATAAAAAAATCTCCAGAGTTGTTACTGACATATAGTCCTTTTCCTATGGTCGTATAGCCCGTTTTGGGCACTTCTGTGATTTTTGGCCTTCTTGGGCACTGGTCTTAACTCTTTTTGGGCAAGATTGCGACTTCTGGCCGAATTTGGCTCTGGTCTTAACCCTTTTGGGCAAGATTGCAACTTCTGGCCGAATTTGGCTCTAGTCTTAACCCTTTTGGGCAAGATTGCGACTTTTGGCCGAATTTGGCTCTAGTCTTAACCCTTTTTGGGCAAGATTGCGACTTCTGGCCAAATTTGGCTCTGGTCTTAACCCTTTTGGGCAAGATTGCGACTTCTGGACGAATTTGGCTCTGGTCTTAACCCATTTGGGCAAGATTGCGACTTCTGGCCGAATTTGGCTCTGGTCTTAACTCTTTTGGGTAAGTCATTTGGCTTCTGGCCTAATTTGGCTCTGGCCGTAACCCATTTGGGTAACTCTTTTGGCTTCTGGCCAAATTTGGCTCTAGCCTTAACCCATTTGGATAAGTCTTTTGGCTTCTGGTTGAATTTGGCTCTGGCCTTAACCCATTTGGGTAAGTCTGTTGGCTTCTGGCCGAATTTGGCTCCTGCCTTAACCCATTTGGATAACTCTTTCGGCTTCTGGACGAAGTTGGCTCTAGCCTTAACCCATTTGGGTAAGTATTTTGGCTTCTGGCCTGATTTGGCTCTGGCCGTAACCCATTTTGGTAACTCTTTTGGCTTCTGGCCGAATTTGGCTCTGACCTTAACCCATTTGGGTAAGTCTTTCAGCTTTTGGCCTGATTTAGCTCTGGCCATAACCCATTTGGGTAACTCTTTTGGCTTTTGGTGAATTTGGCTCTAGATTTAACCCATTTGGGTAAGTCTTTTGCCTTCTGGCCGAATTTGGCTCTGGCCTTAACCCATTTGGGTAAGTCTTTTGGCTTCTGGCCAAATTTGGCTCCTGCCTTAACCCATTTGGGTAACTCTTTTGGCTTCTGGCCGAAGTTGGCTCTGGCCTTAACCAATTTGGGTAAGTCTTTTGGCTTTTGGCCTGATTTGGCTCTGGCCGTAACCCATTTGGGTAACTCTTTTGGCTTCTGGCCGAATTTGGCTCTGGCCTTAACCCATTTGGGTAAGTCTTTTAGCTTTTGGCCTGATTTGGCTCTAGCCTTAACCCATTTGGGTAACTCTTGTGGCTTTTGGCCGAATTTGGCTCTAGCCTTAACCCATTTGGGTAAGTCTTTTGGCTTCTGGCCGAATTTGGCTCTGGCCTTAGCCCATTTGGGTAAGTCTTTTGGCTTCTGGCCGAATTTGGCTCCTGCCTTAACCCATTTGGGTAACTCTTTCGGCTTCTGGCCGAATTTGGCTCTGGCCTTAACCCATTTCCGTAAGTCTTTTGGCTTCTGGCCTGATTTGGATCTGGCTGTAACCCATTTGGGTAACTCTTTTGGCTTCTGGCAGAATTTGGCTCTGGCCTTAACCCATTTGGGTAAGTCTTTCGGCTTTTGGCCTGATTTGGCTCTAGCCTTAACCCCTTTGGGTAACTGTTTTGGCTTCTCGCCGAATTTGGCTCCTGCCTTAACCCATTTGGGTAAGTCTTTTGGCTTCTGGCCTGATTTGGCTCTTGCCGTAACCCATTTGGGTAACTCTTTTGGCTTCTGGCCGAATTTGGCTCTGGCCTTAACCCATTTGGGTAAGTCTTTTGGCTTTTGGCCTGATTTGGCTCTAGCCTTAACCCATTTGGGCCTTATAGATTATATTCCGAGCTATTTCATCCGGGTTATACTTGTTGAGTTATATGACTCAACATTGGCATGAGTCTCTGTTTTGACTCACTTGACCCAAAATCCGAGTTACTGCTGCTGAGATATGATATGTCCTTACGATTGGCTGGCAAACCGCCATAGACTTGGATCCGAGTTACTGATCCGAGATATGATTTTGGAGTTATGATATGATTTTGTGATATCGTGGCATACTTCCATAGATATGGATCCGAGATATAGATCTGAGTTTTTATATGATGAATTACTGATATGCTGGCACATGCCATCCAAGATATGGAACAAACTGATTTGAGGTATAAGATAACCTGGTAAGCTGAGTTAAAATCCGAGTTACCATGTAATCTGGCCAGCTGAACAAAATTTCGAGTTACCATGTAACCTGGCTAGCTGAACTAAAATCCGAGTTACCCTATAACTAGGAAATCGAAGCAAATCTGAATTACCCTATAATTAGGCAAACTGAAGTGAAATCCGAGTTACCATGTAACTAGGAATCTGAAGCAAATCCGAATTACCCATGTAACTAGGCAAACTGAGGTAAAATCCGAGTTACCTTGTAACTAGAAATCCTGTAATTAGGAAAACCGAGGTAAAATCCGAGTTACCAGGTAACTTGGCAAGGCGAAGCAAATACCAATCCGAATTATGGACGACCTGGCAAGCTGAAAACACCAATCCGAGTTAAATCTGAGTTACCAAGTAACCCGGTTGACTGAGTCAAATCCGAGTTACAAGGTAACTAGGCAAGCTAAAGTACACTCCTATATACTAGGTAACTAGGTGAGCTGAGTTAAATCCGAGTTATAATGAGCCTCAATGACTTGGTGACTTACTTTTTCATCCAAGGTAGCTTAAAGACACAAAGCAGTAGATACCGACGAGATCATGGCATATCTTAAGTCTTTTCTGAGTTACTGTTCTTTGCACGGAGACGTCAAGTCCTTGAGATACTTTGTATACCCTTAGGTGACTCAAATGGCATGCATGCTAGTCCCCGGGTTGAGTTATCTCATCCCTGGGTGGACAGCTAGGTGATTGAAGGTGATAGTCCCCGAGTGACACTTAGGGTACCTCACATGCATGTTGGTTGAGTTACTCACTACTCACTGCATCTTTGGGGAGGAGGTTGAGTTATCTAGTTGAGTCACACCCAATAGGTCAGCTAACACTTACAGTTCTGTTGGTGAAGAGTGAGGAAGAGGTTGAGTCACCCCAACAAGGGAGGCTTGTATGCCAACTCCCCTGCTCTCTATACGTTGAGGAAGAGGATGTAGAGACCTTCAATCGATGGTGAAGCAGAGTTTGATGAAGACGTTCCCGTCCGGATGGTAACCCAACCAGCGCCTCTTATCAGCCCCATGGTGGGCGCCAAATGTCGTGGTGGTGTCACGGCATATGCCTGGTATAGGCTAATGTTAGGGCCGATGGATGATGGAGGAATCCGGGGAGGGATGATGAAGTGAAGACCTCATATGGAAGAACTCAGAGAGACACGATATACCCAGGTTCGAGGCTCTCCTAGTGAGATAACACCTCTACTCCTACATCTAATCTCATATATCTTGCCATGCTTGTGGCTACAATGTTGCACCTTGAGTTGTACTCTTATGCCTCTCATGGAGAGACCAGAGGAAGAAGAAACCATGCTCCCAGTGAGCAGAGGGAGAGGAGGCCTTCAGGGGGCCTCCCGTGTAACGTTACCCCTGGTGCTCCTTATAAAGGGGAGCCTAGGGGACAAGGTATGTCATCACAAGTACTCCTATGAGCTGTCTAGTGGGGGCTTGCCCGGTCATCTTGTCCTTTAATTAGTCACCGGTCTTATCCCTTCGGCATATTCCTTAGCATATTTAGGAGATGCTTGGAATATTCCCTAGCATCTCCCAAGATGCCCAACATATTCCTTAGCATCTTGGACCAAAGGGCCAGTCTGAGCCAGGGGCGTCCCAAGACTGGCACCTGACGTGGGCTTGACTTGACCTAGAAGCGTGTCGATGTAGAGGTTGATGGTGGGTCCAGGTATGAACGAAGCGACATCCGGGACGAAGTAATTCGGCCCGGGGAAGTGTAATTCAGCCAAGGGAGAAAATAACTCGGTCTGGGGGGAAAAAGGGGCCCACCTGGGCCATGACTAGTGATTCTGCCGGATTACCCCTAGGTCTGGCCGAATTATGGCCTAATCTGGCCTAGGGAGAAGAAGCAGGCCCAACCGAGGTGGGTGCGATGAGGTCAGCCCGGGTGGGCCGAGTTAACCCAATGCCGGCCCACCCGGATCATGCCGGTGGGAGTCTTCTTGACCTGGAGCGACGCCTGTGCTGCAGCTCCGCGATGGGCCGAACTTTGGCCCACCCGGAGAATGTTGATGACGGTGAAGAGGGAACATGCTGGCGAGGTAGCTTCGAGGTGGTGCGGCTGATTCGGTGAGAGCGAAGGCGCTGGCAGCCCGTGATGGGCCGGATTGGGGGAATCCCGGCTCACCCGGGTGGCGTCGATGAAGCGGTGAAGAGGTGGTTTGTGTGGGGAAGCTGGCAAGATGACGGGGTGCAGCCTGATACATTGCAAATGTATCTATAATTTTTGATGTTCCATGCTTAGTTTTATCCACTTTCTTGTGTTTTGTTTCAACTTTGGAGTACTTTTCTTATGATTTCTTAGACTAAGCTATTAACAAGAGCTCACAGTGCCAGCTGCCTGTTTTCTGCTATTTTTGGTTCCAGGAAAGTCAGAAAAATGAATATTCTCGGAATTGGATGGGACAAAAGCCAAAGTGCCTATTTTTCTGGATGTCATCAAGTGCCAGAATACAAGACGGAGAGGGGCCAGGGGGCCATCACACCACCTGGCCACGCGGCCCAGCCTGGCTCGCGCCAGGGGGTGGTGTGGCCGCTCCCGGCACCCCCTCGGCCTCCCCTTCCGACTATAAGATGCCCTCGGGACGAAAACCCTAAGTACCTGATCAAAAATCCACGAAAGAGTCTGCAGCCACCGTCTTCACCATCCCTAGATCGGGAGGGATCGGAAGCTCTTCCCGGCATCCTGCCGGAGAGGGAAATTCACCCTCGAGGCCTTCTTCATCACCATGCAAGCCTCCGGTGTGATGCGTGAGTAGTTCATCCTTGGACTACGGATCCATGTAGTAGCTAGATGGCAGGTTCTCCTCCTTTGTGCTTTCATGTTTAGATCTTGTGAGCTCCGTTCATGATCAAGATCATCTATTTGTAATTCTGCATGTTGTGTTTGTGGGGATCTGATGGATATTGAGATGCTATTTCTGATTGATTATTGATTCTATCATGTCTTTTTTATTTGTGATCTTGCATGCTTTCCGTTGTTAGTAGCTATCTTGGCCAAGTAGATGCTAGCAACTCCAAGAGTTAGTATTCATGCTCGATAGTGGGTTCCTGCCTCTGGTAATCTAGAGAAGTGACAGAAATCTCTAAGGTACTAGATGTGTTGTTGCTACTAGGGAGAAAACAACAATCCTTAGTTCATAGAACAATCGTATTGTTTACTTTACATGCAGTTCGTAAAGCAATAATATGTTGCTTGCAACTTAATACTAGAGGGGTTTCAGATGATAACCTAAAGGTGGATTATTAGTCATAGATGCAGTTGGATGGCGGTCTATGTATAATGTTGTAATGCCCAATCAAGTCTCAAAGGAGTCAATATGATTAGTATATGCATGTATTGCTTTCTCGATGTTTGTCAATTGCCCCGCTGTAATTTGTTCACCCAGCATGTTATCTATCTAAGGAGAGCCACCTCTAGTGAACTATGGATCCCGGTCCTTGTCTTTTACATTGAACCTACAATCTTTTACTGCTTTGTGTTTACTTTCTGCAAAATTTTACTTCTTTCTAGTCGATACGTTCAATCCTTTGTTTTCTGCAAAACACGGTGAGATTGACAACCTCATCGCAAGTTGGGGACAAAGTTATGTGGTTGTGTTGTGCAGGTCTCCACGTTGCTACTAGCACCTGTAGTGCGCCCTACCAAAGCTCAGTTAGTAACACCTTTGGGGTGTTTCCTTGCTCCTACTGGTTCGATTAAACATTGGTTTCATAACTGAGGGAAACTTGTTGTTGTGCTCATCATACCTTCCTCTTGGGGTTCCCAATGAGCTCTACATCATCATTGCTCCAGCATTTTTCTGGGCGCCATACTCAGAGCCATCACAGCCCATTGGTGGGCCGTGTTGACCAAGGCCGGCCCACCCGGGTGGAGACCCATGGCCTAGGTGGCTGAATTATCTCTTAATTCGGCATGTATAGAGGCAGTTCGGCCCATGCAGTGAAGATTCGGCCTGCAAATATTCAAACCAGGCCGAATTAGCCATAATTTGGCCCATGTTTATTTTCTTTCTCCTTTTCCTTATTCTTTTCTCTTTATCCTTCATATTTTTTCTTCATGTATCTCTTTTGTGCAATCACCTATTCATCAACTCTAGGGTACCTAGGGTTACACCCCCAACAGATGGCGGGAGATGAAGGCCTAGCGGGGCTAGAAGAGGGCTTGGCGGCAGGAGTAGGGGGAGAATTGGCGGGAGAGGACTTGGCAGACAAATCCTTGGTCAGCATATCGCGAATGTTTTTTGACCCTCCAACATCTTTGGAGGATCGCTTCAAACTAACACCGGTTTTCCTCTTGAAACGTACAAAGTATAAGTACAAGAGTTGAAAAAAGGTATGGGATGAAAATCACAAAGTCGGAGAATGAAAATACTTACTCCACGACAGGAGCCTTGGTAAGGGGAATGCCTATGTACTTCTTCTTCTTCTCTGCCTCTAAGGCGGTGGTGGAACGTTTGGAGACTCTAGTCTATGATTTCTTCTTCTTGGCCTCGGCAGCAGCGTTAGAGGTGGACCTCTTCCGCTTTCGCGCTGCCGGAGCTGGTTGATCCTTGGGGGCGTCGTCGTCAGACACCACATGGATATCCTTCAGCTTGGGATCATAGACCTGGGAGGCCATTTGATCCACCGCCAAGGTCGCCAGCTGGGATACATGGTAGTGTTAGATGGACAACTTCAAGTCAGAAAAGCCTTAGAGTATGTAACAAGCAACAAAGGAAACAGAAGCTACCTCTAGGCACTTGCCGCACTCGAACATGTCGAAGGTGATCTTGAAGACACGCTTCTTGTCCTTCACCTTGACGATGTCCTTGAGCCGGAGTTTGATGGAGTTAGTAGAGAAGTTATCCCGCAAAATTCGCATGGGATCCCTCCTGTCTTGAGTGTATTTATGCATCAACTCGGCGCGGTACTGCAGAGGCTGGATCCGCCTAGTGAACCAGCACATGGCAAGGTCCAAGCCTGTCAGGCCTCCATCTACGAGCCATTCAATCCGCCTTACGGCGTGGCTGGCTTCGTCATCGGAGGGAAGGGAGGCTGGAGTCCGCCATGCGGGCACTTTGGTGGCAGCTCCATCGACAAAGTCGGGGTAGGTCTCAAGGCGGTCAGGAAGAGGAACATTAGGGTCGTAGAAGTACGTGCACTGCCAGTTCTTGCATGACTCATGCTCCACGATGTCGGGGAGGCGCCGGCTAGGCCGGATCTTAAAGATAATGGTTCCACAGATCCGTAATCCGTCCTTGGACTCTACAAACTCTCTTTTTACGGTGAAAAAATATACAAACAGATCTAATCTAGGCTTGATCCCTAGGTATCCTTCGCACAGAGCTACAAAGTTGCTAAGGACTAGAATATTGTTGGGAGAGAGATTGTGGGGGAGTACCCGGAAGTGCCAAAGGACATCGAAGAAGAATTCGGAAACTGGCAGGCTTACGCCACACACCAGCTAAGACTTGAGGTATACCTTCTCTCCAGCTTTGGGAGAAGGGAACACCTCGCCGACCGGCGCCGACCGCCAGACCAATTCCTTCGCCCCGGGAAGGTATCCCTTGGTGACCAGTCCTTGAAGATCCTCGGCGGAAAGATCGGAGCCTCTCCACACCCCCTTGTTGGAGTCGCTTTCTTCTTCAGCGGCTTTGGGCGCTACTCGTTCTTGGTCATCACCGGTGGATTCCACCAAGGCAGAGACTGGAACGACCACCCCCTCTGGCGGGATGGTTGCTCCCTGGGATGGCTCTACAGTAGCCTCGGGAACCGCTGCCGTGGAAGGAGCAGAGCTGCTGGAGGCCATTGCGACATGGGGAAGGTGGAGAAGAGAAGGGCTCTGGTTAGGGTTTTCGCAGAGAGCTCGAACGGTCGTGCGGCTGGAGGAAGACGAAGACTAGAAAGAAAATGCAGGTAAAAAATAAATAAATTGACTACAATGAAACTATATAGGCCTCGCGTCAAGATTCGTGAAAAGAGATCTAATGGACGAAATGTTGCCGACATGGAAGTGAACATGCGCGGTAATTTCGCCACGCCCTCCGTCTTTGCCGCTTCGCCTTTTCGGATTTCATGCACGTAAAAATAGCTGATGATTAATTCTCTGTTTCTATGAGTTTTGAGGTAGCATAGGCTGTAGCCTACGTCATCCTCCTGACAGTTGCAGTGAAGGGTCACATCCTAAGATTCCATCGAAGGCGGAGATTACCGGACTCTGGAAACGAAGACTCAAGGAATCTCCAGCTACATTGCGAATCCAGAGAGGATTGCAGGGTTCTTTGGGAGACCTTTGAGATATTGCTTGACAGATTGCCGGCATCACTTAGACGGGACATTCAGAGATCAACGAGCAAGACGACGCAGGATTTCAAAGTTCTCCGGGGGCTACTCTTGGGGATATGCTATATGGGTATCCTCATAGCATGTCACCAATCCGCCTAACACGGGTGGCCCATAGTTGGTAGCAAGGCCTATGGCCTGCTGGGTGGGCCAGTTAGACGGATCCAGAAGGGAGACCCATGCCGGATAAAGGAATGCTACGTAGGAGTTACCGACATAATCGGAGCCTTGGAGTACAAGACATGGAAGACTAGTTCGTGTAGGTGTAGGACTCTTTACCTTGTCTGGCAAGGACCTTTCCCTGTAAACCCTAGGTCTTGTTTCCTTTATAAGCCGGCCTGCGGGAGCCTTTAGGGAAATGATTCATAACACCCTCGCATAGCAAACCTATCTCTGTAACTCGGCGTATCGCCATTATAGTGATTTATAGCAGGAGTAGAGTTTTGCCACCATTGTGGGACTTGAACCTAGGTAAACTGTGTTACCTCGTACCCACCAACTCTCCGCCTTACCTGACGTCTCTAAACACGCACTGTGAGGACCCCTCCATGGCGTACTTGTCGGCAATACCACGATAATCATAAATGAAGATATTTGAGTTACAAGTTTAGCAAAACACCTAAGATTTGAGGAATTGTTCCATTGACTTGCGTTTCTCGAAACACCATAGGAGTATGGAGTGTTCGCGAAATATGATCAAACCGTGTTTGACATGGTAGGATCAACGGTGTTATTTATAAAATTGCAATTATATTTTAAAGATTAAGCTTTAGTGACTACCACTTTTACACTTAAAAGAGCTCCATCGTGATCCATTGAAATGACACCGTATGAGTTATGGTTTGGGATAAAACTCAAGTTGTCTTTTCTTAAATTTTGGTATGCTAGGCATAAGTAAAATGTTTACAACCAAAATAGGATGGGCATGTCTTTGTAGGTTATCCCAATACAACTGTTGGGTATTCCTCCATAGCACCGCATAAAAAAGTGTTTATCGCTTAGAACATCAAGTTTCTCGAGAAGGAATTTTTCGTGAAAAGTTAAGTGGGAGGACACTAGAACTTTGATAAGGTTATTGAACCTAAGCTATGTGTGCTGAGTTGTGCAGCGCCGGAAAGTGTCCCGGAGGTAGCCATAATGCTCATAACTCACGCGCCTCAAAAGTTGTGGTCACGGAGATCTAAGTTCCTATTAAACCGTGCAGGTCTGGTAAACAATAAAATAGTAAGATTTGACATTAAATCATTATTGTTTGACAACGATGAGCCGACTACATGCAAAGAAGCGATGATGGGCCCTGACTCCGTCAAATGGCTTGAAGGCATAAAATCCGTGATATTTCTATACACGAGAAACCAAGTTACTGAACTTGAAAGAACCTCTGGAAGGCATGAAGCCTATCAATTGTATTTGAATCTATAAAGAAACAGACATGGATGTTTCACATCTATGAAATAGTCGACATGTCAGTAAAGAGTTTACGATAATATTCAAAGAGTTGAAATGTCGGTAAAGAGTTTACGACAATGTTCAAGGAGTTGAATATGACAAGATTCAATCTTTCGTAGCGATATTTAGTCTAGACGGATTAATGTACAACTACTACATATGTCAATTATTGTATATGCTAGTTGAACAAATAAAACAACATTCTTCTGAAAGAATGGTTATCGAGGACGTGTACATGACACGGTCCAAAGGGTTTTATTAAATCAAAGGATGCTAAAAGGACATGCAAACTTCAATAGTTGAAGTAAGCATAGAGGAGTTGGAATCTTCACCGTGATGAAAAAGTTAAAATATTTAATTTCATCAAGGACGATGAAGATGCTCATATTTGCAACAAATTAAGTGGGAGGACTGAGACATATTTCTAATACATTATGTATAAGACATATTGGTAATTGGAAAATATGTATCTTTTATTGACAGAGGTTAAGAATTTCATTAAAATTAGATTTGGATGAAAGACTTGGGAAAAACTGGGATATTAGGCATCATTATCTATTTGGATAGATTGAGACGCTAATATGGTTATGAAATATTGAATGGGTTCAATATATAAACGACAAGAAAGATTCTTGCCTCATGGATAAGCTTGAACCAAGATTCAAGTGTTTTGACACTTGGTGAGTAAAATCACATGGATATCTTCATAATCAAGATTCGAGTGTTTTGACACTTGGTGAGTAAAATCACATGGATATCTTGATAAACGAGATTCAAGTGTTTTGGCACTTGGTGAGTGAAATCACATGAATATCTTAATCAATCATTTCGTGATATGTACATATCCAGATATGTCATATGCTCTATGTTATGAGCATATACCAGGGTGACTCATAAGATGATCATTGGACGATAGTAAGGATATTCTTATGATATTTGAAAGAACTACAAATATATTTTGTATATAGAAGTGACAAATAGTTCATTGTAAAGTGTTATATTGATACTATACGGATAGTTCATTGTAAAATGTTACATTGACAGTATACATATAGTATATTATAAAGTGTTACACTAGAACTAAACAAATAATTCATTGTAAGTGTTACATTGATACTAGTTTTGTCACCCGATACAAACTAAGTTTATCTCAATTTGGGCTATAGTTAAGGTGGCACAATGTAATTGAAGGAAGTTCCATGATGGATTTGGATGAGTACCAAAGTTATGGACATTGTGACGAATACTGCAATGAAAGGCTAAGTATAAGACTGCTACGGTAGCAACTAAGGAACTAGATGTGGTCCGATGGCCTAGTACTATGAAGATATATTGTATGACAATTATATCAACATGTTCTAAACCCAAAGGAATTAAGGTTTCACCAAATTTATACAAAGCCACCTCATTTGAGAACGAGTGATGTGTAGACGCAAAGACATGTAAATACACACATACCTGAAAGTTTCAGATCTGGGATTATGTTTACCACTGGCAAACACGTATATGCAACACCAAAGTGACATAGGTGTTGAATGCGCAAGTTTTTTTCAAACTAGATTATTGACTCTAGTGCAAGTGGGAGACTGAAAGGTATATGCCCGAGAGGCAATAATAAAGTGGTTATTATCGTATTACATGTTTATGATAAATGTTTATTTTCTCATGCTATAATTGTGTTAACCAGAAATGTTAATACATGAGTGAATTATAAACAGATAAGGTTCCTAGTAAATCCTCTCTTTATACTAGCTTGTTGATTAATGGATGATCAAAGGTTTCTTGATCATGAACATTAGCTATTGTTAATAACAAGGTCATATCATTAGAAAATGATATGATGAATAGCCTTCCACAGTAGATGTAGAAATACAATCATGTCATCAAGTTTAAATTTCTATCGGATACGTAGTAACTCAATGTCCTTATACCATGAGATCACGTCAATCACTTTAATCAGAAGAGTACTTTGATTACATGAAACGTCACACCATAACAGGGTGATTATAAAGATGTTGTCAGGTATTTGGAAAGTGTCAGTTGAGGCTCGTGGATCAAGAGTGGGGTTTGTCCATCCGGATGATGGAGATATATACTCAGAGCCCTCTCGGTGATATCACATTGACATAGCCTTGCAAGCAAGTGATTTGATCACTAGAATGCCATATCACAGGAACGAGAAAAAGAGTACTTGTCGGGAATGAGATTAAACAAGGTATAGATGATACCGAGTGATCGAATCTCGGACAAGTAATATATCGTGAGAGAAAAGGATTTTGATTATAGCGAAAGAGGTTCAAACGATCATTGGATTTTCGTTGAACTAGTGGGAGTCATTATGGATCTCCAGATCCCGCTAATGATTATTTATCGGAGAAAGTCTTGATCTTGTCTACATAGTTCTCGAACCCGTAGGGAGACACACTTAAGGCTAACCAACGCATTTGAGTGGATAGGGAACACAACGGAAGTCAATGGACATCACAAAAAATTGTTCTCCTACGAAAAATTGTTCTGTCGAATTTGCCAAAATAGTTTTGGGTATCGAAACAAAGCAAGGGATCAAAATATTAATATATTCATTAAATGAAGTGTTAATTAAATGAATTACTCATTAAATTAAGTGTTCATTAAATTTATTTGCGTTAAAACAAGGAAATTAAAGTACTTTAATGGAAAGACCTTTGATTTTTGAGTGGAGATTAAATGGGAGAAAGTGGAGGTGGAGTTTATGTGAGTAGAGGGATCACTCACATGAATGAGAGGAGAGGATGGGGCACCCTATTTGCCGCCGGTCAAGGGAGGGGCTTGCCCCTCCCCTATAAAAGGAGGTGGCCTCCTCCTCCTCCCCACACACTATCCCATAGCCTCTCTCATATGCCCTTTGGTTGTCATCTTCTCCCCCTTGCTTGCCTTGCCCATTTCCACTAGAAAAGGTGCTCGGCAAAGCCCTGCTCTAAACATTCCCCTCCACCACCACTACCATGGTGTAGTGTTGTTGGAGTTCCTAGGGATCCGCTACTTCTGTTGCCCGGCTGGAGCAAGGGATCAGGAGTCTTCGGCACACCGAACGTGTGATCGATTACGGAGGCGCTGCCCATCTATGGCGCTGATCATCTGCACGTCCTTGAGGACGGTCGTGTACATTCTACATCATCCATGTTTGTTTGCGGGAACGTTATCCCGTGTTATGGTCTTCGAGGGTGAGTCCATCTAAAAGTTACATGTATCTCCTAGATATGATCTTGGTGGTTGCAATCATAGGAATTTTTTGTTTTCTATGCAACGAACCCCATCACTTTCACCCTACCTTTTCCTTCTTTATGGAGAAGGCCTCAACGGCATGTTGAAATTCATTGGACCAAATTATTTGGCTTGGGGAATAAGAGTTGGGGTCCATTCTCCTTAGATCTCACATCTATTATTTGCAGACGACTGCATCGTTTTTACAATGGCATCGCAAGCGGGGGTGCGGAGACTGAATGAACTCCTAGAAAGGTACAAAAGGGGTTCGGGCCAGATGGTGAACCGAGCTAAATCTACTGTTTTTAAGTAAAAGTTGTACCAATGAGATCAAACAAGTGGTTCATGCAGAATTTGGAATTGTGGTGGAGGCTCTAGTAGAAAAGTACTTGGGTTTGCCAACGGCATTGGGGAGATCGACAGATCCTTAGTTTGAGCATATTCTAACTAGAGATAAAAAGCTGGCTAGGGGGTGGACTCCTAAAACTATGAGTTTGCCAGCCCGAGAGACTCTGATTAAGGCTATTTGCCAGGCTATTCCGACATATCCAATGAGAAGTTTCCATCTATCGAAGAAATTGAAGGGAATATGCCCTGAGAGGCAATAATAAAGTTGTTATTATCGTATTCCAAGTATATAATAGATGTTTATTTTAAATGCTATAATTGTATTAATAGGAAATGTTAATACATGTGTGTTTAATAAATTAATAAAGGGTTCCTAGTTACGCCTCTGTTATAAACTAGCTCGTTGATTAACAACATGATCAAGCTTTCCTGATCATGGACATTGGATGTTGTTAATAACAAGGTCACAACATTGGTGAATGATGTGATGAACATTCATCTGAAGTATAGCATTATAATGAAAGTCATTGTGTTTATATTGCTATAACATCATACGAAGTAATCTTAGTCCTTAGACCATGAGATCATGTTAATTGCTAACACTAGAAGAGTAACTTGATAACATCAAACGTCACACCGTGTTTAGATACTACGAAGGTGTTATGTTGAGGCTCATGGATAAAGAGTGGAATTTGTCTATCCCGGTGATGGATAGATATACTCTAGTCCCTCTCGGTGATATCACATTAAGATAGCTTGCAAGCAAGTGATGTGATCACTAGAATGTTATATCACAGAAACAAGAAAAGAGCGCATGTCGATAACGAGATCAAACTAGGTAATATATCGTGAGACAAAGGAATTTAATTACTAGCGTTAAAGGTTCTCACGATCACAGAAGTCATCATTGAATGTGTGGGAGTTAGTATGGATCTCCAAGTTCCACTTTTGATTATTAATCTAAGAGGGGTCTCGATCATGTCTGCATTATTCGTGAACCGTAGGGTGACACACTTAAGGGTTGCCAACACCATTTGAAGCAAATATGTTCTAGACGAAAGAATTGCAAAGCGCTGGAATTATTTTAATGGACACGGGAATTGTTCTGGGTGAAATTAATGAAATTAGTTCTACATGTGATATTGAAATATTGCAGGGGGTTTTATGTGAATGTTTGTTAATTAAAGCAATTAACAAAATTCTGAATAAAATAGTTTTATTAAATGAGAGTTGCATTAAATTTGGTGGAAATTTAATGTATTTTGAGTGGTATTTTGAGTGGAGAAAATGGAGGGCCAAATTTATGTGAGTGGAGCTTCCACCATGTGAATGAGGAAGAGGTGGGGGCACCCTCCCCATGGGTGCCGGCCATGGGAGGGGGGCTTCCCCCTCTCATATAAAAGGCCCCCTCTCCCTCCTTCTCACTCACACCTTCTCATGAAGGATCTCTCTTCCCCTCTAGAATTATTCCTCCATGGTATCAGATTAGCGAGATACACGTTTCTGGTGGCATTTCGTCTAGAAGGAGTTGATGCTTCCGCTGCATCGTTGGAGCGAGGAGGTGGAGGTTGTTCGGTGGCCTGCACATGTGTGCGATCACGGATGTCTTGCTGAGTTGCGGCGCTAGACTTCTTCTCGATCTTGAGATCGGCAAGCGTTCGACTACATCATCCACGAGTTCATCCTCGTTACACTTTGTCGGTCTTCAAGGGTATGTTCTCTATGGATGTATATCCACCCGTTGCTTGTATGTAGTAGATAGATCTTGGCGTATAATAGTTCCTATCGTAGCAATTTTTTTGTTTTCTATGCTGCGAACCTAATAGAAACTGTGCAAAAAAATTACAAGTTGTGTGTCACGTTTCCGGTGGGGGAGATGACAAGAAGAGGAGGATACATTGGAAGAAGTGGGCTGATATAGCTATACGTAAGGAGAAGGGTGGCATGGGGTTTCAGGATTTCCAGCTTTTTAATAAAGCCATGTTGGCTAAACAGGGCTGGAGCTTGATCATGAAACCAGACTCGCTTTGTGCAAGGGTTTTGAAAGGAAAATACTTCCATAACACTAATTTTATATCAGCAACGAGGAGAAGAAACACATCACATACTTGGAATGCAATTCTCTTTGGAAGAGATGCCTTGAGATGGGGCTTAATTAAGAGAGTTGGTGATGGTAGTTCTATAAGGGTATGAAAAGATCCTTGGATACCTGCTAACTATTCTGGATTACCACTAGTTCGAAAGCCAGAGGCGTATGTAATTGTGGTCAGCGAATTGATAAATGAGGAGCCTATGAGTTGGAATGTGGAGAAGGTAAAAAAAACTTTGTCCCAGCTGATATGGCATCTATTTGCTCAATTCCTATTGGGAGATTCTCGGAGGACATTTGGGCTTTGATAAAAGAGAAAACTGGTAATTTTTGAATGCGGTCAGCCTATCGGCTATTGTTGGAGGATCATAACCAAGGCGATAACCCTTCTTCTTCTGGGGGTGTTGCGCTGGGTTGCTGGAAGAAGCTCTGGAAGATTGTAGTCCCGCCGAAGGTTCGCTCATTTTGGTGGAGGGTTATTAACAATTTTATACCTTGTCGGCAGATTCTCAAAGCAATGCATATGGAACCTATCTGTTACTTCAAAATCTGTGGTGCTGCAGAGGAGACGATCTACCATGCATTGTTTGAATGCACATGGGCGCGCTCCTTCTGGAATGAGATTAAACAAGTCACTGGCATCAAGATTCCTGCTCTACATCCAAGCTCATGGACAACAGATATAATTGAGGGGAAAGAAGTAAGAAGTGAGGATACGACTATGATTTTATGTGGTGCCTATGCGGTTTGGTCAGAAAGAAATTCTATCTGCCATGAAGAAGAGAGTAGATCAGTCCTACAATCGGTACGCTGGGCTACAGAGCTTGCCCTTGATCTTAAGGAAATTACTGCGGAGAAGAAACCAAAGCAAGTTAAGGTGATGGCAAGGTGGAAGCCACCTGAGCAAGATTTTATCAAAATAAATGTTGATGCTGGTTTCAATCCAGAGAAGCGGGGTGGGGCAACTGGTCTGGTCATCCGTGATTATCAGGGAAAGATGCTTCGGCACAATCTATGTGGTATGATGATGTTGTCAACGCAATTGCAATGGAGTCGGAGGCAGCGTGTGATGGCATCAAATTGGCAATCAAGATGGGACTCCAACATGTCGTGCTAGAGACAGATGCGCTAGATTGGTGAAGATATGGAAGGATTCGAATGCAGATCGATCAATTATTGCTAACGTTTGTCATGAGATTAGAGAGCTTAGCGGCTTTTTTACTAGCTTCGATTTGATTCATGTAAGTAGGAGTGCCAATGAGGCAGTACACTCTTGTACGCATATAGCTAGTCCTGATAGGAAACGGTGTACATGGATTAACTACACCCCTGGATTTCTGTCGAGTATCCTTCTCAAGGATTGTAATTCCGCTGTTTAATCAATGAAGCTCTGATTCGAAGAAAAAAAATTCAGCCCGCATACAATGAAGTCATGTGAAATTTCACGAACCGGCCCATTAATAAATTTCCTCTCCGTGGATTTAACAACCAGACCATTGTCCGCTGGAAAAAAGAAACCAGGCGATTGACGATTCCTCTTCTTCGTGATATCTAGGACGATCCAATCTTCCATTCCCCCGTGATCTCCACGATGATCAATTGCATACTAGTAACACCACACGAACAATGTGCTGCAATACACGGCCCCAATACATCGCGTTACGAGTAGACTAGATCAAAAACATTATTTTTAGAGGGAAAAAAATCAAATCAATGCGTATTATGTGCGAATTTCTAGGCATATCCATAGCCTGCTCAGGAGTCAGGAGGACCAACATGCCATAAACCCCCTCCCAGGCTCTGCAGCAAGACACGCGCATGGGATCATTGGGGATGAAGTTGGCGAATGGGGATTTGCAGGTGCAAGGAAACTGCAGAGGATGCTTTGGGAGCCGCCTTGAACGGCTGCATTTCACCTTGTTTGCGTTTAGATTTTTCACTCTGAATTTCTTTTTGGTTAACCCTTGCCTTTGGGCACTCTGTACATATTCTATCTACTAATGAAAATCGAAGGCAGCGATTGCTGGATCTTTTAGAAAAATCTCCTGGAGTGCGCAATAATCTTACTACTTACATTCACAATACTCAATTTCTCTGTTCATTGTATCCCGAAACCATAAATGCATGCTCCATATAAGCTTGTGTGCATCAATTGATGCAAAGTCCGGGGCAGAGCTCTCCATTTAGGGGGAAAAGGTGATGTCCAGTTCATGTTTTAGGGATCTTCAAAAACAAAAAGTTCATGTTTTACGGCATTGCCATTTTGTAAGACCCTCAGGCATCAACTATCTATTTTGAACACGCTAACAAATCGCTCACCATGTGGACACCTCTGATTGATTTTTTTGTGGCAATTTAGCAGTAGTACTCAGATTATTTAAGTAAATCTAACAATTCACTGTGTGAAGACAACAGATGTCAGATCAGGATTAGTATGATGATATCAAATTCATAAGGGATTCTGAATTCTACAGTGAGTAAATGAGTAACTATTCAAGTGACAACCTTTACATATAAATAGCTAGTAAGAAAGATACACAATAAAGATGTCTTTTTTTTGTATTTCCCTCAATGGACAGTAGTGCTCATTCTGTCAAGTGCTTGCAGAACATTTAAAGGCATCTTAAATATTCTCTTGATTTTTTTATTGCTTAGCTTGTAACGTACTACTTTTGTATAATAGTGATGGCAGCTGAAGCTTATACGATGCTGCAAAAAAGCAAGAACGATGTTGTCACTAGTAGAAAGAGGGCCTTTGGTCCAGCGCCCAAATTCCATTGGTCCCGGTTTGTTTCCGTAATCGGGACCAATGCCAGGCACCGGTTTCGGTTCATGCCGCCAGGGCATTGGTCCCGGTTCATCTGTAAGCATTGGTCCCGGTTTGTGGCACGAACCGGGACAAATGACCCCACGACGCACACGTGGCTCTTTGCGAGGCATTGGTCCCGGTTCATGCCAAGAACCGGGACCAAAAACCCCGCGACGGTCAGCAGTCCAGGATTTAATGTAAATTTTTTTTGCAGGTAAGGAATTAATGTAAATTAATTCGGCGCAGAAATTAATTCGAGGTAGAAATTGAATTGATCACTATTTTTGAACAAATCTTTCACGAATTAATCGAGACAAAGGTCTAAATTGAGACATTTTATTATTCAACCACAAATTTTCCATACAAATAAAGATGTGACTTTATAAATTTCTAGTCGACAACACTTCCGCTGTCGCTGTCCTCCGAGCCGTTGTCCTCCGTGCCGCCGGCTTCCTCGTCGTAGTCGGACGAAATCTCCACGATTTCGGTGTTGTTCGGGAGACGGAGCTCGTATGCGCGCATAGCGGTGTCGATGGCGGTGTAGATGGTCCGTCCAGGGACGGACCAGAACAACTCCCGCCCTTCTTGGTTGCGGCGATCCGTGTGCACCAGGCGCCCGTCCAGGAAACGGTTGCCAAGCTTGGCCTTCCGCTCTTTCTTGAACAGCCGGGGCCAATACTCGCTGCCCGCCGCGTACCGGGGCAACGCCCTAATACACGCGGGTAGTTGGCGGCGACGCTCCGCGATGACGTACTCCATCTCGTATCCGCGGGGGTTGAGCAGCGGAGCCACCGGCACACCCCCCTCGCTGATGCAAAATCCGGCGGGAAGGGTCGCGCGCGGCGGCGCGAGGATGCCGTAGATCGCAAACTGCGCCGCCTCGTAGTGGTTGAGCGTGGGCACCTCCATGACGGCGCGGTGGAGATTGGAGAGGGAGGGGAGGCGAGACGACGGCGCGGTGGAGAGGCGATTACTAAAGTGGTGTGGTGGAGAGGGACTGCAGAGAGGCAGAGGCGATGGCGAAAGTAAGCGCTGTGGCCTCATATTTATGCACGGGGACGACGAAGCGACGGAGGCATTGGTCCCGGTTATTTCCACGAACCGGGACCAAAGCCCCTCCCGAGCGATACGTGGCGGCCCAGCAGCGCGCCCCCACCAAAGTCATTGGTCCCGGGTCGTGCCATCAACCGGGACCAATGACCTCGGTAGGGTGCGAGCTGCTGGGCCACCACGTGTCGCACGGGAGGGGCTTTGGTCCCGGGTCGTGGCAATAACCGGGACCAAAAACCCTTCCCTGGCTATATATAAGCCCAGCCCTTTGCCCACCAAATTTTGCTGGATTGTGTGTGAGGAGTGGGTGCTAGCTTTTTTTTCTTTGGTTGCACACAAGGTGTTCGACGAAATGTCCGAGCCACACTTTAGTTCGCACAACACGGTATCCTCGGCTGAGGTTAGCAACCTTATATTCTTTATCTGTAACTGATACAAAAATATTGCATCTGTCCATGTAGGGTGGTCATTTTACTATTCACGATGTTATTGTAATGGTTAATTATTATGACGCAGATCGATGCACGGATGCGATGGATGTATGGCGACCGACGCCATTCCGATTTTATTGCAGGCCTCCATAAATTTATCGATTTGGCTAAGGCAAACAAAGTGGATAATTTTATGCCTTGTCCCTGCGTCGACTGTCGGAACGTGGCGGAGCACTCTGCCCCGAGAATCCTTCAAAGCCATCGGCTTCGGAGAGGTTTCATGCCCGGATATTATTGTTGGGACATGCACAGAGAAAGAGGGTTTAGGCTGGAAGAAAATGAAGAAGAGGAGGATGATGACAGCTATCCTATGTCCCCTGAAGAATACGGTGATACTGCAATGGAAGACAATGAAGAAGAGGGAGGCGGCAATGAAGAAGAACAACGGGCATCATATGAGCCCGCTGATGGTCTTGGTCGGGTCATTTCTGATGCAAAGCAACAATGTGATACAGAAAGGGAGAAGCTTAAGTTGGAGGCCATGCAAAAGGATCACAAAAAGTTGTTGTACCCAAATTGCGAAGATGGCAGCACAAAGCTCGGTACCAAACTTGAACTGCTGAAATGGAAGGCAGAGACTGGCTTATTTGACAAGGGATTTGAGAAGTTACTGAAAATAATGAAGCCGAAGCTTCCAAAGGATAACGAGCTGCCCGAGACAACGTACGAAGCAAAGAAGACTATCTGCCCTCTAGGATTAAATGTGGAGAAGATACATGCATGCATTAATGACTGCATCCTGTACCACGGTGAGAAGTACAAGAATATGGATAAATGCCCGGTATGCAATGCATGTCGATACAAGATCAGACAAGATGACCCTGGTGATGTTGAGGGTGATGACGAGCCCTCCAGAAAGAGGGTTCCTACTAAGGTTATGTGGTATGCTCCTATAATACCACGGTTGAAACGTCTGTTCAGAAATAAAGAGCATGCTAGGTTGTTGCGATGGCACAAAGAAGAGCGTAATAAAGACGGGAAACTGAGACACCCTACCGATGGGTCACAGTGGAGAAACATCGAGAGAAAGTACTCGAACTTTGCAGGTGACGCGAGGAACTTATGGTTTGGTCTAAGTACAGACGGCATGAATCCTTTTGGGGAGCAGAGCTGTAGTCACAGCACCTGGCCAGTGACTCTATGTATCTACAACCTTCCTCCTTGGTTGTGCATGAAGCGGAAGTTCATTATGATGCCAGTGCTCACACAAGGACCGAAGCAACCCGGCAACGACATTGATGTGTACCTAAGGCCATTAGTCGATGAAATTTTGCAGTTGTGGGCAGAACCAGGTGTAAAGGTGTGGGATGAGCACAAACAGGAGCCATTTGACCTACGAGCATTGTTGTTCGTAACCATCAATGATTGGCCTGCTCTTAGTAACATTTCAGGACAGTCAAACAAGGGATACAATGCATGCACACACTGTTTAGATAATACTAAAGGTACATATTTGGATAAATGTAAGAAGGTTGTGTACCTGGGGTGTCGTAAATTTCTTCCGACCAATCATCAAATAAGAAAGAAAGGCAAGAATTTCAACGGTGAGGAAGATTACCGGAAGAAGCCTAAGCTCCCTAAAGGTGCTGATGTATTTGGTATGGTGAAGGACCTAGAAGTAATCTTTGGAAAGGGTCCTGGCGGTCAATCTGTTCCGAAAGACCCCATTACCGGACACACGGCCATGTGGAAAAAGAAATCTATATTTTGGGAGCTTGAGTATTGGAAAGACCTAGAGGTCCGTTCTTCAATCGACGTGATGCACGTGACGAAGAATCTTTGTGTGAACCTGCTAGGCTTCCTGGGCGTGTATGGGAAGACAAAAGATACACCAGAAGCACTGGAGGACCAGCAACGTATCAAAGACCCACACAACAAGCATACTGATAAAGGACGTAAATACTTAAGTAGCTACGCTCTTACCAAAGTAGAGAAGGAAATCTTTTTTGAAGTCCTTTACAGTATTAAGGTCCCGGCTGGCTTCTCGTGAAATATAAAGAGAATAATAAATATGGCAGAGAAAAAATTTCAGAACCTGAAGTCTCATGATTGCCACGTGATTATGACACAGTTGCTTCCGGTTGCATTGAGAGGGCTTCTACCGGAAAATGTTCGATTAGCCATTGTGAAGCTATGTGCATTCCTCAATGCAATATCTCAGAAGGTAATCGATCAAGAAAGTCTGGAAAGGCTACAGAAGGATGTGGTCCAATGTCTTGTCAGTTTTGAGTTGGTGTTCCCCCCGTCCTTCTTCAATATTATGATGCATCTCTTAGTTCACCTAGTCGATGAGATTTACATTCTCGGTCCTGTATTTCTGCACAATATGTTCTCCTTCGAGAGGTTCATGGGAGTCTTAAAGAAATATGTCCGTAACCGTGCTAGGCCAGAAGGAAGCATCTCCAAGGGCTATGGAACAGAGGAGGTCATTGGGTTCTGTGTAGACTTTCTTCTTGACATTAAGCCGATTGGTGTTCCTGAATCACGGTATGAGGGGAGACTGAGTGGAAAAGGCACGCTAGGAAAGAAAGCAATGATATTTAGGGACGGACATTCTTTGAACCAAGCACACTACATAGTTCTCCAAAGTTCTACATTCGTGGCTCCGTATATCGAGGAACACATGAATTTTGTACGCTCCAAGTTCCCGGGGAAGGATGACTACTGGATTAAAAAAAATCACATGGAGACTTTCGGCACTTGGTTGCAATTACATCTCATGAATGACACCACTATTGGAGATCTGCTCTACTTGTTGGCCGCGACACCATCTGCGACTGTATTGACTTTCCAAGGGTATGAGATAAATGGGAATACATTTTACACGATTGCCCAAGATAAAAAGAGAACCAACCAAAACAGTGGTGTCCGCTTTGATGCAACATGCGAGAATGGGAAAAAGGACACATACTATGGTTACATAGAGGAGATATGGGAACTTGACTATGGACCTACTTTTAAGGTCCCATTGTTTCGGTGCAGTTGGGTCAACATGAATGGAGAAGGGGTAAAGGTAGACCAGCTGTACGGAATGACAACAGTGGATCTCAAGAATCTTGGTTACAGAGACGAACCATTCGTCCTAGCCAATGATGTGGCTCAGGTTTTTTATGTGAAGGACATGTCCTCTAGACCGCAAAAAAGAAAAAATAAGGAAACGAATACATCAGACGATGAGCCCCGGCATCACATAGTTCTTTCAGGGAAAAGAAACACCGTGGGAGTGGAGGACAAGTCAGACATGTCAGCAGATTATGATAAGTTTGATGAAATTCCGCCCTTCACCGTGAAAACTGACCCAAGCATCCCGTTAAGCAAAGAAGATGCTCCATGGTTACGGCCTAAGAAGCGATCATAGGCAAGGGATCGACATACGCAACGAAGGATTCATATCCTAAACCCTAAACCCTATGTAAATCTATGTAATGTATGGAAACTTTATGTGATGTATCGAAACTTTATGTAATGGAGTCTTTCACGGGCTTGCAGGGAAATTTTTCCGAGGCGGAGCTTCCGAAGATGCCGTATGGCATGTGCACCAACGACATCTTCGAGAAGCTCCGCCACGGGAAATTTCCTAACCCTTTCCCCAACACTGTTAGAGGAGATGGAGTCTTTCACGGGCTTACAGGGAAATTTTTCCGAGGCGGAGCTTCTGAAGATGTCGTAGGGCGTGTGCACCAACGACATCTTCGAGAAGCTCCGCCACGGGAGATTTCCCAACCCTTTCCCCAACACTGTTAGAGGAGATGGAGTCTTTCACGGGCTTGCAGGGAAATTTTTCTGAGGCGGAGCTTCCGAAGATGCCGTAGGGCGTGTGCACCAACGACATCTTCGAGAAGCTCCGCCACGGGAGATTTCCCAACCCTCCATCCATGGGGATGAAACTCTCTCTACCTATGTTGGCTTGTTGAGCTGCTTGCCATGGCGTATCGATGGTCCTTTTATAGGCACGGCACCGCTTCTACTTTGTCTTGTTCCTCCGACAGGGCGTCGTGCGCTACATGCTTTATCTCATCGAGCAGTGCGTCCACCCACACGTCCTTATCCCGCCGATAGCTTTAGTCTCGGTTGCACCCACCAGCCGGGACTAAAGGTTACCCACGCGTCCTTATCCCACCGGCATCTTTAGTCTCGGTTGCACCCACCAGCCGGGACTAAAGGTTACCCACGCGTCCTTATCCCACCAGCATCTTTAGTCTCGGTTGCACCCACCAGCCAGGACTAAAGGTTACCCACGCGTCCTTATCCCGCCGATAGCTTTAGTCTCGGTTGCACCCACCAGCCGGGACTAAAGGTTACCCACGCGTCCTTATCCCACCGGCATCTTTAGTCTCGGTTGCACCCACCAGCCGGGACTAAAGGTTACCCACGTGTCGTTATCCCACCGACAGCTTTAGTCTCAGTTGCACCCACCAGCCGGGACTAAAGGTTACCCACACGTCCTTATGCCTGTTTCCTTGCAACTGTGACACATAATATGACACCACGCGAAGGTTTCACATTGTTTGGATCATTTTTGAATTTCTTATGCCTGTTTTAAACTATATTCAAAACGGCAGGCATGAAGCTTCTTAGCCCTTTTCAAGCATTATATCATGTACTTGTAGTTCAAATCTTGGCAACCTCCTACTGATTCGGCAGGAATTTGTCTTTTTCATGAGGGATGGACAGAAAGGTTCCAGATACACCGGTTGGGAAATTGTCCATATAAGGTGGTATAGTATTTTTGAAAAATGGTTTGGTACCAATGCCAAACTTTAATTTGGTGGTTGCTTCACAGAACACCCCGATTTCGGCACCTCAAAAATGGAAATTGGCTTTTTCGTGTGTCGAAAGGGAAAACTTCCTCCTGCAACATCGTAACCCATCCCAAGATGCACATGTGTGCACAGTATGGGCACATTATCACAAACTATGCCCTGATTCTAGCCATAACATTGGTGGTTTGACCTAAATGCCATGAAACCTCGAACATGATAGGTCATTTTGTGAAGGATTTTTTATGATATTTGCAATTTTTTAAGTTCAATATTTTTCCTTGCAACTGTGACACATAATATGACACCACGTGAAGGTTTCACATTGTTTGGATCATTTTTGAATTTCTTATGCCCGTTTCAAACTATATTCAAAATGGCGGGCATAAAGCTTCTCAGCCCGGGGCTGAGCCTCGCTGAACTTGAAGTGGATCTCTGATGAAATAGCATGTTGTGAACCTATAAATTATTATTTTTTAAATTCACAAGCATTATATCATGTACTTGTAGTTCAAATCTTGGCAACCTCCTACCGATTCGGCAGGAATTTGTCTTTTTCATGAGGGATGGCCAGAAAGGTTGCAGATACACCGGTTAGGAAATTGTCCATATAAGGTGGTATAGTATTTTTGAAAAATGGTTTGGTACCAATGCCAAACTTGAATTTGGTGGTTGCTTCACAGAACACCCCGATTTCGGCACCTCAAAAATGGAAATTGGCTTTTTCGTGTGTCGAAAGGGAAAACTTCCTCCTACAACATCGTAAGCCATCCCAAGATGCACATGTGTGCACAGTATGGGCACATTATCACAAACTATGCCCTGATTCTAGCCATAACATTGGTGGTTTGACCTAAGTGCAATGAAACCTCGAACATGATAGGTCATTTTGTGAAGGATTTTTTATGATGTTTGCAATTTTTCAAGTTCAATATTTTTCCTTGCAACTGTGACACATAATATGACACCACGCGAAGGTTTCACATTGTTTGGATCATTTTTGAATTTCTTATGCCCGTTTCAAACTATATTCAAAACGGCGGGCATGAAGCTTCTTAGCCCGGGGCTGAGCCTCGCTGAACTTGAAGTGGATCTCTGATGAAATAGCATGTTATGAACCTATAAATGATTTTTTTAAAAATTCACAAGCATTATATCATGTACTTGTAGTTCAAATCTTGGCAACCTCCTACCGATTCGGCAGGAATTTGTCTTTTTCATGAGGGATGGACAGAAAGGTTCCAGATACACCGGTTGGGAAATTGTCCATATAAGGTGGTATAGTATTTTTGAAAAATGGTTTGGTACCAATGCCAAACTTTAATTTGGTGGTTGCTTCACAGAACACCCCGATTTCGGCACCTCAAAAATGGAAATTGGCTTTTTCGTGTGTCGAAAGGGAAAACTTCCTCCTGCAACATCCTAAGCCATCCCAAGATGCACATGTGTGCACAGTATGGGCACATTATCACAAACTATGCCCTTATTCTAGCCATAACATTGATGGTTTGACCTAAATGTCATCAAACCTCGAACATGATAGGTCATTTTGTGAAGGATTTTTTATGATGTTTGCAATTTTTCAAGTTCAATATTTTTCCTTGCAAGTGTGACACATAATATGACACCACGCGAAGGTTTCACATTGTTTGGATCATTTTTGAATTTCTTATGCCCGTTTCAAACTATATTCAAAACGGTGGGCATGAAGCTTCTTAGCCCGGGGCTGAGCCTCGCTGAACTTGAAGTGGATCTCTGATGAAATAGCATGTTGTGAACCTATAAATGATTTTTTTAAAAATTCACAAGCATTATATCATGTACTTGTAGTTCAAATCTTGGCAACCTCCTACCGATTCGGCAGGAATTTGTCTTTTTCATGAGGGATGGACAGAAAGGTTCCAGATACACCGGTTGGGAAATTGTCCATATAAGGTGGTATAGTATTTTTTTAAAATGGTTTGGTACCAATGCCAAACTTGAATTTGGTGGTTGCTTCACAGAACACCCCGATTTCGGCACCTCAAATATAGAAATTGGATTTTTCGTGTGTCGAAAGGGAAAACTTCCTCCTGCAACATCGTAAGCCATCCCAAGATGCACATGTGTGCACAGTATGGGCACATTATCACAAACTATGCCCTGATTCTAGCCATAACATTGCTGGTTTGACCTAAATGCCATGAAACCTCGAACATGATAGGTCATTTTGTGAAGCATGTTTTATGATGTTTGCAATTTTTCAAGTTCAATATTTTTCCTTGCAACTGTGACACATAATATGACACCACGCGAAGGTTTCACATTGTTTGGATCATTTTTTAATTTCTTATGCCCGTTTCAAACTATATTCAAAACGGCGGGCATGAAGCTTCTTAGCCCGGGGTTGAGCCTCGCTGAACTTGAAGTGGATCTCTGATGAAATAGCATGTTGTGAACCTATAAATGATTTTTTTTAAAAATTCAAAAGCATTATATCATGTACTTGTAGTTCAAATCTTGAATAGTTTTTTAAAATTCCAATTTATACAATAAATATTTTGTTAATGCAATTTTAATTGTAAATAGTACAATTGTATAGTTCAAATAAAAATATTTGAAAACATAAAATGGTTTTCGATTAGTTATTTAAATTGAAGCTCTTTTCCTGTTAAAAGTTTTTTAAAATTCCAAATTATGCAATAAATATTTTGTTAATGCAATTTTAATTGTAAATAGTACAATTGTATAGTTCAAATAAAAATATTTGAAAACATAAAATGGTTTTTGATTAGTTATTTAAATTGAAGCTCTTTTCCTGTTAAAAGTTTTTTAAAATTCCAAATTATGCAAAAAATATTTTGTTAATGCAATTTTAATTGTAAATAGTACAATTGTATAGTTCAAATAAAAATATTTGAAAACGGAAAATGGTTTTTGATTAGTTATTTAAATTGAAGCACTTTTCCTGTTAAAAGTTTTTTAAAATTCCAAATTATGCAATAAATATTTTGTTAATGCAATTTTAATTGTAAATAGTACAATTGTATAGTTCAAATAAAAATATTTGAAAACGGAAAATGGTTTTTGATTAGTTATTTAAATTGAAGCACTTTTCCTGTTAATTTTTTTTTAAAATTCCAAATTATGCAATAAATATTTTGTTAATGCAATTTTAATTGTAAATAGTACAATTGTATAGTTCAAATAAAAATATTTGAAAACAAAAAATGGTTTTTGATTTGTTATTTAAATTGAAGCACTTTTCCTGTTAAAAGTTTTTTAAAATTCCAAATAAATAATCATCTTAAATTGAAACATCTTATTATTTAAAGAAGAAACAAATTTGAAAATGGCGGGAAGACCAAAAGGTTTGCCAAAATCTGAAAAAACGGGTCAACGATCCCGGTTGGTGTGCCGATGATCCCTGGATGCGCGCGCTGCCATTAAAATGCCTTTGGTCCCGGTTGTTGGCACGGACCGGGACCGTTGGTCCTTTGGTCCCGGGTGGTAGGACTAACCGGGACCAGCGGCCGTGCACGTGGCAGCACAACAACGCTCGTGCCCCAGACCTTTGGTCTCGGTTGCTGGCACGAACCGGGACCGTTGGTCCTTTGGTCCCGGTTATTGGGATGACCCGGGACCAATGGTCTGTACCGTTAACAGCCCCGGCCTTCCTCCTCCCCAACTGCCCCAATTCACAGAGCACATCAACGCGCGGCTAAGGAAAATTTGCGGCGGAGCAAAATCACGCCGGCAGGCTGCCCAAATCCAGAGCGGCCGGTTCACGTCGTCGACACCCCTCGCCGAGCGCCACTAGCCGCCGCCGCGAGCGCCACTAGCCGCGAGCGGGGTGACGCCGCTGCAATCGACCCCACCTTCCCCGACTCTGGCCGCCGCGTTCTCCACTGATTCCGGTAGCACCCTGCCTCCTCCGGCCTCGCCGCACCCTCCATCGGCCTCCTGGTGAGCCACTGGTGCTCCAGCACCACTCCTACGTCTCCCTCCCTCACTGTATCGTCCTCCCCACGAGCACCTGCCGCCCCCGGCCGCCGGCCACCGTCAAACGGCTTGCTCCGGCGCACCTCCCGTAGCGGCGCCACCCGTTTTAGGTAGCCTGTGACGCGCTGGTTCGAACCGTGACAGTGGCATCACCCCGCGCCCTTCTCTCCGCCGTCTTCCACCACCGCCTGGCAGTTCGCCGGCGAGCCTACGTGGCGCCATGGTGGCGTTGATGTGGCGCCGCGTGTGCGTGACGTGGGCGTTGACGTGGCTTGGGCCCCCCGCGTCAGTCTCTGTGGCTAGTTTAGCCGTGGAGAAAAAAAAACCCCCACCCTGATCTGACGTCATAATGACGTAGTAAAAGTTTAATATTTGTTTAAATAATTTTAGAAAAGAGTTTAATCTTATAAATTCAATAACTAATTATTTCTAAGTCAGAAAAATATGTATAATATATCAAAATGTTCAGAAAAATGAGATCTACACAATAGACTCATAATCATGTATTGTTCAACAACTTTAATTACAAGTTTAAAAAGATATTGAAATCAACCCCTCGTAGGTGATTTCGGGGTCTTTCCTGTACTAGGGTTTGGACCATTCGGATCCCACTTAAATTGCCAAGCATGCCTTAGGGTTAAATTTTAACTATGTTTAACTTGTCATATCATTATCGATGCCATGTGTTGATTGTTTAACTTGCAGATAGTATGGATCCAACACATCAGGAAAACATCCTCCAAGGGATGATCTGCGAAAATGAAGACATCGATATCGATATCGATGTCGTGAGTGAGTTTATAAACGATTTCGGTCAGGGAGATGAGTCTCTCAACCGAGGAGACGGCTCCGGTGAGGTAGAAGCCAAAGCCTGGGTCAGGGGAGAAGCCGATAAGGAAGAAGGCGACGGCTCCGGCGGAACCTTAAATCACGCAAACAAAAAAGTTGGATGACACTGTGAGGTATAGGTTCGACGTGGTCAGTGTAGATGGCGAACCGCAAGCTCCCCTCGATGTCGCAAGAAAATTTTTCAAGCAATGCGGAGTTCTTGTGAGGGACTACATCCCGATCACCGTTCAAGAATGGAATCGGCCAAGCGGCGTGAAGTCCCGTATGTCGGCGACAACGCCAAAGATAAGCTTTTTGACAAGCTCATGACTAATTTCCTCCTGCCGGAACCAGATGTGACTCCAGATGAGGAGGAGAGGGCAAGAAGGGAGCTTGTGCAAAGAGTCAAGAAGTTTGCTCTCAGCAAGATGGCCGATGCATTCAAGAACTGGAAGAAGAAACTGTACCATAACTTTGTCAAGGTAGAGAAGACTCCGAATTTCGATGAAGCCAGCTATGCTAAGTTAAGACACTAGTGGGAGGATTTTGTGAACTACAAGACATCAGAGAAAGCTAAGGAAAGGTCTAGGATAAATACGGAGAACGCTGCTAAGAAACTGTACCATCATAACATGGGGCTTGCTAGCTACGCCGGTTGCATGCCTAAGTGGGATGCACTTGAGGTCAATTACATAACTGTCGGGCTCAGACCAGAGCCCGCAACATGGACACCACGGGCGAGAAACTGGTTTTACGGCCATGGGGGCACGTTGGACAAAGAAGGGAGGGCAATATATAATCGGAAACACAAAGATGATCCCCTACTTCCCATCGACGATATTAGAAATGCAGTAGATGATGTTGCAGGGGGACGGTTCATTCCTGATAGAGAGAACGACAAGCTCACACGGGCCCTTAAAAATCCTGAACACGACGGACGAACACGAGGCACACCAGGCTCCAAGTCGTGGAAGGTTGCCTTCTCCCCGGAAATGAAGAGATATCCCGATAAAAGCCATTAGAGGAGAAAGGAAAGGGAGGCAGCTGAGAAAGCGGCCGCTGCAGACCGGCTGCGTAATGTAGAAGAACTATTAGAGCGGCACCAGGATCAACTCGACATACTTAGCCAGCAAGGTACTAGCGGCCAATCTCAGCGGCACGTGGTAGAAGCTGCATTCGAGGGTACCGGCGCCCCATCGAATAAGAAAAGTAGCGTCACTTCCACGCAGCTCCATGATGTTGATGATGATGCACCGACGACATCTCCTCCTAAACGCTACCCAGTGGATGATATCATGGAGACAACAGCTTGTGAGCTAAAGGTGCAGTTTATGAACTTAAGGGTGACGGCGGCGATCGGCATGGCGGTACCAATTAGGCCTAACCCAACTTGGCATTGCAGACCGGTTCCAAAAGGGTACGCTGTCGTCACGGTGGATGAGGTGAAGGAAGATTTTGAGGAGCTGAAGCTAGACCACCCTGCAGGGAAAGATATGGAGCTGACTCAACTAGGAGAAGCCAAAGGGGGGACTATTCTATGGCTAAAGAAGCGCATCATGATTCCAAATTATGTGCCGCCAAGGCCACCCACTCCTCAGAGTAGCAATCTGTTGGAGATATGCCCAAGAGGCAATAATAAAGTGGTTATTATATGTTTATGTTTATGATAAATGTTTACATCCCATGCTATAATTGTATTAACTGGAAACATTAATACTTGTGTGTTTTGTAAACATAAAAGAGTCCCTAGTAAGCCTCTTGTTAAACTAGCTTGTTGATTAATGGATGATCATGGTTTCCTGATCATGGACATTTGATGTCGTTAATAACAAGATCATATCATTAGGAGAATGATGTGATGGACACACACCCGTAGTAAGCATAGCATAAGATCAATTCATTAACTTCGTTTGCTATAAGCTTTAAAATACATAGTAACCTAATCCTTCGACCATGAGGTTATGTTAATCACCATCACCGGATGGGTACTTTGATGGCGTCAAACACCGCTTCGTAACTGGGTGGTCATAAAGGTGTCGTTGGGTATTCTGAAAGTATGTGTTGAAGCGTATGGACCAAGATTGGGATTTGTCCATCCATATGACGGATCGATATGCTCTGGGCCCTCTCGGTGGAATGTCATCTAATTAGCTTGCAAGCATGTGACTGGGTCACAAGGGATGACATAACATGGAACGAGTAAAGAGTACTTATCAGTAACGAGGTAGAACTAGATATGGAGATACCGACGATCAAACCTCGGATAAGTAGAGTATCGCGTGACAAAGGGAATTGGTCTCGTATGTAAATGGTTCTATCGATCACGAAGTCATCGTTGAGTATGTGGAAGCCATTATGGATCTCCAGGTCCCGCTGATGGTTACTGATAGGAGATGTGTCTCTATCATGTCTACATATTCACGAACCGTAGGGTGACACACTTAAGGTTCGAAGTTGTTTTAAGTAGATATGGAATGTGCGTTGGAGACCGAATGTTGTTCGGAGTCTCGGATTGGATCTGGGACATCACGAGGAGATCCGGAATTGTCCGGAGAATAAGATTCATATATTGGGGATCATTTTCTAAGTTAGGAAATGTTCCGGAGTATTTGTATGAGGATTCTAGAAGGTTTCGGAATGTTCCGGAAGGTTCTGGAAGATTTCTTGGAGTTTGCTTGAAAACCAAGAAAGGATCAAGGAATCCTTGTGGGGCAAGACAAGGAGTCGTGGGGGAGGAGGACTCCTCCCCCCTTCCCAATCCGCCGGCCAAGGGAGAGGGGAGTCCTACAAGGACTCCACCTCCCCATGGCGCCTCCCTCCTTTAAATAGAGGGGTCGAGGCGCCACCCCTTGGCCCCCTCCACTACTCCAAACCTCAGCCGCCTCTCTCCTCCTCCTTTCTTCTGCTCAGGCTTAGGCGAAGCCCTGCATAATTCTCTACTCCACCACCACCACCACGCCGTCGTGCTGCTGGGATTCCGTGGAGAAGATCTACTACCTCCGCTGCTCGCTGGAACGGGGAGAGGAAGGTCTGCTTCGACTCCGCACGTGTGACCGACTGCGGAAGCACTGCCGAAACGCGGCGCCGGAAGGATCGTCCACTCGATCTTGAGATCGGCAAGTGATCGACTACATCAACCACGAGATCCAATCTCGTAATGCTTTCGGATCTACAAGGGTTAGTACAGATCTATCTCGTTGCGCATGTCTAATAGATTAGATCTTGGCTTTTATCTAGATTAGATCTGGGTTTTGTTCGTTCTTGCGGTAGAATTTTTTTGTTTTCCATGCTACGAACCCATCAGTGGTATCAGAGCCGTGTCTATGCGTAGATCTATTGCACGAGTAGAACACAATGGTTTTGTGGGCATTGGTGCTCGTACCGTCTTTTGCTTTGTGTACTTTGCATCTTGGGGTATGGTGGGATGAAGCGGCTCGGGCTAACCTTACATGTCATCGCACATGAGACTTGCTCCACACTTGACGTGTAACTTTCTTTGCACAAGTGGCTTTGCGGGTGTCTGTCTCTCCCACCATAGTATAGATCCAATCTACACTTTGCACTTGATAGCACTTGTATCAACGTTGTGGTTCATGTTCGTAGGTAAGATCCGTTCTTATTCGAAAGCCCCAAGCCACGTAAAACATGCAAAGAAGATTAGAGGCGTCTAACTCGTTTTTGCAGGGGTTTTGTGATGTGATATGGCCATTATGTGATTGTGATTATATTTAATGTATGCAATGATCCTTATTGTAATATGGCAACCGGCAGGAGCCTAATGGTTGTCTTTAAATTTTGTTTAAGACCTGCGTGTCTATTCATCATGTAATAGCTTTATTCCAAGTAGTTGTAATAGTTGCTATTGGTGATGGACAACCATAAAGCAGCGCCACGGACCTTGACGCCACGCTGGTGATGATGGAGATCATGTCCATGTTTTGGAGATGGAGATCAAAGGCACAAGAAGAAAGGCCATATCATATCACATATTATGAATTGCCTGTGATGTTAATCCTTTATGCATCTTGTATTGCTTAGATCGCGACGGTAGCATTATAAGATGATCCCTCTCACTAAAATATCAAGTAATAAAGTGTTCGTCCTTAGTTGGCACTGTTGCTAAGACTCGTCGTTTCGAAGCATCTCGTGATGATCGGGTGTGATAGACTCTACGTGTGCATACAACGGGTGCAAGCCAGATTTTCACATGCGGAAACTAAGGTTAACCTTGACGAGCCTAGCATGTACAGACATGGTCTCGGAACACGGAATACCAAAAGGTAAAGCATGAGTGATATGGATGATATGATGAACATGTTGATTGTTCGCCTTTAAAGCTCCATCATCTCACGTGATGATCGGACTTGGTGTAGTGGATTTGGTTCGTGTAATCACTAAAACAACTCGAGGGATGTTGTTTTGAGTGGGAGTTCATTTGTAATTTGGATTAGTCGAACTCAATTTATCATAAACACAATCATAGTGAATTTGCGTAGTTTGTTGTAGTCACTGGCATCCGTTCACCACCTTATGCTTAGTTATAGTTGAGATAGTGGAACTATAGAAATTCTGGATATTTACTTTACGAACTGGTATCGTATTGTTTTGAATGTCAATTTAAAGTTTATAAGTCCTATTGCAAACTTTCAGCAAACTCTATTTGCTCCATGAAGTTTAATAAGTAGTATTAAATCAAGAGTAACATTTCCAGTGTTAGTATCTAATGTATCATGTTTACCTCCATGATTCTTGATACTCAAAAGATTGTTTTTAATATCAAGTTTATCTAAGAGCTGAAAGCAATGTTTCAGAAACCATCATATGTGAAAGGTATTGCGATATCTAAAACAATGTGTTGGTTACAACTTGATAGAGTATACGTCCTCATATTTGATGAGAATTTGTGAAGGTTGGAGACGCTAGTCGTCCTAATCCTCCAAAGGTTTTGAAAAAGAAACATTATACTCGCAATTCACCTTTATAAGTGGTAGCAGCTTGATCATGAAAGTTGTCATGATAAGGATGAATAGAAGATGTAAGTAAAATGTTTACTACACTAAAAGATTACTAAAGAATGGATTTTTGAAAGAACACCAAACATTTGATGATGGTGATCCACCTCAAAGTGTAAGTCCAAAGGTATTAGTGGTTGACTATATACGCTTTGTACCATGTGTCATGTTGATGACACCACTATTGATGTTAATAGATTCTTTTAAAAGAAAAGGAATTGCTGAAAGAGAATCTATAAAATATTTGGTAGAAAATAAAAGGTTGGAGATGTCCAACTTAGGCATATAGAAGATATACATGTTATGGTTGTATTCCTTGCTTGTTAAACAATGTGGTTCTCCGGTATTGGATACCGAATTGGTTGGTATGAAGTGTCATACAGGACAACACAATTCATGAACTGCAATGGCCTAAGTAACTAGCAAGAGAAAATGTGATGATGTTCATCGAAAACAAACAAAGGGTTGTTGTGTTGCTCGTTAACATCAAAGCTTGCCTTCAAGATTTGTTTCAATAATTGTTATTTTGATCAGGTATTATGACGACAAAAGGTTGTTCAAATAATTACCGTATTCCACAATAGATGGATAATATACAAGTCTGGTAGGAGAAATAACGACCATAAAACTAATGCTAAAATGTCGCAAGACAAATGATTGAAAGATCACTTGCAAAGTGACATCGCCATTTAAATTATATTGAAAGGGATACATGAAGAAACTCCATGTTGATGGATTTTTGGTGTCTTTGATTTGGATCAAATGACACTTGTGATACTTTCCTGGAGATAATTAAAACTCCGTTCGTAGGCCAAAAGAGGAATGGGCGACTAAATAATTGGAATTTGTACATATTGATGTATATAGTCCATTATGTGTAGTCATGGGCGATGGATTTCAACTTCATATACTTTCTCCGAAGATTTGAGTGAGTATATGTATATACTTACTCAATAAGGAAGAAGTATGAAACATTTGAATAATGTTCAAAGACTTTCAAGATGAAGTGGAAAATTATTGTAACAAGAAAATAAAAAGTTTATGATTGGATCATAAAGAAAGATGTTTGAGTTACAAGTTTAGCAAAACACCTAAGATTTGAGGAATCGTTCCATGGATTTGCATTTCCCAAAACACCATAGGAGTATGGAGTGTTCGAGATATGTAATGAAACCTTGTTTTACATGGTAAGATCAAAGGTGTCATTTATAAAACTGCCATTATAGTTTAAAGATTAAAGCTTTAGTGACTACCGCTTTTACACTGAAAAGAGCTCCATCGTGATCCGTTGAAATGACACCATATGAGTTATGGTTTGGGATAAAACCCGAATTGTCTTTTCTTAAATTTTGGTATGCTGTGCATACGTAAAATGTTTGCAACCAAAGTCGGATAAGCACGTCTTTGTAGGTTATTCCAAAGAATTTGTTGGGAATTTCTCCATAATGCCGAGGACAAAAGAGTTTGTCGCTTGGAACGTCAAGTTTCTTGAGAAGGAATTTTTCATGAAAAGTTAAGTGGGAGGACAATATAACTTTGATAAGGTTGTTGAACCTTTGCTATATGTGCTAAGTAGCGTAGCGCCGGAAAGTGTCCCGGTGGCGGCCACAATTCTCATGGCTCTCATGATTACAAAAGGTGTGATCTCGGAGATTAGAGTTCCTATAGAACCGTGTGGGTCGGTAAGAATCAAATAGTAAGATTTGATAAGCAAGTCGTTATTGTTTTGACAATGATGAACCGACTACATGCAAAGAAGCGATGATGGACCCTGACTCCATAAAATGACTAGAAGTCATGGAATCCGTGATAGTATCCATACACGAGAAATCAAGTTTCTGAACTTAGAAGACCCTCCGGAAAGGCGTGAAGCCTATCGGTCGTGTTTGGATCTATAAATAAATAGACATGGATGTTTCAAATCTATGAAATAGTCGACATGTCGGAAAGAGTTTACGACAATGTTCAAGGAATTGACTATGATAAGATTTGATCTTTCATAGCGATATTTAGTCTAGACAGATTAATGTAGCAACCACTACATATATTTTGGTATATGGTAGTTGAACAAACAAAACAAGTTCTTCTAAAAGAATGGTTACCTAGGACGTGCACATGACACGATCCAAAGGGTTTTGTTAATTCAAAGGATGCTAAAAGAGTATGCAAAACTTCAATGGTTGAAGTGAGCATCGCGGAGTTGGAATCTTCACCGTGATGAAACCGTTAAAAGGTTTAATTTCATCAGAGACGATGAAGATGTTTGCATTTTGCAAGAAATTAAGTGGGAGCGCTAAGACATATTTCTAATACATTATGTGAAAGACATATTGTTGATTAGAAATGATGTATCTTTTATTGACACAGGTTAAGAATTTTATTTCGATGAAAGACTTAGGCATAACCCAAGAATTAGGCATCAATGTCTATATGAATAGATTGAGGCGATAATATGGTTTTGCCAAATGTACATAGATAAGATGTTGAATGAGTTCAATATGGAAACAAAAAGAAAGGTTCTTGACGCGTGGAAAGGACTGAATCAAGATTCAAGTGTGTTGACACAAGATTCAAGTGTTTTGACACTTTGTGAAATCACAAGAATATTTTCACCAATCATTCTTTGAGATGTACACATCCAGATATGTCCTATGCTCTAAATGTTATGAGCATATACCAGAATGATTCATAAGATGATCATTGGACAATAGTAAAGATATTCTTATGAGCTTTGGAAGAACTAAGAATATATCATGTATAAGTGACAAATAGTTAAAGGTAGTTCATTGTAAAGTGTTACATTGATACTAGTTTTGTCACAAGATACAAATTAAATTTATCTCAATTTAGACTATGGGTGGCACAATATAATGGAAAGGATGTTCCATGATGGATTTGGATGAGTTCCAAAGTTGAGATATTGTGACGGATACTACAACAAAAGGCTAAGTATATAACTGCTATAGTAGCATCAAAGGAGGGCATTTGTGTTAAGTAGTTTGTTATCAAACTAGGTGTGGTTCATAGCGGGATAATACTATGAAGATACATTGTATGACAATTGTATCAACATAATTTAATCCCAAGGAACTAAAGGTCTCACCAAAGGACCAAATTTATACAATGCCATCTCATTGGAGAATGAGTAATGCGTAGAGACGCAAGGACATGCAAATACACACAGACCTGGAAGTGTCAGATCCGAAGATTATGTTTACCACTAGCAATAGTGTCTATACAACACCAGAAAGCCATAGGTGTTGAATGCACCAGTTTTTAACTAGATTATTGACTCTAGTGCAAGTGGGAGACTGTTGGAGATATGCCCAAGAGGCAATAATAAAGTGGTTATTATATCTTTATGTTTATGATAAATGTTTACATCCCATGCTATAATTGTATTAACCGGAAACATTAATACTTGTGTGTTTTGTAAACATAAAAGAGTCCCTAGTAAGCCTCTTGTTAAACTAGCTTGTTGATTAATGGATGATCATGGTTTCCTGATCATGGACATTGGATGTCGTTAATAACAAGATCATATCATTAGGAGAATGATGTGATGGACACACACCCGTAGTAAGCATAGCATAAGATCAAGTCATTAACTTCGTTTGCTATAAGCTTTAAAATACATAGTAACCTAATCCTTCGACCATGAGGTTATGTTAATCACCATTACCGGATGGGTACTTTGATGGCATCAAACACCGCTTCGTAACTGGGTGGTCATAAAGGTGTCGTTGGGTATTCCGAAAGTATGTGTTGAAGCGCATGGACCAAGATTGGGATTTGTCCATCCATATGACGGATAGATATGCTCTGGGCCCTCTCGGTGGAATGTCATCTAATTATCTTGCAAGCATGTGACTGAGTCACAAGGGATGACATAACATGGAACGAGTAAAGAGTACTTATCAGTAACGAGGTAGAACTAGGTATGGAGATACCGACGATCAAACCTCGGATAAGTAGAGTATCGCGTGACAAAGGGAATTGGTCTCGTATGTAAATGGTTCTATCGATCACGAAGTCATCGTTGAGTATGTGGGAGCCATTATGGATCTCCAGGTCCCGCTGATGGTTATTGATAGGAGATGTGTCTCTATCATGTATACATATTCACGAACCGTAGGGTGACACACTTAAGGTTCGAAGTTGTTTTAAGTAGATATGAAATGTGCGTTGGAGACCGAATGTTGTTCGGAGTCTCGGATTGGATCTGGGACATCACGAGGAGATCCGGAATTGTCCGGAGAATAAGATTCATATATTGGGGATCATTTTCTAAGTTAGGAAATGTTCCGGAGTATTTGTATGAGGATTCTAGAAGGTTTCGGAATGTTCCGGAAGGTTCTGGAAGATTTCTTGGAGTTTGCTTGAAAACCAAGAAAGGATCAAGGAGTCCTTGTGGGGCAAGACAAGGAGTCGTGGGGGAGGAGGACTCCTCCCCCCTTCCAATCCGCCGGCCAAGGGAGAGGGGAGTCCTACAAGGACTCCACCTTCCCATGGCGCCTCCCTCCTTTAAATAGAGGGGTTGAGGCGCCACCCCTTGGCCCCCTCCACTACTCCAAACCTCAGCCGCCTCTCTCCTCCTCCTTTCTTCTGCTCAGGCTTAGGCGAAGCCCTGCAGAATTCTCTACTCCACCACCACCACCACGCCGTCGTGCTGCTGGGATTCCGTGGAGAAGATCTACTACCTCCGCTGCTCGCTGGAACGGGGAGAGGAAGGTTTGCTTCAACTCCGCACGTGTGACCGACTGCGGAAGCGCTGCTGGAACGCGGCGCCGGAAGGATCGTCCACTCGATCTTGAGATCGGCAAGTGATCGACTACATCAACCACGAGATCCAATCTCGTAACGCTTTCGGATCTACAAGGGTTAGTACAGATCTATCTCGTTGCTCATGTCTAATAGATTAGATATTGGCTTTTATCTAGATTACATCTGGGTTTTGTTCGTTCTTGCGGTTGAATTTTTTTGTTTTCCATGCTACGAACCCATCACAATCCACCTTCGCTGCCACCTCACCATTCTCCAGCGCAACCGTCGCCTTCACCGCCTCACTGCTCAGCGCAACCGTCTCTATCGCCGCCTCAGCCGTCGCCGCCGCCGTGCCGTCTCCGTCCCCTGAGCCTCGGAGACAAAAGCGGAAGTATACTAAGGGGGGCAGCACCACCAGCAGCAGCAAGAGCACGTTCCGATCACCAAAACGTAAGCTATCGCCCCTCCCAAAAGTACCTCATCAGAATATGAAGAAGCTACCTTGCAAGAAGACAGATGAGGAAACTGATGCGGCCGTAGCTGCCCATTATGAAAAGTGGAAGATTGACATGGCTAACAAGAAAAAGCCGATAGAGGCATTTTTCCCAGTCACCGCAGAAGATAAAGCCAAAGCAGCCACGCTTAAGATTCAGCTTTACCAACCCATAGCGCTCACATCAGACTATAATCGCTCTATTACCAAGTCGGCTGAGGCAAAAGAGCGGAGAGTCGGGAAAGAAGTTGCCCAGCTCGGACAACAGAAAAATCAATCGATCGGACCGCTCAAAGTGTACGATACCAATGAGTGGATGATCCAGGAGCAGCATGATCCGAACATTGATTCGGAGTTTGTTCGACTGTACGGAGAAAAAGCCCAATTATATGGAATGTCTATTACTGAGTACATGAGCCGTATGCATGAGTTCGAGGGGTACCAAGAAACAGCATACTTGTACCAGTACGGGGCTCCTCTCGTCAAACCCGAGTTAGTCAAAGATCTACCAACACAAATGTGAAGATTGCATAAATGGTACATCCAAGCCTGTGCTGATTCCAAAAACTGGATCTATGTTGCATATAAATACCACCATTACGGTCATGGAGATGGCTTCATACTGATTGAATTTCCAGAATTATTTTAGTTTTACCAACAAGACGCCCTCGACAAAGCTATCCCCAGTGCCTATTGTTTGTAAGTATTATTAATTTATGTAATTAAGTCTTTCTAGCTCATCTCATTCGTTGCTTGTATAATCTTACTAATCACTATACTAATTATATATGCAGAATGAAGATTCAAGAATGCAACAAAGGACAAATCTATGACCTTGGGTTTGTTGACTGTAATTTCGTTCATGAAGTTACTCTAAAAACAAATCCCAAAGAGATAGAGGATAACTTGTTCCAAGCGTTGAAGTATTTCAGCAACAGAAGGGAAATACTATTTTCTTACAACGCTGCGTGAGTGTTACTGTCTTGTACACATTCTATTTTCGATTACTCGATGTTAAGCGTATAATTGACTCGTGTTATATTTTGTTAGTGTGTCATGCTTCCACTATATTCTCTTAATCATTTCTGTTGACACCGGAGTAGTAAAAGTCCTGGACTCGAAAAGCACACCATTAGAAAAGTGGGCGGACATGCAGGAATGCCTCCAGAGGGCTTGGAAACGATTCACCGCCAAAACTAGGGGTGTTTGGAAGCCAGAGCTTACATTTCAACCATTGACTGTAAGTACTACTTGCTAGATCCATGCATCTCTTTGATTCTAATTTCAATACCACAATTATCATGCTTGATTATTATTTTGATTGAACTCCGTTCTCGTAAAGTGCTTGAGGCAGGAAGCCGGGAATAACTTATGTGGATACTATGTCTGCGAGTTCATTCGCTAGACGACCAAAGAGAAGGGGGCAGACCGGAACATCAAAAAAATTGAAGTACGATAAACAATAATCACAACTTTATTTTATTACCACCAATTGTGTTTAGTTTCATTCATATATATTGATCCTCTTCTTTATATTAGATCGAACGGATGCGGGACGGTCTTCTATCACAAGAACGCGTGCAAGCAATTCCAGAGGAAATTGTCGGATTCTTGTTAGAACAAGTCATAGATCCAAAAGGAGAATACTATTACCCACTTCATTTGGAAGGGTGAAGTGTATAAAAGAAGTGTAAGAGTATCGTTTGTAATTATAATATGTTTCGACCAAGAAGATGGATGAGACGGTGTATATATTTGTGATCATGCATGATGTGTAATATATATATCGTGGTTTCATTATTGCTGTATATATGTACTACCATTAAATTTATAAAAAAATCCTGCCGTGGCAGAAAAATAGCCCGAAATCCTGCCGCGGCACAGAGACCAATGATCCCGGTTCGTTCCCAGAACTGGGACCAATGATCCACCCCCGCGCCCGTCTCTGGTGCTGCCACGTGGGGAACCACTGGTCCCGGTTTTTCCCACGAATCGGGACCAATGATCCACCCCCCCCCCCCCCTCGTAGCTCGCCCGCCCACGTGGAGACCCATTGGTTCCGGTTCGTGCGCGAACCGGGACTAGCATTAGTCCCGAGTGATTGGTCCCGGTTCTGGAACCGGGACCAATGGCCCTTATGAACCGGGACTAGATGCCCTTTTTCCACCGGTGTGTACCAGAAAGACTAAGGTCAGCAAGCTTGACCAAACTTCAGAACTTCAAAAAATATCAAGTCTTCCTCAAGCCTATCATGCCATGCCAAATTTCTCGTTTAGAGCATCTGCACTCCCCCCACCCCCCCACCCCCACCCCACACACACACATACGTACGGCATCCGGCGGGGCCTCATCTTGGGCCGTATGGGTGGCGCCAGATTCGTTCACGAAAATTTGTGTAAATAGTGATTCCATAGATTGTTCAAACATGTTTACACAAATACTAATGCAAATTTACATAAAATGGAAAAGATAAAAACTAACGTCTCCGGCGGACGGAGGCGCCGCTCTCGCTAGGAGGGCGTGGCGGCGGCAGCCCTCTAGCGACACCCCACAAATCAAACATCTCGCTAGCCACATCTCAGCCTCCTCCTTGGCTCGGTCGCGGCTAACACGCATGTCCGCATCGTCGGGTATCTGTGCGATGCAAGGAGACACGTGTGGACATCGTCGAGTTGTTGCAGCCGGAGGTGCTCCGGCAGGAAAACGTGGTGGAAGACGTCCCACCCGTAAGGGTCGCCGGTGGTTCGGTAAGCCGGCCCGTGGGGTGGTAGCGGCCATGGAAGCGCTCGTCGGAGCTCATCTCGAATACGGCGGTTGATCACCCGTT
Organism: Avena eriantha; assembly: GCA_910589775.1. NCBI lineage: Eukaryota > Viridiplantae > Streptophyta > Magnoliopsida > Poales > Poaceae > Avena > Avena eriantha. The sequence goes on along the minus strand of OU342744.1, from coordinate 450,564,837 downwards.
GTTCGAGTGGCACCCATGGCGGCTCCTCCAGTTCCTTGAACTCGGCGTCAAAACTGCCTCCACCCAGCTCCTCGGTGTTGGCTACGCTAGAGTCATCGGAGGCGATCCACTCCTCGTCGGAGCCCTCCGAGTCTGTGTGGTTGGGTCCAGGAAGAGGCGGCCACAGGTGGGCGAGGTGGAGGAGCACCGCGGCCAGGCATGGCTATGCGCCGGCCCTACTGGCAAAAGCAGCACCTCTGGTCGCCGCCCTAGATATAGCGGCAGAGGGTTTGAGGTGTGGGCATGGTGTAGATCTGCAATGGCGATGGCCGCCGCACCTACATATAGCGAGAAAAAGGGTGGGAAGCCCGAGCGGAAAGCGGTGGAAAAGGAGGGAAGGGCATGACGGAAGAACACGCTAGCAAGCAATTTCGTCACTGCATGACCGTCGACGGGATGCCGCTTGGGAGCCGAGCCATCTATCTCACTGCCAGGGCTGGCCCACATCGTTTTTAGTTCCATCCGGTGCCCCCGCTAGCCCCCATAGGTTGAGTTCGGCCTAGGGATGCCGGATAACAAAACGTGCCACGCCGGCGCTAAAAAAATATTGGGGAGGGGGGCGTGAATTCGACTGCCGGCTCCCCCATAGCCTTTTAGGGGAGATTTAGGGCCCCCGAGTGGAGATGCTCTTAGATTCTTTTATTATATCGCAGGCACGGGCGATGCAGGCCCAACTGCGTAGGGGACACGTATTTTACTTCTTGAGGAGGATGTATTTAAACGTGGACTTTTGGCTCTCGGGTGCTACACACCCCCGTACTTGGAAAAAAAAATTAAAAAAGGTTTAAAAAATTCAAACTTTTTTTGAAATCAAGATGATCAGGTATTGTACTCGTAAAATATATTTAGAAAAGAAATGATTCGCATGGTCTTAAGGCCATAAAAAACAAAAATATGACGAATCAAAGGTGAATAGTATCTGATCATGGGACGTTTCGAGTTTATTTTTTTAACCCAGGATACAACGAAAGTAATTCCCTAGGAAAATATTTTTATACAAGTACAATACCTGATCATCTTTTATTTCCAAAAAAGATCCAATTTTTTAAACCTTTTTTTTATTTTTCCAAGTATGGGGTGTGTAGCACCTGGGAGCCACAATGTAATTCTCGGATGTATTTCCTTATAATAAAGATTATCTTGCATTTGGAATTTCTGACCTTGTTAAATTTCCCAGTGAAAAGTAAAGAAATGTGCCATTTCTTAAAGAAAAAAATATGAACAACCCAGGGAGAGAAATCAAGCTAAAACCCTACAGTGGAGCTTGCAACATTCATTTCGGAAAAGGGATTGGAAAGAAAGATGTTTACTTAATGTAAGTTTTTGATAAATTATTTTCATTTATTACTTACATATTATAATGTTTGATGCCAAAGAAATTTGATCGATCCGAGTTCACTTCATTAAAAAGATGATGTGCTACAGGGGTACCTCTTTGTTAAAAAAAACTATGTAACAAGCCATTATCATGGTTATTCCCCTTCCCTCTCTGTTAAAGAAGTAGCCATCATAATAATTCAGCAAATTCAGGAACTTACCGGAGGTGAAGAGTGCACACAGATTTTTAGGTGTACCAACTGTTCATGCTCGATTTGGTACTGATCCTTTCACTATTTTTTTAAATAATACGATTCATTTAACAAATTTCATGAGTAATACACGAATTTAATGAATTACGAAACTAGCACGGCGTCGGTGGATGAACTCCCAACCACACCCTATCGGTGTTTGAACTACCGACTAGACCTGTCGGTGTTTGAACTACCGACAGGTCCTGCGTCCTTGCCGTTTCTGCCACGACTGTTCGCCAATCGACAGTACCTAGTCGGTAGTTCAAACACTGACAGGTCTAGTCGGTAGTTCAAACACCGACGGGGACTGGCCGGGGCTTCATCTCCCGAGGCCACGCTAGGTTCGCAATTCATTAAATTCGTATATTATTCGTGGAATTTATTAAATAAATCGTATTATTTAAAAAAATAGCGTTCCTTTCATCTGGAATTGGGGAATGGTCCCTCCGTCGTTTAATATAAGATATTATTACAACATGCTAACTCATATATTAGTTGTAGTAATAACATCTATTATGGGATAGGGGGAGTATTATTTAATTGCTTCAGATACTGTACTCCCTCCGATCTATAATTCGCTAATTTAGTACAAGTATGGATCGGAAGAAGTAGCGTCTTTGAGTGTTATTACCTACGCTTACATAAGGTGCAAAAAGATATAAATAAATCTGCCTCCAGGTATGAACACCGATGTGGCATGTCGATATTCAATTCAGATCAAGTTGTCCATTTTCCTCTAATTGTCTTATTTATATGGCACCTTCCTTCTAGAAAGGAAAAAAGAAAACTGCTAATACACCGTATAAAATGAAGTTGATAATAAGATATGTTTTGACTCCTTAAAATCAAACAATTTTAAGAGAAATTCCCATTTTCGACTTATTAACCCATGTCATCGTCCTAGAAATCATCTAGAGGTGTTATAAGAACCAGCATGTTGTGCTTACTGTGAGACAAATTTGAAACTAGGAAATTATTTGGCGGGGGAGGACAACTTCTACGCACCGACCATTTACAGAGAATTTCTCTGCTGCTCGCTCCGGCTCTGGCTCGCATGGCTCGTGATGGTCCTTGTCTTCGCACGTTCGGTATTGGCAACACCGACGCGTGCCTTCATCCCCGGCGCGCTCCTGAGTTTGGCAAGCTCGGCAAGGCATGTCGCCTACCTCGACTACTGCGGATCAAATTACGTCTACCTCAACTAGTACGGCGAATTATCAAGGCTCAACAACGACATCGACCACAACACAACAACATCATCGACTTCATCAACGGCGACGACTTCCCCAACGGCACCATCGACCACAACTATAGCACCCTCGCTCCCGGCTACATCGACATCAACAACAAGGGCTACCATCTCACCTTCGGCTTATTCTCCAGTCAGACCATCCGCATCACTATCGATCCGACAGCGGGGGGGTATTGGAGTGGTGGAGGCCGGAGTTGACCGACATGGCTGTTGGGGCAGGTGCGGCCGGTTCGACGACGGCTAGCGACCTGGGCGGCCCCCCTGGTTAGGGTGGTGATGGAGGTCCCTCCCGGCGGTGGCATGACCGGCGGTGGAAGTCCAGGGCCAAGCTAGCTAGTGTTGGAAACCCTAGATCTTCAGATCTAGAGCTCCGATGCTACCTCCTCGGTCCTCTTCGCTGCTGGTAGGGCCGGATATGGGAGGGGTCGACCCTACTCTGTTGTCATCTCTCTCGTTACTGGCCTAGCCGTAGGGCTGCTGGTATGGTTGGTGCAGCGGATCTGGCAGGTTACCGGCGGGTGGTGAGGGGCTACCGGCTCGGTTTGAATAAAGGTGGTTGTTGATACGTCGTAAACGTATCTATAATTTTTGATGTTCCATGCTTGTTTTATATCAACTTTCTTATGTTTTGTTTACACTTTGAGGTATTTTTATACATTTTCTGGAACTAACCTATTGACAAGATGCCGCAGTGCCAATTGCATGTTTTCTGCTGTTTTTGGTTTCAGAAAAGCTAGTAAGGAAATATTCTCGTAATTGGACAGGACAAAAGCCAAAGTCAACATTTTACCAGAAGGAACACGGAGTCCGAAGGGCATCCGAAGTGGGGCCACGAGGTGACCACACCATAGGGTGGCGCGCCCCCCTAGGCGCGCTAGGCCCGGGTGTGGGCCCCTCGGGCGCCCACCGACCTCGCCTCTTCGCCTATAAAAGTCCCCCGATGCAGAAACCCTAAGGACCCGATCAAAAATCCACGAAAGAGTCTGTAGCCGCCGCCATCTCCATCCCTAGATTGGGGGGATCCGAAGCTCTTCCCGGCACCCTGTCAGAGGGGAGAGATCATCCTGGAGGCCTTCTTCATCACCATGCCAGCCTCCGGAGTGATGTGTGAGTAGTTCACCCTTGGACTATGGGTCCATACAGTAGCTAGAATGTTGGTTCTCCTCCTTTGTGCTATCATGTTTAGATCTTTTGAGCTCCGTTCATGACCAAGATCATCTATTTGTAATCCTATATGTTGTGTTTGCGGGGATCCGATGGCTATTGAGATACTATGTCAGATTGATTATTGCTTCTATCATGTCTATGTTATTTGTGATCTTGCATGCTCTCCATTGCTAGTAGCTATCTTGGCCAAGTAGATGTTTGTAACTCCAAAAGGGAGTATTTATACTCGATAGTAGGTTCATGCCGCTAGTAATCTGGGGAAGTGACTGAAATCTCTAAGGTTGTAGATGTGTTGTTGCTACTAGGGAGAAAACAACAATCCCTTGTCCATGGGGCAATTGTATTGATTACTTTACACACTTTGCTTAATGCAATTATCTGTTGCTTGCAACTTAATACTAGAAGGGGTTTGGATGATAACCTGAAGGTGGATTATTAGTCATAGATGCAGTTGGATTACGGTCTATGTATTATGTTGTAATGCCCAATCAAATCTCATAGGAGTCAAGATGTCTAGTATATGCATTGTTATGCCTTCTTAATCTATCAATTGCCCCGTTGTAATTTGTTCATCCAACATGCTATTTATTTTAAGGAGAAACACCTCTAGTGAACTGTGGACCCTATTCCATTCCTTTACCATTTATATACCATCTACTGTTTGCCGTTTACTGTTTACTTTCTGCAAACAATTACTATGTTCCACACTATACTTTTGCTGACTCGTGTATTAACGAGCTCGTTGGGGAATCCCAAGAGGAAGGTATGATGAGCACAACAGTAAGTTTTCCCTCTGTTATGAAACCAAGGTTATCAATCTAGTAGGAGCAAGGAAACACCCCAAATGTGAAGCTAGCTGAACTTTGGCAAGGCGCACTACCGGTGCCAGCAGCAACGTGGAGACCTGCACAACACAACCATAGAACTCTGTCCCCAACTTGCAATGAGGTTGTCAATCTCACCGGTTTTGCTGAAAACAAAGGATTAAACGTATCGAATGGAAGGAGTAATAGTTTGTAGAAAGTAAACACAAAGCAGTAAACAGTTGATTGTAGATTGAACGTGAAAGAAAGGACCAGGGTCCATAGTTCACTAGAGGTGGCTCTCCTTAAGATAGATAACATGTTGGGTGAACAAATTACAGCGGGGCAATTGAAAAACATCAAGAAAGCATACAAGCATATACTACTCATCTTGACTCCTTTGAGATTTGATTGGGCATTACAACATTATACATAGACCGCCATCCAACTGCATCTATGACTAATAATCCACCTTCAGGTTATCATTCGAACCCCCTCCAGTATTAAGTTGCAAGCAACGGATAATTGCATTACGAATTGCGTGTAAAGTAAACACTACGATTATTCTATGAACAAAGGATTGTTGTTTTCTCCCTAGTAGCAACAACACATCTAGTACCTTAGAGATTTCTATCACTTCCCCATATTACCAGAGGCATGAACCCACTATCGAGCATAAATACTAACTCTTGGAGTTGCTAGCATCTACTTGGCCAAGATAGCTACTAACAACGGAAAGCATGCAAGATAACAAATAACAAAGACATGATAGAATCAATAATCAATCTAAAATAGCATCTCAATATCCATCGGATCCTCGCAAACACAACATGCAAAATTACAAATAGATGATCTTGATCATGAACGGAGCTCACAAGATCTAAACATGGTAGCACAAAGGAGGAGAACCAGCCATCTAGCTACTACATGGACCTGTAGTCCAGAGATGAACTACTCACGCATCACACCGGAGGCTTGCATGATGATGAAGAAGGCCTCCAGGGTGAATTCCCCTCTCCGGCAGGGTGCCGGGAAGAGCTTCAGATCCCTCCCGGTCTAGGGATGGTACAGACTCTTTCATGGAATTTTGATCGGGTACTTAGGGTTTCCGTATCAGAGGCAATATATAGGCGGAAGGAGAGGCTGAGGGGGTGCCTGGGGCGGCCAGACCACCCCCTGGCACGGGCCAGGCCTGGCCGCGTGGCCAGGTGGTGTGGCCGGGCCCCAGCCCCTCTCCGTCTCGTATTCTGGCTCCAGGTGTCCCTCGGTGAATTACTGACTTTGGCTTTTGTCCCGTCCAATTCCGAGAATATTCATTTTCTGGCTTTCCTGGAACCAAAAACAGCAGAAAACATGTAGCTGGCACTGTGCCTCTTGTTAATAGGTTAGTCTAAGAAATCATAAGAAAAGTACTCCAAAGTGTGGACAAAACATAAGAAAGTAGATAAAACCAAGCATGGGACATCAAAAATTATAGATACATTTGCAATGTATCAATGTTTAATCCTTTGTTTTCAGCAAAACCGGTGAGATTGACAACCTCACTGTAAGTTGGGGCAAAGTTCTGTGGTTGTGTTGTGCAGGATTCCAAGTTGCTAGCAACACCTTGGAGTTGTTTCCTTACTCCTACTAGTTCGATAACCTTGGTTTCATAACTGAGGGAAACTTGCTACTGTGCTCATCATACCTTCCTCTTGGGGTTTCCAACGAGCTCTACATATCTTGAGCCATCAAGCACTTTTTTTGGCGCCGTTGCCGGGGAGTTAAGGACAGCTCCAATCTCTTCCTCCTCGTCAACCACTTTTTAGGGAGAAAGAAGATTTTTGCAAGGGGATTCTCTCACAACCAATCTCTTTACTTTGTTTTTGTTTTGCTTAGTTCATTTTTGCTTTGTTTGCTTGTTTCTTTTTTATCAAAAACACAAAAAAATACTTGTACTGGTTTGCTTCTTTTTATCAAAAACACAAAAAAAAATTAGTTCTTTCTGTAGTTGTCACCTCGTTAGCAAGCATGAGGATATTGAGGGTAGATCCTTAGTAGAACTTGCTCCAAATTATGAAACTGATGCAGCTTCTTTAGTTCACATGTTGGAGGCTAGGTTTGTTAACCTTAACCCCATGATGCAAGTAATGTTTCTTAAACTTAAAGATATTGAGCATACTGAAAAGAGAGATTTTATTCTAGAAACTTTACTTAAAGAATTCAATGATGTTGTGAAGGAAGCTAGAAAGGTCTTTGATCGTTTTAATATGCTAGGCTCATGTGTAGATGTTATTTGTACACTAGAAAAGTTGGACAAAACCAAACCCAAAAATGGATAGGAAATTAAAATATCAATACTGTCAACACCCGGATTTTTAATCCCAGATGCCTATTATGCCATACCTCACAATCTCAGAATTACCATTTTTGCAAGACATAATAGATTGGATATCACAGTACATCATCCATTACAAACCATAATAAGGTCTTACAAATAAAGGATCTCATGATCCAGTCTTAATACAAATCAAGCAGCGGAAAAGAAACGTAGTAGGGGCTCCATCTTCAAAGTCACAGGCAATGCTGACGATGAGAGATTATCCTAGTTGTCGTAGACGTCTTGTTGTCCATGATCCTGATAGTCTTCCTCATAGTCTGGCCACGGGAATAGCCAGGGACAAAGCCATGAGTACTCTTTAAGTACTCGCAAACTATCACTAACAAGTAAGGTAGTTCTAATAGGAATCTTAAGATCTAGGTTTATTTGCAAAAAGCAAGATTTATCTAAACAGAGTTTAGAAGTAAAGAAAACTAAGTTAATGTTCTAAATCACTTAAGTGGTAACATAGTTTTCATGTTCACAACCCTGTTGTGATCAAGTCAAAATCACAGTTCACTTCACAAGTCATTTTGAAAACATCTGACGATGGAACAGTATGGCCACTCCAACTGTCCATGACCGCGGATAACCTTGAATCATCATACTTAGTATGCGGATAATCAATCGTAACCTGTCAATTACACACTCTAGTATAGGCACCTCCCCTATGAGCTTGGCCTCCCAGCCATGGCCATCTGCCATCCTGGGCACTGCCTAGGTGGACATTCACACTCACAAGGCAGCCTCAGCTCAAACCTCTTCCGCGAGGGAACCCATACTAATGCATATAAACTTCCAGTTAAGCCCTATGCAATTCAGGTATTGTGGTTGTACGGTAAAATTGGAATGGTATCGCATCCGAACCCAACCATCAGTTTTTATAAAGGGCTAAGGCTCATGCCTCAACATTTTCATCATCAAATCCTTTGGTGTTTCTCAACACATGCAAAACATCTCAATAGAATGAATCATCATTCCAAGGTTTTCATAATCATTTTCACCAAGTATTCCCATCTAAAGTGATCCACTTTTATGCTTCGCACTATCCACTAAAGTTAAGAGTGTTCACTAATGAGGGGTGCTAATCTTCAATCTCATGCCATGGAAAGACATCTAAGTATAACTAATTAGGCCTAGTTTTATACTCTTTATGCTATCTATTCTATTTTTACGATCCTCACAAAGCACTTGCTAAAAGTAAAGAACTTTGGTAAGGTAAAAATAATAAAGCTTGCAAGTAAAACTTGGGATTGGCATAATCCAAGCTATATAACCAAGCATGCCTAATGCATCTTGCTTAAGTTATCAAGGGGGCAAGTGTTAACTTGCATAGTTAACTTGTAGTGTTTGGTTTGCCTTGAGTAGTGAAGTGGTTGAAGTTTTCTTCTTCTTCTTGGTAGTACTCCTCCTCCTCCTCGTATCCCGAGTTGGTACTATCGTCTATAAATGAATACGGGATACACAATCACCAAACAATACTTAACTAATTATATTTAGCACACCAAGGCTCACACTTGATGATCTAGCATCATCACAATCATCACATGAAATAAGGCTTACTCTTGTTTATCTTATTTTAGAAGAGTAATTTCTACTCATTGAAAAAAATTAAGATTTAATATTCTCCAATTAAAATATGGGATCATGTTGACACATGTCATCACTACATATTCTAATACATGGGAATGTGATTTAAAGTGTTGATCAGATTTTATAAAGTTTAAGATTATCATTTAATAGAATTAAAGTGACTAGAAATGCCTATATAGCATTATTTTGGTACTAGTCCAATGTCACTGCATACAAACCTAAATGTTTTTACATATTCAGATAGATCTTGTCAAATGTGAGTTTTGAGAGTTGGAATCAACTCAAAAGCATTTATGGTTGATTTTTAAAAAATGTTTTGAAGTTGAAAAAGTCTCTGTCTCGTTATTTTTACTATACGTGATCTCTAACTCCATATGATTTGAATCCAACATGCTTGGATACATAATTTAAATATATTTCTAACAAAATTGGACTCATGCAATTTGGTATGGTGAATCTCTTTGAATTGATTTTTTAATATACTAACAGAATGTGGTTTCAACTAAATTGGAAAAATCATTATTTGAATTCACAAGCCTACGCGGGAAACTAAACGGGCCGGCCCAATCTGCACAGCACAGCACAGCGGACTGCTGACAGGGGGTCCACCAGCCAGCGACTCTATCTACGCGAAGCGGTATCGTTAAATCTAGCCCGTATGATTAAAAGACGATCCAATGGCCGCAATTCATCGTCGACGACGAACAACTCCAGCGAGGAATTAAACCTAACGCGGCGGTGGGGGTCTGGCGAGGCTCACCTAGGCTCTAGCTAGGGTCGGCGATGGGGGCGAACAACGTGGTCGACGATGGCGGTTCGAACGGTGGTCACGGCAGCTCCTGGGGCGGCTCCAATCGACGGCGCCCTTCTCCTCCTGCCGCGGCGGGCTCCGGCCAAATTCCGGTGACGAAGAGCTCGCCTTGCTCCAGCGAAGGATGAGGGAGTGTTAGTGAGGAGTGGGGAGTGTGTTGGTGTGGAGAATGGAGGCGGAGGAGGCCTCTATTTATACAACGGCGAGGGGACCGAACATGATGGGCCTGGGCTCGTCGGTGACGACGATACACGCGGCTAGCGGTACGGCTGAGGGTAGGGGACGGTGCGGTGTTCCCTGGCGGTCGTCACTGGCTTAATGGCTAGGTATGTGGCGGTCTAGGTTGGCCAGGCGCATGCGATGCTCTGCGCGGGAGCGGTGGTGTTTGCGACGGCGCACGTGTGCTATGGGTCGCGTGGCGGTGAACGGGGGTGTCTAGGAGGTGGTGGTGATCAAGGCGAGTGTGCGCGTGCGCGGAGAGAGCGAGTCGCGGTCTGTGCGAGCCGGTCGGGTGCGGCGCTCTGGTGCATTCTCGGCACGGCGCAAAGACATTGGGCGCGGCTGGTCTTGGGTGGTCCAGGGCCAGGATGTGGTCGAGGCTTGGACAGGGGGTGGCGGTGGACGGTGGTGTGTATGATGCACGTCATGGGAGAGGGCGGCATGGTCGATGGCTCTCTGTCCACTGTCGGCCGGCGAGTGTGGCTTCGGGCGGCGGCGCACTTGTGCACAATGGCTAAGGGGAGCTGGTCTGGTGCTGTTCGACACTGGGGGAGACAGGGGAGTGAAGAGGGAACCAAATTGGTCTAGTGATCATTGCTCAAGCAATGAAATTAGGCCAGAGTTAATTAGTGTAAGCAAGGTGTTTGATTAAATGGCCGCCAGAGATTAAGTTTGAAATTTTCAAATGAAATTTGGTGAGTGATTTGTTCATATGCTTGAGTGTCTATGATTGCCTGGAAAAGGCAAGTGGTATTAGTTTGAGTGGTTTTTGCAAAATGGTGATCTTACCATATGAACTAGATTCAAATTTGAACTGTCCTTTAACTAGTTTTGAAAATATTTTTTATGGGTTTGTAAAGTGGCCTTGGTTCACTTTTACTTGGTCTACCAAGGGGTGAAAAGAAGTGGAATTGTTTCTGTTAGAAATTCTTCTCTAGTAACACTCAAAGTGGCCTAGTGGTTAACTTTGATCAAAATGACCATTAGCTTATTTAATTCATATTTGATTTTTTTTCGATTTTGTTTGTAAATGTCCTAAATGATGTAGCATTCACCTTTAAACCATTTATTATCATTTGTAGCAATCAAACATGGAAAATTCACTCAATCCTATCCTAATGCAAATCACACATGCATTCATATAGATTTTTGGAATAAAAGTTTTTGTTAACCCTAAATTTGGGTGATTAGAACTTGGTAAACTTAATTAATGTTTTTGGGGTGTTACAATCCTTCCCTCCTTAAACAAAATCTCGACCCGAGATGTAAGAAAAACTAGGAACTAAAGAGATTTGGGAACTCAGTCCTAATGTAATCTTCTCGCTCCCAAGTAGCTTCTTCTTTGGTATGGTTGCTCCAATGGATCTTGAGAAACTTGATACTCCGGGTCCTGGTGGTTCCGAAGGCTTCTTCCAAAATATGAATGGGAACTTCACGATACGTCAGATCCTTGTTGATATATATGGCTCGGTGATCGATGTTCTTGAACACTTCGGTCTTCTCCGGAACTTCTAGGCATTTGCGAAGTAACGAGATATGGAACACATTATGGATGGATGACATCTCCTCTGGCAGTTCCAGTTGATATGATACTTCTCCTCGGCGATTCAAAATCTTGAAGGGTCCAATATATCATGGGGGCTAACTTCCCTTTCAGTTGAAAACGCTGCATTCCCTTCAAGGGTGATACTTTGAGATACACAAAATATTCAACATTGAAGGTCAGGTCTCGACGTCTCTTGTTAGCACAACTCTTCTGTCTAGATTGAGCGGTCTTGAGGTGCTCACGGACTTTGTGAACCTTCTCTTCGGCTTCTCGTAGGATGTCGGGTTCGAAAATCTGACTCTCTCCTACTTGCGACCAATTCAAGGGGGTACGACACTTCCTTCCATATAGAAGTTCAAATGGGGCCATTTGCAAACTGGCTTGATAACTATTGTTGTATGAGAATTTTGCGTAAGGCAGACAATCTTCCCATTTTGATCCATATTCTAGCACACAAGCTCTCAACATATCTTCTAAGATTTGGTTGACTCTTTCAGTCTGTCCATCGATTTGCAGGTGATAAGTTGTGCTGAAATTCAGCTTGGTTCCTAATCCTTCTTGGACTTTCTGCCAAAATCTTGAGGTAAACTGGGTTCCTCGATCCGACACTATGGTCTTAGGGGTTCCATGCAAACTGACAATTCTAGCAATGTACAACTCTGCTAGCTTCGAACTCTGGTAGGTAGTCTTGACAGGTATAAAATGAGCTACCTTGGACAGCCTATCAACTATGATCCAAATAGAGTCATTTCCCCTACTAGAAGTAGGCAAACTGGTGATAAAATCCATTCCGATAGAATCCCATTTCCATTCCGGAATCTACAATAGTTGCAAAAGTCCTGCGGGTCTCTGATATTCCGTTTTGACTCTCTGACAGATATCACACTTGGCTATGTAGCTTCCGATTTCTCTCTTCATCTTGTGCCACCAAAATTGATCTTTCAAATCTTGATACATCTTCGTTCCTCTGGGATGGATAGAATAAAGAGTATCATGATCTTCCTGCCTGATAACTTGCTTCAACTTCGAATCTCCAGGCACACAGATATGTCCTTTGTACCACAAAACTCCTTCATCCTCGGTGAATCCGGGTAGCTTCCTTGTACTGATACGACGCTTGATTCTGTCGATACTCGCATTTCCTTTCTACGCCTCCTTGATCTGACTGATCAAAGTGGGTTGGAGTTCAATTCTAGCTAAAAATTCTTTGCTAACGAGCTCCATTCTAAACTACTCCAACTCTTGATGCAAACTTGGTTGTGCTTCTTTTATCGTGGTGTTTAATCTACACGGCAATCTGCTAAGAGCATCCGCTACCACATTGGCTTTGCCGGGGTGATAGTGAATGTCAAGGTCATAATCCTTGATTAACTCTATCCATCTCCTTTGCCTCATATTCAGCTCCTTCTGGGTGAAAATATACTTCAGATTCTTGTGATCCGAATAAATCTCACAGCGGTTACCCATAAGGTAATGACGACATGTCTTCAATGCCAAAACTACTGCTTCTAGTTCAAGGTCATGGGTAGGGTAGTTTTGCTCATGCTGCTTCAGTTGTCGGGACAGATATGCTATGACTTAGCCTTCTTGCATCAACACACATCTGAGACCAATCTTGGATGCATCACAATACACATCAAAAGGCTTCTTGATATCTAGCATAATCAGAATTGGGGCTGAAATCAATCTCTTCTTGAGCTCTTGAAAACTTGCTTCACATTTGTTAGTCCATTCAAACTTCTTATCTTTCTTCAACAATTGGGTCATTGGTCTTGTGATGCTCGAAAATCCTTCAACAAACTTGCGGTAGTATCCCGCTAATCCGAGAAATGCACGGACTTGGGTTTGAGTGGTTGGGGCTTTCTATTCTTCAACATCTTTGATCTTGGCGGGATCGACAGCGACTCCTCATGCCGACACAATATGTCCTAGGAATCCTACTTCCTTAAACCAGAACTCACATTTGCTAAACTTGGCATGCAACTGATGCTCTCTAAGGGTTTCAAGGATGGTTCTTAGGTGTAGCTCATGGTCTTCTTCTGACTCGGAATAGATCATAATATCGTCGATAAAAACAACGACAAACTTATCCAGGAAGTTCATAGAAATCTTATTCATGAGATGCATGAAATAAGCGCGGGCATTGGTTAATCCAAAAGACATGACCGTATACTCATACAATTCATATCTGGTGGTAAAGGCGGTCTTTGGAATATCCGTTGCATGAATCTTGAGTTAATGATAACCAGTTCTAAGATCAACCTTAGAAAACACTCTGGTACCAATCAACTGGTCAAACAGATCCTCGATCTTTGGCAGTGGGTACTTGTTCTTGATGGTGACATCATTTAGCTTCCGGTAATCCATACATAGACGGTTACCTCCATCTTTCTTATCCACAAACAAAACAGGTGATCTCCATGGTGATGTGTTTGGTTGAATCATACCTTTCTCCAACATAGCATCAAGTTGCTTCTTCAGCTCCACTAATTCAGATGGGTTCATACTATAAGGTCTCTGAGCTATGGGTCTAGTTCCAGGAATTAGTTCAATAATGAACTCGATATCCCGATATGGGGGCATACCGGGCAATTCATTTGGGAATACGTTGGGGTATTCACAGACTACTCTAACTTGGTCTAGGGTTGGTTGGGCTAGACTCTTGTTGCATTTAAATTAACGGGGGCAAGGTCTCAGGTACATGCTCTACTGATACTCCAGAGCTATTGGTCATGGTTATGGCTTTCTTAGCAGAGTTGATCAATCCTTTATGTTTCAACATCCAATCCATTCCTGGTACTACTTCCAGACCTTTGGTACCAAGTACTATTAGATTGGCATAAAAATCTATTCCATGGATTCTGATAGGTATAGCCTTGCAAATTTTTCTAGCTTTGGTGGTTGAACCAGGTATTTGAACTATCATAACATGCTTCAATTTTGTTGGTTGAATCTTACTAGTGCATGCAAATTCTTCCGTAACAAACGAGTGTGATGCTCCAGAATCAAACAACACTCTTGCAAGTACTGAGTTAACAGAAAATATACCCAACACGACATCGGGCGCTTCTTGAGCTTCTTCAGCATTCATGTGGAACAGACAGCCGTTGCGGTTGAGCGAATTCCCTAGGGAAAATCTCCTTCCATGCTGAACATGGTGTTGCTACTGAGCGGGTGCATGCACATTGGCAGCTGCTGCAAGCTTCTTGGGGCACTCATTGGAGTAGTGACACTTGACTCCACATTCAAAACAAGTAATCTAGGACTTGTCTTTTGCTGCAACAGGTACATCATTGCTTCCAGTCCTTGGGGCAGTATTGTTGTTGTTGTTGTTGGACTAGGGCGGTGGATGGTTGAAATTGTTGGAGTTGCCAGGGTTGTTGTTGTGGTTTCCTCCAGACTTCAAGTTCCCCCCGCTACGATTGGGGTAGCTTGGACGGGACATAGGGGGTCTGTTGTTTCTTGGGGCATATCCTGCAGACAGGCTGGGGTGATACTTCTGGGTATTGTGGGATCCAGTCTAGTGCATCATGCGACGCTTGCAGTTTTCATTGGCTTGGTTGATCTCCCCTTCCATCTGAATGGCAGAGTCTACTAGCTCTTCTAGATCTCCAAAACGGATGTTGACTAACACAGTCTGCATCTCATCATGTAATCCATTCAGGAACCTTTCCTTCTTCTTGGCTTCAGTGTTAATCTCATCACGGGCATATCTAGCTAGGGACTGAAATTTGTCATGGTACTCAACTACCGTCATCCTTCCTTGCTTCAGTTCTCTAAACTCATCTCTCATCCTAGTGGCCAAACCTTGTGGCACATGGGTGCGACTGAACTTGATTTTGAATGCTTCCCAAGTCATCATCTGACTGTCGTTCATGGTACGGGTGCTATTCCACCAGGCTCGTGCATCTCCAGCCAGATAGTGGGTGGCAAATAGTACGTTCTCATTGGCTTCAACTCTTGCGACGTCCAGATTGTACTCCATGGTTTGCAGCCAGTCACCAGCATCTAAGGGATCCCCAGACTTATTAAAGATAGGTGGGTTGGTATTCTAAAAGTTTTTGAGCTTGGATCCATGGTGATCTGATGGCTCAGTGTTGATGTAGAGCTTGTTGGGGAACCCCAAGAGGAAGCTATGATGAGCACAACAGCAAGTTTCCCTCAGTTATGAAACCAAGGTTTAATCGAACCAGTAGGAGCAAGGAAACACCCCAAAGGTGTTGCTATCTGAGACTTGGCAGGGCGCACTACCGGTGCTAGTAGCAACGTGGAGACCTACACAACACAACCACAGAACTTTGTCTCCAACTTGCGATGAGGTTGTCAATCTCACCGGTTTTGCTGAAAACAAAGGATTAAACGTATCGAATGGAAAGAAGTAATAGTTTGTAGAAAGTAAACACAAACCAGTAAACAATTTGTAGATTGTATGTAAAAGAAAGGACCGGGATCCATAGTTCGCTAGAGGTGGCTCTCCTTAAGATAGATAACATGCTGGGTGAACAAATTACAGCGGGGCAATTGACAAACATCGAGAAAGCAATGCATGCATATACTAATCAGCTTGACTCCTTTGGAACTTGATTGGGCATTTCAACATTATACATAGGCCGCCATCCAACTACATCTATGACTAATAATCCACCTTTAGGTTATCATCCGAACCCCCTCTAGTATTAAGTTGTAAGCAACAGATTATTGCTTTACAAATTGCGTGTAAAGTAAACAATACGATTGTTCTATGAACAAAGGATTGTTGTTTTCTCCCTAGTAGCAATAGCACATCTAGTACCTTAGAGATTTCTGTCACTTCCCCAGATAACCAGAGGCATGAACCCACTATCGAGCATAAATACTAACTCTTGGAGTTGCTAGCATCTACTTGGCCAAGATAGGTACTAACAACGGAAAGCATGCAAGATCACAAATAACAAAGACATGATAGAATCAATAATCAATCTGAAATAGCATCTCAATATCCATTGGATCCCCGCAAACACAACATGCAAAATTACAAATAGATGATCTTAATCATGAATGGAGCTCACAAGATCTAGACATGAAAGCACAAATGAGGAGAACCAGCCATCTAGCTACTACATGGACCCATAGTCCCGAAATGAACTACTTACGCATCACACCGGAGGCTTGCATGATGATGAAGAAGGCCTCCAGGGTGAATTCCCCTCTTCGGCAGGGTGCCGGGAAGAGCTTCAGATCCCTCCCGATCTAGGGATGAGGACGACGGCGGCTACAGACTCTTTCGTGGATTTTTGATCGGGTACTTAGGGTTTTCGTCCCGAGGGCAATATATAGGCGGAAGGAGAGGCCGAGGAGGTGCTGGGGTCGGCCAGACCACCCCCTGGCGCGGGCCAGGCCTGGCCACGTGGCCAGGTGGTGTGGCCGGCCCCCAACCCTTCTCCATCTCGTATTCTGGCATCAGATGTCTTTCGGAAAAATAGGCACTTGGGCTTTTGTCCCGTCCAATTCTGAGAATATTCATTTTCTGACTTTTCTGGAACCAAAAACAGTAGAAAATAGGCAGCTGGCACTATGGCTCTTGTTAATAGGTTAGTCCAAGAAATCATATGAAAAGTACTCCAAAGTGTGTACAAAACACAAGAAAGTAGATAAACCAAGCATGGAACATCAAAAATTATAGATACATTTGCAATGTATCAACATCCCCAAGCTTAACTCCTGCTCGTCCTCGAGTAGGTAAGTGATAAAAAGAAAGAATAATTTTTGAGGTGACATGCACCATCAAAGACTTGATCAAAGTATTTGTAAACCATTCAAAGCTAGGATCATAGTACTTCCATCATAACATGAAAGACAAAGTTATAGCAATAAGACAAAGAAACTATGATGCAACATGAAAAGGCACAAACAAAAGATTCATGAATAACAATGCTTTGCAAGATGTTTGTTTGTTTCACATAAAGAAAACATAGCATAATAGCATTAAGCTTGTCCCTCATAGAGTAGCAAATATAAATGCATAGGACACCTTCAAAGTTCATAAGAGTGACTAGATACAAATAGTTTAAAACAAGCAATATCAAGATATGCATCAATCAACTAGTCTTGGGACAATGCACATAGAACTAAGAATGGCCACTATGCTCTCAAAGTAAGTGCATAAAGGTAGAAGGTGGAGACTCAATATATTGGTGGAAGAAAGGCCTTCATAGAAGGAAGCAGAGATTCAAGTTTCATAAAGAGCTTCCAAAAATTATAGTACTTATAGCTTTTAGCTCTCATTGTCCCTATCATAAGCATCTTCAAGTGATTAAGGTTAAAGTGAAAAAACTATGGTGTACATGCTTGATGAAGTATAAGTTAGAAATCTCATGTCCCTTGAATACGAGGGCCGCTCCTAATGCTACTCAAGTTTAGTCACCGGTAAGTTCTTGTCATTGTAGGTACATGTGTATCATAGAGAACCACCAATGGGGTACCCCTTGCCCGATGATACGGAAGAATCCCCATATCAAAATGACAAGGCAAGCAGACAACAAGCATCTCAGCAATCTTCTTATTTACCATGGGAATATGGTGCTTTTTTCTCTCTTTCCTATTTTCATAATCTTTTTTTATTTTTCTCTTTTTTCTCAATATAGGACTCTTTTTTAAAAGAAGAATGCTTCATACACAGCTCATTATGGTTACGCTGCAGGTTTCCACCATGTCAGCATGGATTAGACCAGCAGCCCAGACATTTCTCTAACACATATACATAACTCCCTGGACTTGCAAGCTCCCCTTTCATTACACACCGACGACATCCATAGACAAAAGAGCATGATATCAACTAGGTACAAAGTACCAAGTGCAATGTTGAAAGCGTTCCCCATGTCATCATGGTTCTGCTAATTCCCAACAAATAAGTTCAAGCATATACAACATAGATGACACAATGGTTTAAGTTTATTAAGGGCAAGAAAAGTAAAGTGTGCCATCAAGTTCGTGAGAGCTTTAATCACTAGTTTTCTCATAACAAGTTTAATTTGGAAGGTAAACAAAAACATGAATATACTTGGAATAGCATAAGCTAGTAGGTAGGTATGGTGGACTCTTTGGAATAACTTGGTTTAGGGAGTTGGATGCATGACTGGGACTCATACTTGGTTGTGGAGGCTAGCAAAACACTGGGAGCGACAAACTAAGAGAGCAATAATGGCCATAATCATGCAGAGCGACAAAACATCATTGATCAAAGCATAAAGTGATACTACAAGTTGAAAACTAAAGGATCATAGAGGCTATGGTGACTTGAGATAGTCACAACATGGTGTGAGCATCCGCCAAGTCAACCCAAATAAAGCATCAAAGGAGAATACCACTATACTATGCTTTAATATGCTAAAACAATGCATGATTCATCCAAGGCACATTAAGCAATCTCAATTGTTTATGACAATTCATGCTACAGCAAATAATACTAAGCATAAAGCCAAAACAATATCAAGTATGGCATGACAAAGTATAGGACACAGTCAAAAAATATGCTCTTTTTACCACTTAAGCATGAGCTTTCCTACTCTTTTCCAAACCAAACCAAACTATTTGAAAACCAATGTATGAAAGAGGGGGTCCAACCAATTTATTAAGCAAACTAAGCAAGCAAAAGCAAACCAAAAACCAAAACGAAAACGAAAAAGAAGACGCTCCAAGAACAACACAATTGTGCATGAAACAATAAAAATGAAGCGTTTGGAAGAAACCTGAGATTTTTATTGATGAAGAAGGGGATGCCTTGGGCATCCCCAAGCTTTGACGCTTGTACTTCTTGGATATTTCTTGGGGTGAAACGCGTGGCATCCCCAAGCTTGAGCTTTAGTCCATCCTTCATCTCATTACTCATTTCTTTCATACATCTGAAATTTTACCTTCATACAAAACTTCACACAATCTTTATTAGCAACATTAGTGCACTCAAGATAAATAAGTCTTCAGGTTCAGTTATAACACCAAATAAAATTCCATTAGAACACTAGATACTGTAGCACTTCCCTCAAAAAGCTCAATTCCCCAAAAGAACTCAAAAAGGAACCAACAAGAAGCAAATGCAGAAAATTGCAGAAATCTGTCAAAACAGACCAGTAGGTAAAGACGAATTTTTTCGAAGACCTTCTGTTGCTCAAATCAAAAAGTGTTGAACTAACGAAAGTTAGATAACAACCTGGGACAGAATAACAAAAATTCACGCATCAAGAAGACGTACAGAGATTTTACACGAATTTTTATGGTGAAGCACAGAAATCTGTTTTGGGGCAGCAACTTTCCCAATCATTACTTCTCTCTCATCAGAGGTTACTCTTGGCACAAAAAGCAAATAAAAAGGATAAGGAGCGGTTATTACTGAAGTAATAAATTCCAAGACTCATCTAAAACTTTTGGGTTATCTCCCAATAAGTACTTTCTTTAACGCCTTTAAGTTAGGCATAAGAAGCAAGAGAAAATCAAGTGTTCTCAAATGAAGAAGGATTAAGACCAAATTTTGTTTTCATAGGAGAGGCAAAATAAATATTCTCTCTCTTCTTAGGGAAGTGTTCTATACCTTTCTTGAGTGGGAGTTGATATTTAATGGTGCCTTCTTTCATATCAATAATGGCACCAAAAGTTCTAAGAAAAGGTGTTCCCAAAGTAATAGGACAAGAAGCATTGCATTCAACATCCAAAACATAAAAATCAATAGGGACATAGGCATTGTTAACCATAATAAGAACATCATTAATACTCCCCATGAGTTTCTTTTTAGAATTATCATCAAGTGGGACATTCAAATAACAATCTTCAAGTGGTGGCCAATCAAGCATATCATAAATCCTTCTAGGCATAATAGAAATACTACTATCAAGATCACATAAAGCTTTGAAATCAAAGTCATTCACTTTCATATTAATGATGGGTTCCCAACCATCTTCTTGTTTTATAGGAATAGAAGCTTTATGTTTCATCTTTTCTTCTTTAATCTTTATGAGAGCATCAGTAATGTGTTTTGTAAAGGCCATGTTCATAGCACTAGCATTAGGACTTTTAGCAAGCTTTTGTAGGAACTTAATAAATTTAGAGATATTGCAACCATCAAGATCAAAATCAAAATTATCATCTAGAATGGTAGAACTATTACTAGCCTTAACACTAGTGGTGGTGATAGTAGAAACACTAATGCTTCTAGCAATTTCATCTTCTCTTTCCCACTTAGCATGTAATTCAGCTAATAGTTTAACATTTTCATCAATTCTTACTTGTATGGCATTAGTAGCTACAAAGGGATTCTCATTAGTTTCAGGTTTAGCAGCCATTTTATTCAAAGAACATTGAACTTCAGCCAAAGATGCTATATTTCTTTCAGCATTAGAGAGTTTTTCCTCAATAGTTTTATTGAAAGCAGTTTGTTTACTAATAAAGTCTTTAAGCATAACTTCATGTTTAGAGGGAGCACTCCTATTATTGTTGTAAGAATTTCCATAAGCATTATTATTGTTGGGAGGATATGGCTTATAATTGTTGTTACCAAAATTGTTCCCGTAGGAATTGTTGCTAAAATTATTATTTCTTATAAAGTTCACATCAACTTGCTCTTCTTGAGCAACCAAAGAAGCTAAAGGAACATTATTTGGATCAATATGGGCTTTCCCATTAACAAGCATAGACATAATACTATCAATCTTATCACTCAAGGAGGAGGTTTCCTCAACAGAATTTACCTTCTTACCTTGTGGAGCTCTTTCAGTATGCCATTCAGAATAGTTAACCATCATATTATCCAGAAGCTTTGGTGCAGCACCCAAAGTAATGGTCATAAAGGTCCCTCCAGCAGCAGAGTCCAATAGGTTCCTTGAAGAATAGTTTAATCCTGCATAAAAAGTTTGGATGATCATCCAAGTAGTCAGTCCATGAGTGGGACAATTCTTAACCAAAGATTTCATTCTTTCCCAAGCTTGAGCAACATGTTCGTTATCAGATTGTTTAAACTTCATTATTTCACTTCTCATAGATATAATCTTAGCAGGAGGATAGTATTTTCCAATGAAAGCATCTTTGCACTTAGTCCAAGAATCAATACTATTCCTAGTTAAGGAATCCAACCATTCTTTAGCTTTTCCTCTCAAAGAGAAAGGAAACAATTTCAGCATAATAATATCACCATCTATATCCCTATGCTTTTGCATCTCACAAAGTTCAACAAAGTTATTTAGATGGGCAGCAGCATCTTTATTACCAATACCAGAAAATTGTTCTCTCATAACAAGATTGAGTAAAGCAGGTTTTATCTCAAAGAAAGTAGCTTCAGGCACAGGTGGAGCAATATGTGTGCTCATAAAATCATTGTTGTTGGTGCTAGTGAAGTCACACAACTTAGTGTTTTCAAGAGTATTCATTTTTTGTGTTTTTAATAAAGAAAGCAAACTAGTAAGACTAATTTTTGTGTGTTTTTGATAAAGAAGCAAGCAAACAAAGCAAAAAGAAACTAAGAAAAAAAAACAAAGTAATGAGATTGGTTATGAGGGACTCCCCTTGTGAAGATGTCCTTGACTCCCTGGCAATGGCGCCAAAAAATGCTTGATGGCTCAGTGTTGATGTAGAGCTCGTTGGGGAACCCCAAGAGGAAGGTATGATGAGCACATCAACAAGTTTCCCTCAGTTATGAAACCAAGGTTTAATCGAACCAGTAGGAGCAAGGAAACACCCCAAAGGTGTTGCTATCTGAGCCTTGGCAGGGTGCACTACCGGTGCTAGTAGCAACGTGGAGACCTTCACAACACAAACACAGAACTTTGTCCCCAACTTACGATGAGGTTGTCAATCTCACCGGTTTTGCTGAAAACAAAGGATTAAACGTATCGAATGGAAGGAAGTAATAGTTTGTAGAAAGTAAACACAAACCAGTAAACAGTTTGTAGATTGTATGTAAAAGAAAGGACCGGGATCCATAGTTCGCTAGAGGTGGCTCTCCTTAAGATAGATAACATGCTGGGTGAACAAATTACAGCGGGGCAATTGACAAACATCGAGAAAGCAATACATGCATATACTAATCATCTTGACTTCTTTGGAACTTGATTGGGCATTACAACATTATACATAGACCGCCATCCAACTACATCTATGACTAATAATCCACCTTCAGGTTATCATCCAAACCTCCTCTAGTATTAAGTTGCAAGCACCAGATTATTTCTTTACGAATTGCGTGTAAAGTAAACAATACGATTGTTCTATGAACAAAGGATTGTTGTTTTCTCCCTAGTAGCAATAGCACATCTAGTACCTTAGAGATTTATGTCACTTCCCCAGATTACTAGAGGCATGAACCCACTATCGAGCATAAATAATAACTCTTGGAGTTGCTAGCATCTACTTGGCCAAGATAGCTACTAACAACGGAAAGCATGCAAGATCACAAATAACAAAGACATGATAGAATCAATAATCAATCTGAAATAGCATCTCAATATCCATTGGATCCCCGCAAACACAACATGCAAAATTACAAATAGATGATCTTAATCATGAATGGAGCTCACAAGATCTAGACATGAAAGCACAAATGAGGAGAACCATCCATCTAGCTACTACATGGACCCGTAGTCCCGAAATGAACTACTCACGCATCACACCGGAGGCTTGCATGATGATGAAGAAGGCCTCCAGGGTGAATTCCCCTCTCCGGCAGGGTGCCGGGAAGAGCTTCAGATCCCTCCCGATCTAGGGATGAGGACGACGGCGGCTACAGACTCTTTCGTGGACTTTTGATCAGGTACTTAGGGTTTTCGTCCCGAGGGCAATATATAGGCGGAAGGAGAGGCCGAGGAGGTGCTGGGGTCAGCCAGACCACCCCCTGGCGCGAGCCAGGCCTGGCCGCACGGCCAGGTGGTGTGGCTGGGCCCCAGCCCTTCTCCGTCTCGTATTCTGGCATCAAATGTCTTCCGGAAAAATAGGCACTTTGGCTTTTGTCCCGTCCAATTCCGTGAATATTCATTTTTTTCCTGGAACCAAAAACAGCAGAAAATAGGCAGCTAGCACTGTGGCTCTTGTTAATAGGTTAGCCCAAGAAATCATTTGAAAAGTACTCCAAAGTGTGGACAAAACACAAGAAAGTAGATAAAACCAAGCATGGAACATCAAAAATTATAGATACATTTGCAATGTATCATGATCTTGGTTTCCATGGCCTTGATTATTGTGGGCCATCCGAGCTATCTGTTGAAGAGTGGCTAGGTTGGCTTGGTGTTCGGCTCTACTAGCTTCACGGTCAAAAACTAGCATTTGTAGAATCTGCAACATCGGGTCCTGAGATGAGCTGCTTCCTCCAGGATTTCCACGAGTCATCTGAAGATTGAGATAGATAATGAGATAAGAGGGAAATTTCTAAGGTTCATGGCTTTGTTTTAAAAAGCTTTAAACTTTGAGTTTGACTCAGGTTTTGCAAACTAACAACTTCCTCTCATTCATTCATTCATTCATTCAAAGCACACCATACAAACACACACCACACACA
Source organism: Avena eriantha (assembly GCA_910589775.1). NCBI lineage: Eukaryota > Viridiplantae > Streptophyta > Magnoliopsida > Poales > Poaceae > Avena > Avena eriantha. Next base: position 450,540,966 of record OU342744.1, on the reverse strand, counting down.
ATTAGAAAAAAGATGGTTTTAAGAACCATTCTACGAAGCTACGATACAGTGGGACCGGTACAACTCATTCCTACTGTAGTGATTAAGTGCATCTAATCATCATCAATGAAGTCAGAATCATCATCATCAGTGTGGAACTCCATGGCATCATCCTCCAAGTAGTCGTTGTCATCACTTAGGTAAGAGTAAAGATCTCCCTAGATATATTCACCTTCCTCCTCCTCCTTTGCTTCAAGCTGGACTTCCTGTTCACGGATGGTCTTCTCGAGAGCGGCCACCTTCTTGCGAAGACGATTGATGGTGCGATCCTTCTTGTCACGCTGACGACGAAGTGATTGGCGCTCCTTGGCGAGAATAGCGAGAGTCTGGTCCTTCTTGACGGCAATGGCAAGGTTGTGGTTGGCGTAGGCACGGGCGTTGTCCAACTCCTTCTGCCTATCATATAGCATGAAGTCCAGATTGACCACCTGGTGCTTCAGCTCCGGGTGTCATGGCATCTCCAAGGGCATTCCCATAAAATCACGCCTTGCAAAGTGAGCAAAGCGAGTTCCCTGGATCAAGTTGATGTTTTGCCCACACAGGCGGGCAAGAGCTTCATGCATAGCCCTGGCTAATCCATCTAGCTAGTTGTTCTCACGCAAGGCGAATTGGATCTTCTCCAAAGTGGGTGCTTCCATCTTGCCTCTGAGATCTACAACTATCAGCCATTGTCGATCTCCTCCTATGTGATCGTTGAGTTGAGCCCTGAAGAATTCTGGATGCAGGTGCTCAAGATACTCTGACAGTGCATCTAGATCCCTCTCAAAGATCAGTTCGCCTCTGTTGCCCAATTGGTAGAACTTGCAATACTGGAGTTCCATCTATAAGAATTTAGGGTGACTAAGTTAGTGAGGTGATCAAGTGTGGCAAATTTTATGTAGGAATGCCAGAATTTTTGAGGAACATGTATTTTTTTGAAAGAATCAAGGATAAGAGCGGGAATAGATTTTCATAAATACTCACTTCTTTTATTTTGAAACTAAGTTTTTGTTCGGACGTCCATTCTAACTATGATCTCCTATGGTCAGGATGGCTCTGATACCAACTTGTCAACACCCGTATTTTTAATCCCAGATGCCTGTTATGCCATACCTCGTAATCCTAGGATTGCCATTTTTGCGAGACATAACAGATTGGATATCACAGTACATCATCCATTACAAACCATAATAAGGTCTTACGAATAAAGGATCTCATGATCCAGTCTTAATACAAATCAAGTAGCAGAAAAGAAACGTAGTAGGGGCTCCATCTTCAAAGTCACAAGCAATGCTGACGATGGGAGATGATCCTAGTTGTCATAGACGTCCTGCTATCCATCATCCTGATAGTCCTCCTCATAGTCTGGCCACAGGAATAGCCAGGGACAAAGCCATGAGTACTCTTTAAGTACTCGCAAACTATCACTAACAAGTAAGGTAGTTCTAGTAGGAATCTTAAGGTCTAGGTTTATTTGCAAAAAGCCAAATTTATCTAAACTGAGTTTAGAAGTAAAGAAAACTAAGTTAATGTTCTAAATCACTTAAGTGGGAACCTAGTTTTCATGTTCACAACCCTGTTGTGGTCAAGTCAAAATCATAGTTCACTTCACAAGTCATTTTAAAAACATCTGACGACAGAACAGTATGGCCACTCCAACTATCCATGACTGCTGACGCGGATATTCGAATAGTTTGACACTCTACAGAGGTGGTACACTTTCACCACAAAATCCGATACATCCGTCAGGGATAACCTTGAATCATCATACTTAGTATGCGGATAATCAATCGTAACCTGTCAATTACACACTCTAGTATAGGCACCTCCCCTATGAGCTTGGCCTCCCAGCCATGGCCATCTGCCATCCTGGGCACTGCCTAGGTGGACATTCACACTCACGAGGTAGCCTCAGCTCAAACCTATTTCACGAGGGAACCCATACTAATGCATATAAACTTCCAGTTAATCCCTACCCAATTCAGGTATTATGGTTGTACGGTAAAATTGGAATGGTATCGCATCCGAACCCAACCATCAGTTTTTATAAAGGGCTAAGGCTCATGCCTCAACATTTTCATCATCAAATCCTTTGGTTTTTCTCAACACATGTCAAAACATCTCAATAGAATGAATCATCATTCCAAGGTTTTCATAATCATTTTCACCAAGTATTCCCATCTAAAGTGATCCACTTTTATGCTTCGCACTATCCACTAAAGTTAAGAGTGTTCACTAATGAGGGGTGCTAATCTTCAATCTCATGCCATGGAAAGACATCTAAGTATAACTAATTAGGCCTGGTTTTATACTCTTTATGCTATCTATTCTATTTTTACAATCCTCACAAAGCACTTGCTAAAAGTAAAGAACTTTGGTAAGGTAAAAAGAATAAAGCTTGCAAGTAAAACTTGGGATTGGCATAATCCAAGCTATATAACCAAGAATGCCTAATGCATCTTGCTTAAGTTATCAAGGGGGCAAGTGTTAACTTGCATAGTTAACTTGTAGTGTTTGGTTTGCCTTGAGTAGTGAAGTGGTTGAAGTTTTCTTCTTCTTCTTGGTAGTACTCCTCCTCCTCCTCGTATCCCGAGTTGGTACTATCGTCTATAAATGAATACGGGATACACAGTCACCAAACAATACTTAACTAATTCTATTTAGCACACCAAGGTTCACACTTGATGATCTAGCATCATCACAATCATCACATGAAATAAAGGCTTACTCTTGTTTATCTTATTTTAGAAGAGTAATTTCTACTCATTGAAAAAAATTAAGATTTAATATTCTCCAATTAAAATATGGGATCATGTTGACACATGTCATCACTACATATTCTAATACATGGGAATGTGATTTAAAGTGTTGATCAGATTTTATAAAGTTTAAGATTATCATTTAATAGAATTAAAGTGACTAGAAATGCCTATATAGCATTATTTTGGTACTATTCCAATGTCACTGCATACAAACCTAAATATTTTTACATATTCAGATAGATATTGTCAAATGTGATTTTTGAGAGTTGGAATCAACTCAAAAGCATTTATGGTTGATTTTTGAAAAATGTTTGAAGTTGAAAAAGTCTCTGTCTCGTTATTTTTACTATACGTGATCTCTAACTCCATATGATTTGAATCCAACAGGCTTGGATAGATAATTTAAATATATTTCTAACAAAATTGGACTCATGCAATTTGGTATGGTGAATCTCTTTGAATTGATTTTTGAATATACTGACAGAATGTGGTTTCAACTAAATTGGAAAAATCATTATTTGAATTCACAAGCCTACGCGGGAAACTAAACGGGCCGGCCCAATCTACATAGCACAGCGTAGCGGGCTGCTGACAGGGGGTCCACCAGTCAGCGACTCTATCTACGCGAAGCGGTACCGTTAAATCTAGCCCGTATGATTAAAAGACGATCTAATGGCCGCAATTCATCGTCGACGACGAACAACTCCAGCGAGGAATTAAACCTAACGTGGCGGTGGGGGTCTGGCGAGGCTCACCTAGGCTCCAGCTAGGGTCGGCGATGGGGGCGAATGACGTGGTCGACGACGGCGGTTCAAACGATGGTTGCGGCAGCTCCTAGGGCGGCTCCAATTGACGGCACCCTTCTCCTCCTGCAGCGTCGGGCTCTGGCCAAGTTCCGGCGAGGAAGAGCTCGCCTTGCTCCGGGGAAGGGTGAGGGAGTGCCAGTGAGGAGTGGGGAGTGTGTTGGTGTGGATAATGGACGCGGAGGGGGCCTCTATTTATACAACGGCGAGGGGACCAACGGGATGGGCTCGGGCTCGTAGGTGACGATGATACAGGCGGCTAGCAGCACGGCTGAGGGTACTAGGCGGTGCGGTGTTCCCTGGTGGTTGTCACTGGCTTAATGGCTAGGCACGGGGCGGTCTAGGTTGGTCTGACGCATGCGATGCTCTATGCGGGAGCGGCGGTGTTTGCGATGGCGCACGGGTGCTATGGGTCGTGCGGCAACGAACGGGGGTGTCTGGGAGGTGGTGGTGATCATGTCGAGTGTGCGCGTGTGCGTAGAGAGCGAGGCGCTATCTGTGTGAGACGGTCAGATGCGGCGCTCTGGCACGTTCTCGGCACGGCGCAGAGACATTGGGCGCGACTGGTCTTGGGTGGTCCAGGGCCAGGATGTGGTCGAGGCTTGGATAAGGGGTGGCGGTGGACGGTGGCGTGTATGGTGCGTGTCGTGGGAGAGGGCGGCGTGGTCGATGGCGCTATATCCACTGTCGGCCAGCGAGTGTGGCTTCGGGCGGCGCCGCACTAGTGCACAATGGCTAAGGGGGAGCTGGTCTGGTGCTGCTCGACACTAGGGGAGACAGAGGAGTGAAGAGGGAACCAAATTGGTCTAGTGATCACTGCTCAAACAGTGAAATTAGGCCAGAGCAGATATGGGCATGGGCAGCCCGGCCCGGCCGGCCCGACCTGGCCCGAAAAAAGCCCATTGGGCCAGGCTTTTCAGGCCCACGGGCCGGACTTGGGCTGCAATATTGAGGCCCGACAACCTCACGGGCCAGGCTCGGGCCAGAGAAATGGGTAAAATAGGGAAAGGCCCGGCCCGAGGCCCGACGGCCCGGAGGAATACGTGCATGACGGGCCAAGCTCGGGCTCCAGTTTTAGGCCCGACAGCTGGGCCGGGCCGGGCTCAGGCCTGGGTTTGCACGGGCGGGCTTTGTCAGGCCTAGCCCGAGCCCAGCCCGGCCCGAAAAATGCCCAGGTATAGGCCAGAGTTAATTAGTGTAAGAAAGGTGTTTGATTAAATGGCCGCCAGAGATTAAGTTTGAAATTTTCAAATGAAATTTGGTGAGTGATTTGGTCATATGCTTGAGTGTCTATGATTGCTTGGAGAAGGCAAGTGGAATTGGTTTGAGTGGTTTTTGCAAAATGGTGATCTTACCATATGAACTAGATTCAAATTTGAACTGTCCTTTAACTAGTTTTGAAAATAGTTTCTATGGGTTTGTAAAGTGGCCTTGATTCACTTTTACTTGGTCTAGCAAGGGGTGAAAAGAAGTGGAATTGTTTCTGTTAGAAATTCTTCTCTAGGAACACTCAAAGTGGCCTAGTGGTTAACTTTGGTCAAAATGACCATTAGCTTATTTAATTCATATTTGATTTCTTTTTCTTTGGATTTTGTTTGTAAATGGCCTAGATGATGTAGCATTCACGTTTAAACCATTTCTTATCATTTGTAGCAATCAAACATGGCAAATTCACTCAATCCTATACTAATGCAAATCACACATGCATTCATATAGATTTTTGGAATAAAAGTTTTTGTTAACCCTAAATTTGGGTGATTAGAACTTGGTAAACTTGATTAATGTTTTTGGGGTGTTACAAATACCTTTTAAACTTGTAGGAATGCATGTAGCCTCAGAAAAGAATTTTGATTGGATTGTTCCTGAAAACCCGTTTGATGAAAATAGTGAACCCAAGAGTAATGAGAGGGGATCCGCTAGAACTTATTTGTATGAGATACCTTGCCTCGTTGAAGATATTTCTGGCATTTATATTAATGCTTCTTCATTCAAAAATACTTGAATCTTGCCTCCAATGCCTAGCTGAAAGGCGTTAAAGAAAAGCACTATTGGGAGATAACCCAAATTATTTTTACTTTAAGTAAGTTTTTCTTTTGTTGAGTCTCGGAAGTTATTGCCTCAGTAATAACCTCTCCTTATCCTTTTTATGTGGTTTTTGTGCCAAGAATAACCTCTAATGAGAGAGAAGTAAGACTTGGGAAAGTTGCTGTCCTGAAACAGATTTTTGTACTTCACTATAAAAAAATCCTGAAAAATCCCTGTACGTCGGATTGAGCTGTACTTTTTTGTGCTTATGCCCCAGGTTATTATCTAACTTGCGTTAGTTTAGCACTTTTCGATTTGAGCAACAGAAGGTCTTCGAAAAAATTGTTTTTTACCTGCTGGTCTATTTTGATAGATTTCTGCCATTATTTGCATTTGCCTCTTAATGTCTTTCTCTTTGAGTTCTCTTTGATCACTTGAGATTTTAGAAGGAATTTCTACAGTATCTTGTGTATTAATGTAAGTTTTACTTGTGTTGAAACTAAACCCAAAGACTTATTATCTTGAATACACTAATGTTGCTAATGAAGATTGTGTGAAGTTTTGTATGAAGGAAATTTTCAAGTGTAAGAATAATGTGATGAGATGAAGTATGGAAAAAATCTCAAGCTTGGGGATGCCACCCGTGTCACCCCAAGAAATAGTCAAGAAGTACAAGCGTCAAAGCTTGGGGATGCCCAAGGCATCCCCTTCTTCATCAATAAAAATCTCAGGTTTTCTTCCAAAACACTTCATTTTTATTATTTCATGCACAATTATGTTATTCTTGGAGCATCTTTGTTTTTGTTTTTAGTTTTGTTTTGTTTAGTTTGCTTAAATAAATTGGTTGGACCCCCGCATTCATATGTGGTTTCAAATAAGTTGATTGGTGATTGTAAAAGAGTAGGAAGCTTCATGCTTATAAGTGGTACAAAAGGAGCTTGTTTTGACTATGGCCTAGACTCTATCATGTCATGTTTGATATTGCTTTGACCTTATGCTTAGTGATTATTGTTGTAGCATGACTTGTTCCAAACAATTGAGATTGCTTAATGTGTCTTGAAAGAATCATGGGTTGTTTTAGCATAGAAAAGCATAATATTGTCGTATTCTCCTTTGATGCTTTATTTGGGTTGACTTGGCACATGCTTACACCATGTTAAGACTATGAACCAGTCACCTTAGCCTCTATGATCATTTAGTTTTTGACTTGTAATATCACTTTATGCTTTAATTAATAATGTTTTGTCACTTTGCATGATTATGGCCATTATTGCTCTCTTAGTTGGTCGCTCCCAGTCTTTTGCTAGCCTCCACCTGTATCAAGTATGAGTTCCACTCATGCATCCAACCTCCAAGAAAACTAAGTTATTTCAAAGAGTCCACTATAAATTCCTATGCATGGTGTGTTACACCATTTCAAGTATATTCATGCTTTTATCTATCTTCCAAATTAAACGTGTTATGTGAAAATTAGTGATTAAAGCTCTCACAAACTTGATGGCACACTTTATTTTCTTGCACTTAATAAACTTGAACCATTGTGTCCACTTATGTTGCTTATATTCTTGCACTTCATAAGTTGTGAATTATCAGAACCATGCTACCATGGGGAACGCTTTCAACATTGCACTTATTATTCAGTTGATATCATGTTGTTTTGTTTATGGATCCCGATGATGTGCAATAAATGGGAGCTTGTAAGCTCATGGAGTTTGTATGTGTGTTAGAGAAACGCCTGGGTGGCTAGCCTAAGCCATGCCTAATCATGGTGGAAACTTGCAGCATAACCATAATGAGCATTCTGTGAAGCATCCTCAATAAAAACCTATACAAATAGCAAATAAAAAGATCGCTGAGATGCTCATTGTTTGTTGCCTTGTCATTTTGATATGGGAAAGCTCCTATGTCATGGGGCAAGGGGTACCCCGTTGGCAGTTGTCCATGATACACATGTACTTACAATGACAAGAACTTACTTGTGACTAAAGTTGAGTAGCACGAGGTTCGGTACTCGTAAGCAAGGTGCATGAGATTTTCAACTTATAACTTGTCAAGCATATCCTCATATTTGTGTCACTTTAACCTTAATCACCTCAAGATGCCTATGATAGGGGCAATGAGAGATGAAAGCTAATAAGTACCATAATTTTTGGAAGCTCTTTATGAAACTTGAATCCCTGCTTCCCTCTGTGAAAGGCCTTTCTTTTATAGTTTTATGTTGAGTCTCCATCTTCTATCTTTATGCAGCAATTGAGAGAGCATAGTGGTCATTCTTAGTTTAATGTGCATTGTCCCAAAACTTATTGATTGATTCATAATTTTGATATTGTTTGTTCTTAAATTATTTGTATTTAGTCACCCTTATGAACTTTGACGGTGTCCTGTGCATTTATGTTTTGCTATACCATGAGGGACAAGCTGAATACCACTCTTATTATGTTTTCTATATGTGAAACAAACAAACGTCTTTCAATGCATTGTTATTCATGATCTTTTCTTTGTACCTTTTCATGTTACAACATAGTTGCTATGTCTTATTGTTAGAACTCTATCTTTCATGCTTATGTTAGAGTACTATGATCCCAGTTATGAATGTTTGACAAATACATTGATCAAGATTGTGATGGTGCATATCACCTTAAAAATTATTCTTTTTATCACTTACCTACTCGAGGACGAGCAGGAGTTAAGCTTGGGGATGCTTGATACGTCGTAAATGTATCTATAATTTTTGATGCTCCATGCTTGTTTTATATCAACTTTCTGATGTTTTGTTTACACTTTGAGATATTTTTATAAATTTTCTGGAACTAACCTATTGACAAGATGTCGCAATGCCAGTTGCCTATTTTCTGCTATTTTTGGTTTCAGAAAAGCTAGTAAGGAAATGTTCTCGGAATTGGACGGGAAAAAAGCCAAAGTCAATATTTTACCAGAAGGAACACAGAGTCCGAAGGGCGCCGAAGGGCACCGAAGTGGGGCCACGAGGTGGCCACACCATAGGGTGGCGCGCCCCCCTGGGTGCGCTAGGCCTTGGTGTGGGCCCCTCGGGCGGCAACTGACCTCGCCTCTTCGCCTATAAAAGTACCCCGATGCAGAAACCCTAAGGACCTGATTAAAAATACACGAAATAGTCTATAGCTGCCGCCATCTCCATCCCTAGATCGGGGGGATCCAACGCTCTTCCCGGCACCCTGCCAGAGGGGAGAGATCGTCCCGGAGGCCTTCTTCATCACCATGCCAACCTCCGGAGTGATGCGTGAGTAGTTCACCCTTGGACTATGGGTCGATACAGTAGCTAGATGGTTGGTTCTTGTGCTATCATGTTTAGATCTTGTGAGCTCCATTCATGATCAAGATCATCTATTTGTAATCCTATATGTTGTGTTTGCGGGGATCCGATGGATATTGAGATACTATGTCAGATTGATTATTGATTCTATCATGTCTATGTTATTTGTGATCTTGCATTCTCTCCGTTGCTAGTAGCTATCTTGGCCAAGTAGATGCTTGTAACTCCAAGAGGGAGTATTTATGCTCGATAGTAGGTTCATGCCTCTAGTAATCTGAGGAAGTGATAGAAATCTCTAAGGTTGTAGATGTGTTGTTGCTACTAGGGAGAAAACAACAATCCTTTGTCCATGGGGCAATTGTATTGTTTACTTTAAACACTTTGCTTAATGCAATTATCTATTGCTTACAACTTAATACTGGAAGGTGTTCGGGTGATAACCTGAAGGTGGATTATTAGTCATAGATGCAGTTAGATTACGGTCTATGTATTATGTTGGAATGCCCAATCAAATCTCATAGGAGTCATGATGTCTAGTATATGCATTGTTATGCTTTCTCAATCTGTCAATTGCCCCGCTATAATTTGTTCACCCAACATGCTATTTATCTTAAGGAGAAACAACTCTAGTGAACTGTGGATCCTAGTCCATTCCTTTACCATTGATATACCATCTACTGTTTACTATTTACTGTTTACTTTCTACAAGCAATTATTATGTTCCACACTATACGTTTAATCCTTTGTTTTTAGCAAAACCGGTAAGATTGACATCCTCACTGTAAGTTGGAGAAAAGTTCTGTGGTTGTGTTGTGCAGGATTCCAAGTTGCTAGCAACACCTTGGAATTGTTTCCTTACTCCTACAGGTTTGATAACCTAGGTTTCATAACTGAGGAAAACTTGTTGCTGTGCTCATCATACCTTCCTCTTGGGGTTCCCAACGAGATCTACATATCTTGAGCCATCAGTTGTCCTTGGATTCTTCTCACACCAAGATGAAGATCTACTTGATGCGTGTCTCCATTGATCTGGTCGGAGTGTCGAGTTCCAGAAGGCTACGTCGGTGAACTCCCATGGGCGCATCATGCCTGGAGATTGCTGGATCGAAAGGTATTCGGTCGGGCGTACCCATGTTTTTTCTGGCCGTTTGGGTTCAGAGGGTGCGCTTCGAAGATCTGTTGGCTGTTAATATTATGGGGCATGTTCTCATTCCATCGTGCTGACAGAGAATGTCATGGAGACCGATATCTGAGGACTGTCTATGGTGGTTTGAGTCTGGGTGGTGATGAGGAATTGGCTTGGTGACTCGTGACTTGGAGCAGTGGCATTGGAGTGGGAGCGGTTGTATAGGAGAGGTTCACAGTCCTGCCTTTCAGGGTGAAAACCCAGGGTCTGGCCTTAATTGCTTATGCCCGGCAATGGACTTGTTGAAGGTATTATTTTGAGAGCATGGACTTTCTTCAGGGTGAAAACCTAAGATCTATGATCGGGCGATGACGGTGTTTGTGCATTGCTCCCTTCTTGGAGGCGTCACTTTTGGAGAAGCTGGACTTCTGGTGCTGTCTTGGTGGTGTTTGTACTACTGGTTCAATGAATGGGTCACTGTAGCGGGACTTTTCTTTTTTGTAATTCTTCTCTTCTTTTTTTGGTTGTGTGCATCCGTATGACCGCTAGGGCGATGCGTTGTTGCAGAGGCTGGGTGTAATTGGTATCTTTTGATATTAATATATGCTCCTTTCCAAAAAAAATGTAAGTTAGGGTGTGTCTTGTGCCAAATTGGCCATATGCAGTATTTTTTAGGAACTACTAGCATGTTGTGCTTAGAGAAATTCTAACCGATACCCTTTAATTGGTTAGAGGACTTTCTTTCCACCGCTAACGACAGGGGACGCACCGAACCGATCCTCTTTCGGCCGTTAGTGGAGAAAACATTTAGTCCGGCCCCCAAAAACTCCCCCGCGGCTCTTATATTTCCTCGGTGCTAGCCTTGGTGACTAAAACTCTCCTTCCCACCGAGAACCCGACCCTCCCACCCAATTCCACCGACAGCCATCGCTGGGGCCATAGTTCTCCCCTCCTCTCAGATGAAATGGCATCGAAGTTCCATCCCACATGCCCGCCGGAGCTTTCCGCCGGTGAAACCGTGCCGGATTCGATCCCGGCGACGCATCCGATGCCGATGAAGCGGTTGGGCAACACCGCTGTGGTGCGGCCGGCGGGAACGGCTAACATGGCCACCGGGAAGGCGTCAACGGCGAGCAAGCCACCCCTTGCGCCAGTGCTGAGTGGCCCGGGTCCCCGAAAGCCGATGGCGGCGATGCAAGCGCTGTCACAGGCGACGGAGGAGAAGAAGAGGAAGGTCGCGGCGGCGATGTGGTCGAATTCTACACGCAAGGCAAATCCGTCGCCGGTGTCCTCATCGCCCACGCCTTCTTCCTCTGCGAGGGCGGCCGTCGCACCCCGCCCCCAAAGGGCCGCTCGTGAGGTGATCGACAAAATGACCGCGCCTCAACCGACTCCTACCGAGCTTGGGGTGGCCAATTTATTGTCGCACTTGGATAGTTCTCACCATGTTGGGATCGACGACCTCCACTTCGGTGATGGAGATTCGTACGAAGGCATGGAGGATACCCAAGTTGATGTTGATTACGACGAGACCCAAGATGAAGACGTTGAAGAAGAAGAGGGGATGGAAGATGAAGAGGAAGTGGTGACCGAGGTGGAGCCACCAAGAGGAAGAGGCAATGTCAAAGTAAAGCCTAGAGGCAAGAGGTCCGCCAACTATAGAGAAGACGAATACATTGCATTGTGCCATGCTTGGTTGAATGTGTCGCTTGATGCAACGGTCAGCACCGATCAATGCAACTAGAGGTTTTGGGAAAGAATCGAAGACCACTACCACAAGTCGGTGAAGACTCCATCATACCGCACCCAAGGCTCTCTTAGTCATCGTTGGGGAACCATTCTTGAGCAATGCAACCGATGGGCGGCGCCGTAGAGCCGGTGGCCAATGCACCACCGAGTGGAGTGCCGGTCACCCAACATGGCAAGTATCACCAAGACATGTACAAGCTCTGCAACAAGAGAGGTGGCCGCAAAGCCCTTAGTTTGTTTCATTGCTACAAGGAGCTAGAGGGAAATGAGAAGTGGGTCCGAAGAAACTATGAGACCACACCGAAGAGGGCAAGGATACATTCGGCCATTGATGTCAACGATGATGAGGACGAACATGAGCTCAAGAAAAGGCCGGATGGTGTGAACATTGCAAAGGAGAGGAAGAAGAGGGGAGGTGCCGGCATCTACAAGGAAGATTTCAATGCCCTTGTCGATATCAAGAAGGCATTGGCGGCCAAACGCAAAGAGGACAAAGAGGCTAGGTGGAAGGAGCTCAAAGTTCTAGAGGAAGAGAAGTGACAGTCCAAGTTGGCGGTGGAGGAAAGAAGGATTGCACTTGAAGAAGAAAGAATGTCGAAGGATAAGAAGATAGAAGAGCAAAGGCTTGCACTTGAGGCGGGGAAATTGTCCAAGGAGAGGGAGGATGCCGACCGCGCCAGCATGTTCATGAATCCAATCACCTTTGATGAAAAAGCGAGGGCGTATTGGGAGATCGCCCATGAGAAGATCTTGGCCCGAGAGAGTGTTGGTGGTGGCGCCGGTGGTGGCCGAGATGGTGATTGAGATGGCCAAGATGGCGGTGGCCGAGCTGGTGGTGGCCTAAACAACATAAACATGTTATATTGTTCTTTTGGATCAAACTTGATCGATGTGATATTTTTTGGATATTATTTATGCATGTTTGAACTTTGTATGTTTGAGATCTTTCGAAAATGATGCTAAAATTTTTTAGTCCTCTAAATTATTGGAATCGAATCTGGCGGCCACCATTTAGAGGACTTAAAATTTAAGTCCACCGTTTTCTCTGGCCGAAAGTTAGATTTTTTTTTGCAAGGAGTAAGTTGGAGTACGCCAAATTAGCTGCATGCAAGTCTTATTTAGGGATAAAAACATCATTCTAAAGCTGACCAAGTTCGTTGACCCTTTCATACGAGTAATTGATTGCATCGTCGGAGAGCATGTCGCCATGAGAGTGGGTATTTGCACACCTCCGTTTTAAGTACTCTCAGTTTGTTCTGTGCATGCCCAGGCCAGCGTAATGATGAGTTTTGTCCCCGCTCGTCTCGTTCGCCCCCGTGGGCGACCGGACGGGCCCTTCGACGTCGGCCGCTCCCAGCCCTCCCCCTCACCACCTCCCGCCGTCGTTGCCGCGTGCTGCCGGCCAAAGCCCGGGCGGCGGCGGTGGAGGCGCGGGGCTCTCCTACCTGCGGTGGAGCACCTCATGGTTCGGCGGGGGCAGAGGGTCGACGCATCGGAGGGCCGGGCGTCTCCTAGGCGGCGTGGTGGCGGACTGCTCATCAAGTTGGGCGACGGGAGGAGCTACAGGTGCTCCCGACGACGGCCCTTGCAGGGCCGGATCTGGGCCATGCGGGCACCAGTCGGGGCCCTTGGTCACGGGGTGGGTGGCAAGCGTGTGGCCCGAATACTGAATCTAGGTCGGGCGGGACTGGATCTAGTAGTCACCTGACAATCTTGCTCGAGGGAACCGTGGGCGGCACATACATGTTGTGCTCGCCATGCTCGTCCCTGAGCGACGGCGGTCTGGTACTCCCGGGTGAGCACGATGGTGGTGGTGCTGCTACTTGGCGACAGGGATCGACGGTGGCGGTTGATCCCCTGGTGGACGGAGAAGTAGGGGCTAGTGTGGGGGTTGGTTTGGATGACGGTTCCCCTGCTGCAGTGCGGCGGCGGGGCTTCACGGGCCCTTGTGGGCTTGGCCGGGTCAGGAGGGCCTGGTTTGCCTCCGCGGCCGTATCCGGTCGGCTACCGCCTTTTGGTGGTGGAGGTTGTTCCCTCCCGCGGCTCGTGTTCCGGCAACCCCCTCCGAAGTTTCCTCTTTTTTGTCTTATCGGCCTTGCTACGTGTGTCACGGTGAGACGGCGGGACCGTGATGGCGTGCGTTGTCGGGCAACGAGCATGGTGGCTGCGAAGCATCCAGGAGGGGTCGGGAGAAATCCTTGTCGTCTAGACACCGACGCGGTGACGCCTGCGAGTGCCATCGTCCTTCCTGAAGGGCGTCGGGTGTGCCTCTTCCCCACCTCCCAGAGCGTACCGGGGGAAACCCTTGGACCAGTCCGAGCAGCAGCGTCGTCATCGTCACCTTCCTTCTTGGAGGTGTTGCTTGGTCCGTGGCACTTTGGAGTGCTAGGCATGTGGCGGAACGCCTCCAACAGTCGCCGGTCATCCTCATTTTCGTGTTTTCGTCGAGCCACTGTTGTCGGTTTTGTTTTCTCTTCTTTTTATTCTCTTCTTTTTCTTTGTTGTTTCTTTTGGGCTGCAATTCTAGAGGGCAGCACAAAGCCAGGGGTTTGGTTTCCGGAAGAGGTGATGCAATGGAAGAAAACAAGAAATGCGAACTGAATTTCCTAAGCCTTTACAAACTATTCCAATTATTTCCAAAATGCAGCCAGAGGGAATAGCAATTGAAGCAAGGAAGCTGCTGCTACAACATGCATCTCAAGGGGCAGTGAACTTCGTCATGAACAGGTAATTTACTCTCTCAATCACACCAACCAAATAGTGCCAATCAAACTAACAGAACATGGCCCTTGAATGTAGGCTGCCCCAGATGGTAGATACTGATAGATGATAAGAAAAATTGGCAAATATATGTTTGATAGGGAAAAAAGTAGTCAACTCAGGTTTTAGAAATTCCTACTGGGTTTATACATGTGTTTCAATTAAATTTGGTGTCCTGCATGAATTATGGTGGTGTACACAAGGGAAGCAACTACTGAGATGTTTGGATCAGACTGCTGGAAGTTGAAGCCCATTCAAGTTCATTATTGTGTTACTGTATGATTTATTTACTACCTAGTCGTAAATAACAGGGATGATAATGTATTGAACTACTCATGTACCTACAAAAAAGATGTTGGGGAGACAATTACACAAATAATGGGTAGGAGGTGCAGATATACTTCTTTATCATGCTGCTATTGTGGGGTTGGTGGGAAGTAGGAGATTAAACCTCAAGCTATATAGTTATCCATGGACTGCTGAGATCGAGATGTTTAGAGGCATCCTGAATAGATTTACATACATTCTATAAAAGCTATAAATAACTGATGGCACTTTCTAAGATACTTTACATTGCAGCTCTGACATATATCGGCATGTGCAACAATGGCAAACCTTGTCTTGCAGCTCTTGTTTTAACAGTGGCCTAAGACTCTATAGTCTACATCACCATTGATGTCACAGGGAACAGCTTGTCCAGTAGGGTATAGACACCTCCACCCAATAGAAACGCACCACTGCCAATCATGTGTTAGAGAAAGGAAATTCTCTAAATAATAACATATAATTCTTAAAACGAATGGTTGATATTTTTCTGTGGATTTTTCGTTCAGGAAAGGATCTTGGTTAAACCTCTAAGGAATAGGAGTGTCACAACAAACAGTTCTGAGCATGAGCAGTACTATATAAAGCAATATACTAAGAAGAATAAAAGTGTGAGTTTGATATGTTATCATTTCCAAAAAAAACATGCCAAAGAAATGTAATTGTGAGCCCTTTGAACCGAGACCGTGAAAGTGTATAAACTAAAAGGATGGTTGTCTATAAAATAAGGTTAGTGTTAACTGCCAGCCTCCAAAAAGGCATCTTGCTATTTCTTGCATATGTGATATGTCAATCATAATGTACTGGCCATTGGCGATGAATATACAGTGTATATAGATAGCTAGATGGATAGGGTAGCTGATAATGATTTTAGTTAGTAATTAGGCGTTATAATGTTGATTCTCAGTACTAATACAAGGAATTAGACACAAATATTTATAGACTTGACAGTTTGATGCACATTAGACTTATATAAGCTAGCAAAAGTTCACTGATGTGAGAGTCGATTTTTCCCTCAACAAAAAGGATATAGTACTGATTTTAAAATCTTTACCAGAAAATAGGAACTAAGTAGATACCTGATAGGGTTTATCCATGTGGAATATCTTCGGAATGACAATAAACTCTACACGAGGCAATTAAGTAATCAGACATTAAAAGTGAAATAGCCAGGTGTGGTTGATCGATTGGATCGGTGCTGTTCATGAAGTGTAAAGGGCAATTCAAAGTTTAATTTTTGCTGGTAAGATCTTGCCTGCACTTAACAATTTCTGTGGGTGTACCTGCAATGCTCCAGCAAAAGAAGCTGCGATGAGAAGAGGTGCAACATACCCAGTAGTATATGTCAACAGCAAACTTCCCCCAACAATTGGATCCTGAGAGGAAAACATTGATGTTGTAGTGACAGGATTTCATCATTATTTCAGGAAAAAAGGTAGACCAAGGTAATACTTCATGTCAGACTACTGTGTGGACAGTTTAACCAAGTATGTTTGAAATAGAAGAGTTTAAAAGAACTGAAAAATCAGATAAGCAAGTCACTAATGTTACTAATTAAAGTCTATCTTGGAAATCTAAAACAGTTCTGGTATTTTGAGCTTTGAGCTACATAATAAACTATTGAGGCAACTTATGTATCCCTTTATGCATACTCTTGAAGTGGCGACATATCCCAGAAGGGTAGCAAGAACAGGTGTACTGCAAGGCGATGCTGCTAATGCAAATGTAAGGCCAGCAAGATATGCTTGTACACCTGACAATCAAATACAATCAGAAAAGGGTAAGATATTACTGAACTATGATTGAAAAACATGATTGCATATAAACGGTATTAGATAGGAAACAAATAAAATGTCAAGAAGCATCACTGGAAGGCAAGTTAGCAGCAGCAGCTCGAGGGTCAAAATCGCTGAAAAATGAGGGAAGCTGTAACTCAACTACCTGTCAGATACAAGATAATCAGAAAAGAGAACAGTTTAGGTTGGCTACTATTAAACAAAAGTAAAATTTATGAAATCCATCTAAAGAAATAACCAATGTGCCCAGATTTTTGCAATTATAAAAATGAAACAAACAACCATTAAACCATGCAACATGGCAAAAAAAAAAGTTTGAGTCACATGCTTCACTTTGTAAAGTTCCGCTTTGGCTGTCATTTACCTCCAGAAGGCTCAATCCCATGATGATTCCTAACCCCGAAGCAGCCACTGGGAGTCCCTGTCCTACCTGCCCGTAAGCCTTGCCAGCAAAAGAAGCAGCGACGCCAAGTATGGCTAGTGTTGTTGCCAGTCCTAACGAAAAAGCAACTGAATTTCCAACAACCTACTAGGTAGAACAAAAACAACTCCATTCATATCATGAATATATGAAAGGAAGTACAAACTATAAATGGGCCGGAATTACTAATGCTAGTGTCGTAAAACAAGTTAATTTTGCGCATATGTATTCATTCTGACAGCTATTATATTCTTTTGGTTCTCTTATGGTATGTTCAACCTGAATATGATCAGTCGTCTTAAATTACCTCTGCTCGATCTTTTCCAGAACCAAAAGCGCCTGAAAAAATTTAAATGACATGTTATGTCAATATATCACCAGTGCTCACCTATTTTGGGGGTCAAACAGAACATTTCAAAATGGCCACTATACTTGCCTATATATCCCAGAGTCAGTGGGAGAACACTGAGTGTACAGGGAGACAAACTAGTTACAAGTCCAGCACCGAAAATTACTGCCAAGCTGAAGAACAGAGAAAAAATCAGAAAGAAATAGATACAAAGCAAAAGCAGAAAACAAAAGAATGTTTGCCTACAGGAAATTGACTGCAGAGAAAGAAAGCTGACCTAGTGAAGCTGAGAGCTGACAACTGATCCAGAACAGCTTCATTAGCTTGCTGCCCAGCTGAAAATAACAAACCTCCAAACCAATCTCCGATGCTTAAATCAGCCAAGAGAAGTCCCGATGGTCGTAGCTGAACAAGAGGAAATGGTTTGCAGAGATTACAACACATAAGGAAAGATTTTCAATTCTAGGTTTGCCGAGAAGGCAAAAAATGCAACAAGCAAGAAACAAGAAGCCCCCCCAACATGGCATAGAGAGTCTCAAAGTATGTGGTTGATTTTATTATAGATAATGTGCTGACTATGGTTTGCGGAATCAGCACCGTTGAACTGTATTTTATTATAGCTTGGCAATATTAACCATTCTGCAATCACAGATTGATAGCTGAGAGCATCACTAACTCTCAACTGAAGAACGACAAGAACAGAGACAGACCAAAAGTTAAGGCGCTTAATGTTCCCTTACCAGAGAATCCCCAAGGTCAGCAGCATTTGCAGCCCCAGCAGCAACCAGACTCCCCACTACAACCCAGAAATAGCAGTTCTCTCAGAGCCATTTTATCAAACACGTCGCCAGGGAGAGAGGTAAAACAGATACGGTTGAGTGAAGCTTCAAGCTAGTACCGGACACAGACGAAAGCACGATCAGGTGCGGGCGGAGGAGGGACCTCCTTCCCTTAGCCCCCGTTCTGGCTCCATGAATATCTGCATAAGTTTTCTCTCTCACGGGGTTATGCATACAAGCATCAGATTAAGTACTAGTGGAAGCACGAACGCGCAGTATGCGCGAGGTTGCACAGATACACCCGTACCAGGGGAAGAGGAGGGTCTGGAATTAGTAGCATGATCTGGGAGGTGCGGGCGGCGGGAGACCACGGGGCGGGTGCTCATGGCGACGGAAAGCATGGTGGATGGTCGGAGGATATGGAGCGGAGGAGAGTGGAGAAGACGAGCTGCGTCGTGCGGAAATGTAATGGAGAGGGTGTGGACAAGAGAAGAGCACGAGTAGATGCTCTCAGGAGTCAGGCCCAACTTCCCCACCGGGGAAACTTTTTAGACTTTTTTTCTTCAAAATTTCACCTATCTATTAATAAAATATAATTATCAACAGCGGTATAAATAGTTTTAAAAGTAATAAAAATTAAAAATAGTCATTAACCCACCTAGCGACGACTATATATACTAACACGAGCCGAAGGCAAACCCCCAAGTCCATGCAAAAAATACGGACTCACATTTTAGCATCTGCGAAAAAAAAACTACCCTTATTAGGGTTTCCCTACTCGGCGGCGATTCAAGCCGATCTCGAGTCTTCTACCCCCGATCTAATCGGATCACCAGGTTTTCCTTACAAAATCCTACCGGGGGCAAGGATCCCAGCGTGTAGCCCTCACGTTCTTGTCACATCCCGATGGCTTCTTCTGGAGGCAGCTCAAGACCAGCGGGTCGGGGCTGAGGAAGATGGTGGATGAAAATTCGCTCTTGTGGGATCTGAAGATTGGCGACGATGCTTTCGATGATCTGGTCATCGACGAGGAAGTAAGAATAGATGAAGAACCAGAACTGCTAGCGGTGGCTAGGGTTCTCACGGACAAGACGTTCAGCTCTGAGATATGCCTGGGCTCTTGCGAAGAGAGTTGATTTCCACGACGTAGGTGATAATACTTTCATCTTACAACTCAGCTGCTTAGGTGACTGGAAGAAGGTTGTGGGGATGGTCCCTGGCTGTTCAGGAGTTGGGGAATTGTTATTCAGCCCTATGGTGGTTACTCCAAACCATCGACACTAATACTAGATAGGCTTCCCATATGGATCCAGATTCATGACATACTCGAGGTGTATGTGAAGAAGAAGGAGATCCTTCAGAATCTTGCAGGAAGAGTTGGAAAATTTGTGAAGGCGGACTCAAAAGACTTGGGAGGAGGCAACTTCATCCATGTGAGGGTGGAAATTGACGTGAATAAACCACTTGAGAGGTTTACCTCAGTGATCTGTAAGGGTGTTAGGGAGGTCTTCTTAGTGAAGTACGAGAAGGTACCAAAATTTTGTGAGATATGTGGCTTCTTAGGTCACGAGTCTTTGGAGTGTGGCAACGGTTTTCACAAGTCTGAAGACCATCTCTTAGGTGAATGGATGATCGCTGATATGGGACGTAGATGTCGGGGAAGAGGCCAAGGAGGCGGTTTCACAAGCTGTGGTAGAGGGGCAGGTCCTAGCCGAGGCCTCGGTCCTGGATGTGATGTACATGCAAACTGGAAGAACTCTAAAAATGTTGATCAGAGTATGGTGAATGAGAAAATTAATGGCAGGAAGAGGGACGATGCTACTGACCACACTCTTGGATTGGTCAGTACAGGGACTGGAGCTCCAGTGGCAGGGATAGAGAAAGATACTAAGATGGAGAGTGTAGAAGCAGGTGCACTGACTGCCAACGTCGAGTCTCCGGTGAAACCCCCGCACAAGAAACGATCAAAGACAGGTGATGATGTGGAAGAAGAACAAAACCCTATTGAGATATCGGTGGACCCTCTCGCAGAGTATCGTCGGGAGATATGAAACTCTGTGGATGGAACTATTGGGCGGCAAATTCACCACTGGCAGTTCGCTCGCTCTTGGACCTCCGGGAGCAAACTAGGCCAGACATTCTCTTCTTGTTTGAGTATCATATAAATAAGGATAGTGCAGAGGTTCTTCATCCTAAATTAGGTTTTGAGTTTATGAGCATTGATGAGAGTGATGGACGAGCTAGAGGCCTGGTGTTATTTTGGAACAATGGTAATAGAATGATTTCCGAGTATGTGTCTCCTAACTACATTGATATGGTGTTTGAAACGTGCAGTGGAGTCATGTGGAGATTCACTGGGTTTTATGGTGAGCCTAGATGTGAGGATAAGCACCTCTCCTAGGACTGTCTTTGCAGTCTTAGTAGCAGACCGTTACTACCATGGATCGTCATTGGAGATCTCAGTGAAATTTTGTTCTTAGAAGAGAAGGAGGGGCAATCCTAGGCATGTGCATATGATGCATGAATTCCGAGACTGTTTGGCAGACTGTGATTTGGAGGACATGGGCTACTTGGGGTGATATATTCACCTGGCGTAGGGGGCTGAAGGAGAGACCGTATAGAGCGGTATGTAATACTGCCTGGAGGAATCTTTTTCTGATGGTAGCGGCAATCAACGAACAATGTGGGGCCCTCGGATTAATCCTCCGAGAATCCATGTTATGCATACAACCACGATCCCATGATCAGTTAGTCGTGGCACATAACCGACAAGTATCAAAGTAAACATCCAATACATAACGAATACCTGTCATACCTTATTTTCCATTATGGCTACATCGATCAACATCAGCGGACTTCATCAAGCGTAGAGCCCGAGCCATGCCTTAATCTACAGGCAACTGACTGGGAGAACGTCCTAGCTCGCATAGTCGCCACAGCACCTTCTCCTTGAGATCTGGCCAAGTTAATAGCCAGGGACAATGCCAGTGAGTACTTTGAATGTACTCACAAACCACCCTAAAATAACAGTAATAACAAGAGGATATGCATTATGGCTGTGGTAGTAGGAGGGCTCCAAGAGAGGTTCTTTTCTTAAATAGTTTCTCTTGTAGATATAGCATCTACATATCTTTGTTGAAAACCTTTGTAAAGCATTTTGGAAACCTTTTTGAAAAGTTTTGGAAAACACTAGGACTGGGTCACCCATTTGTTCCTCCTTCCGGTCATCCCATGACCAAACTCCTTTCATTCCTTTCTGACCATCCCATGGTCAAAATAGGTATCCTTTCCGACCATCCCATGGTCAAAACATTTCAAAACCATTGCTTTTCAGAAATCCTTTTTGAAAACAAAACTAGCACTGCTCTACAGAAGTTTGTCCAACCCGTCCTTAACCACGGACACGGCTATTCGAATAGATTTACACTCTGCAGAGGTTGTACACTTTACCCACATCATCCAGGTACACTACCCTGATCTACACCGTTCATGGGTCGAGTAACCGATCAAGACTCTCCGGATGCCAATTCTAGTATAAGTACCTACCCTATGAGAGTTATTCCCCTCAAAACCGGGACGTCGGGTACCGAGGACCAACCGGAGCGCATTTTACACTTTACATAGTGGGCGCTTTCAATGAGGGGCTCATAGTAACGCGTGGAGGTCCGTAAACCCTTCGTTCCTTCTCCCGGTCGATGTCCCACATGGACCGTTTGTCCAGAGAAGGCCCACCCTCCCGGGGAGTTTCATCCCCTGTAGTAGTTGCAAGGCAGCTTATACCAGAATAAACAAACATCAAGTCCAACCTTGTCCCATTCCAGAGTAATGTGGTTGCACAGGGTTAAGTTGTTATAGCTAAACTGCAAAGAACCGAGTGCGTTTTTGTAAACCTTTTTCCTCCAGCTTTCCTTCAGCATTTTGCAAAACAAAACCTTTTTCTTTCTCCACAACTCTTGGGAGGTCCCACCTCACCAGGGTTTTAACATAAAACATTTGGTAAAACTTTTTCGGGGTCTTCCCATCCTCTAGTTTTGCTTCGGCTAAAACAGGGTCTCCAAAGGGGTATGGTGTGTTACACCATCTACCATACTAGGGACAAGTAGGTGTCATCAAAGGGGTTGTACTTAATAGTACAAAAGTGTAATAGTTCGGAGGAGCCAAACCACTATCATATATACGTCAACATATAGTAAACAATGCAGTTTTGATAAATAGTAGATAAAACATGCATAAGTAAAACAGTAGGACAAGGCTTATGAGCAAGAAGGTGGCTTACCTGAGATCAATATTATGGCATAATTGTCCTTGTACTTCTTCTTAGAATACCTCATAATACCAATAATGATTACCACTTCTTCTGCTCTCCGATTTCATCGCAACTATCGTCATCCAGACAGCACATGCAAACAAACCAAACCACAATCAACACAAGGTATACAAGCACCAATACAATACAACAAGCAACTGAATAATACCAAACTAATATTTAGAGGGTTTTGAGAGGATTTGATTTAGAAGGTGGAGATGGCCTTGGAGAAGGGGATGAACACCCCTTAGGGTTTATTGTCGAGGAACTACCTAAGAGGGGGTTTTGGACCAAGGACATATTCTGTATGATTTCATTGTAGGAAAATGGTACCAACAGATAGGAGTTGATAAAATGAAACCAACAAAAGTGGTTTCACTATTTTATCAGTTTTCTTTAATTTAATATGAATATTCTAGTTAAATAAACTCTAGTTTTAGGAGATAAATCACCAGAAAAGTTCTGGAGCTCCAAAAATTATTCCCTTGGATGGTTCAGTAGGGTTTTATGTACTGACCCAAAAAGAGTTGGAATCATGTCAAAATATTTACCAGAATGCCCTCAAGAAATTCCCAAAGGCAGTTTTGTAGGTAACTTGTCTTTATCACCAGATTAAATCTACAGAAGCTTTGGAGTTGATTCCGAGGGCACATGGTAGGAATTTAGAATACCTTTCTGTAGAAATTGGAATCAAACTTTTTGGAGTTGTGGAACTACTGTGATGATTTATCTAGTGATAACACTACACACAGAAATGTTTAATTCCCTAGAAATTCTCAAAAACTCAATAATTCTAGGGCTCCTAGATTTTGGCATATCCTGATGTGCCACTTCCCTAGAAATTGGAATCAGGTGAAAACAAGTTATAATTTGGCCTAGGGAATTTTCTAAAGTCAGAATATAATTTGTTTTGTCATTTCTATTTCTTCAGGACTATAGCACCACTTGGCTTGAGATAAAGTCTACTAGATAGGTCTATTGACTAACTTCCACATAAACTCGGATTCATCCCATTTGGGTGTGTAAAACTTACTAAGAAATTTATTTAGTGCCAAGGATACATTTGTGCAGATTAAATCCCAGAAAACTAAAAAGATTATTTTGGACTGGGGGTTAGTTCAGCAGGTTACTAAAAACATGTGGTAACATGTAGGAATATAGATCTGGTCAGGTTCTGGTATTTTATATTTTTATTTTCAATTAAACTCTTAATCAAAATACTGATCTGGAAAAATAGGGATTTAAAAAGAAAAAGAAAACAGAAGCAATTAGGCTGTATTGACACGGATCTGGGCCTCACTAGGGAGATCCGGCCCACCCGGGGCGAGCTGCGAGCGGGAGGGGAAATTCGAATCCCACGGTGCGGGGCCCAGCTGTCGGCCGCAGCGGGCGGCGAAGCGGTACCAGGCACCACCGGCCGTTCGATCAAGTGTAGATCGACGACCGGGCTTCGTCTTCCTCCGTGAACCAGAGCGACAACAACGGAACCCTAGCTGGCGGCGGGAGGGCGCGGGGAGGCTCACCGGGGGCTCGGGAGGTGGCGAGGATGGGCAGAGGCGACGCGACGCTCGACGGCGAGCCTGGGGAGGGGCGGCACGAGGTGGTTCGACGTTGGTGCGGGGCTCACGCGAGGACGCCCGAACGGGGCTCGCCGGAGCTCGACGGTAGCAGTCGGTGGAGGTCGTCCTGAGCAAAACAGAGGATAGGGTTAGATGCAGGGGGCAGGGGGAGTTCGGGAAGCTAACATGCAGAGGAGGAGGGGCAGTAGGGAGGACCCCTTGCTCGGTAGATGGGGGAGGCCGAAGCTTTGCTTCCTCTCTCCCTCGAGCAGCTCAGAGTAGGGGGAGAGGGAGTGGAGTGTAGGGGAGGTGAGTGAGGGGGAGAGGGGGCAAATGAGCCAGGAATGAGGGTGCGGGGTGGCCTCTGGCCTATTTAAAAAGGAAAGGGAGTTGGGGATAGGCAATGTCCATTTTGGACATGGAGGAGGGGTGGATCTGGCTTGGGATTTGTCAAGGAGGGCGGTGGAGGGGTGGTGTGAGTCATCTAGTCGGCAGGGAGATAAGGAGAGAGTGGTGGAGGCTGCTGCAATTAATTGGTCCCACTTGTTTGTCTCTCTCTCTCTCTTCCAAGCACATGGGACAAGGGAGAGGGGTTGCTACAGTGCTATCGACCTGGGGTGTGTCCTGGTGCTGAGGAGATGTATTGAGCAAGTTTTGATGAGAGTTGGATATAGTTTAGATTATGAGCTTGATTTACATCAAGTCTTGGTCATATGGTTGCTTATGAAGAACTTCTTAGATTTGTACCAGGTCTGGATGATCCAATGCTGCTGGTAGATAGGTATGGACAAGGTATAGCTCCATGAATTATTTGAGATTTATTGGATGAATTTTGGTCCACTTTATAACAAGTATTCAAATAGTGTAGAAGTGGTTTTTGGGGTGGGATTTGATATTTTTTACATTAGACAAAGTGATATTTTGGTGTGAAATGGTCCTGGATACCACATTACACCTTGGGGAATTTTATTGGGATTTATTGAGGTGGGAAAGTATTTTTAAAGGATTATTTCTTGTTTCTACCATTTAAGAAAAAGGGAAAAAAGAAATAATAAAGAATCTCAAAAATATTTATTCTTGAGATGGGAATTTAGGGTATGATATATGTATCTAAATTGAGCCAGAAGTTGGGGAAGTGTTTTGGACAAAACCAAGGGGTTTTGGAGGTTTTGCCTATTAAAGGAATTAAATAGATTTGGGGCAATAATAATTATGGATGATATTTGATAAATCTTGATGATCAAATTAGATGAGGTAGACAAGGTGTAGCAAGAATTTGCAACCTTGGGATTGGAGAATCCAAGTTGATTTTGGTGAAAACTAGAGATTTAAGGATCTTGGGTAAGATTGTTTTCATGCCACCAAAACCTTACTGGATCTTGGAGCTCAGGGCTCCCCTTGGGGCATGGGATATATGGATGGATAGACCAAATGATGTAGGTTGCAATGGTGTATGGGTTTGAGCTTGATCCTGATTGAGCTCACCAAGACAGACTTTCAAACTTTGAATAAAATAAGCCTACCAAAAGAGATTATCAACTAGCCTTCAAAACCTTGTAAGTTTAAGAAGCGCAAGGATCCACTTGGAGCAAGTGAAGTATATATTGATAGACCTATATGAGTAGAACACAACCATGCAAAGATTTGGTCCATAGAAGGTTGGATGATGGTGTGAGCTTCTGTCAAAGTAGGCATGTTGACCAGATTTGCAGGAATAGTTATTTTCTTTCCTACAAGACCATCAAGAACAAGTGGGTTGGAGGATGATCTGACCAAGGGAAAGAGTGGGCCTTGGTAGTCCTTAGGATGGTTAATAATATGGTTCATATGCATTTTCAAAAATGCACAAGGGTTGAGAAAAGGAGGCATTCAAAAAGGTGATGTTGGAAATAGTTTTCTAGACAGCCAAATTTGGCAGATTTAGGGTTTTTGACTAGAGCATGAGAGGGGATGTTTCTGATGGGTTGCAAGGTACCCAAGCATCATCAAGTGGATGATGTTGAAGTGTAGATTGAGTAGAAAGGATCCATGCTTGATATTGGTCTTCATTGACTTGGAAGCTTCTAGAAGGGATATCTTCAGAATTGATCTGGCTAAGGGTTTTAAAGGATCACCTAGTATATAGAGATTAGATATTTCTTTGTATTCTTGCTTAGGGTGTGATGATTTGGAAACCTCTTTATCCTAGTGATGAGCTCCTAGAGTAGCTCCTACTATCTCCTAAGCAGACAAATCAAGCAGCAGATCAAGGCAATTCATCAGGCAACAGATCATGGCAACTCAACTTAGAAACTAAGCAAACCTACTACTAGGGTTACCATCAAGCTTATCTTGAGGTAGGGATGGGTATTTTGGAAAGGTTGTAGTTTGGAATAAGATGAGGGTCTCTTGGTATCTCTACCAAGGGTAGAGTTCAAATGCTTCATAAAAGGTTTTGTTAAATCTAGAGATAAGAATAGTAGAAGGTTCTGTCTTGGAAACATAAGGAGATTATGTTATATAGCTCTCCATAGTTTGATCAAATAGAAGCTACTACAATAGTTGGTTTGCAAAGGCTTCTTGGCTTAGGTTTTGAAATGCCAGAACATTTGAGAATATGGAAATTAAGCCAAGACTGTTTTGAGAAGTAGCTTTTGTCAACTGGTGTTAAGGTAAGGAGTATATCATCTAATACACATTCATATGCATAAGCACAACAAACAACAAGTAAACACTACAACTCTTTAACAAGAAAAAGTTTTTGTTCCCCCTGATTTTTGCATTCTAGACAACTAATCAGGGTTGCTGAAATTGGGATGTTACAGACCTTTCCCCCTTAAAAGAATCTCGTCTCGAGATTTCGTAGAGTAGGGTTGGGGGATTTTGGGTCGGGTTGATACTAGGTGTCATAAGCGTGCTATCTTATGGACTCCGTCTTCGAAGGTGACTACTCTATCGATGAAGTTGAGCTTCAGTCTTCCGGGGTGCACGGAGGGTTGAGTGGAGTCCAGGTCCTGATTGGGGGATGACCTTCTTTTCCTTCCAGACTCTATATCTCGAGGGCTTAGACTAGGCAGACTATCTCGATGATGAACTTCATGGAGTACTCGTCGGAGGATAGAGTCTGCGGCTTGGTGTACCTTTCTCTGAGGGTCCACGGCTCTTCCTTAGGGGCGTAGTATATCCTAATTAAAGATTTTAAGGTTGGTACTACTAGGTTTTCTTCTAGTGATGGGTTACTCTATTTTGGTGGGAAAGACGCAGTCTTTCCCCCTTAGGCCTTGTTTACTTCTCTCGTATTTTTATCCACTAGAGTTTTGGGGATATGAGGAGATTTGGTGTTCACCCAATACTCTCCAATCCCCACAAATACTCTTCCCCAAAAATACTCTACCATGTAGGAGAGTTTTTAATCTAGGCAAAAGTAAGAAGGATTTGCAGGGATATCCCGGGATTTGCGGGGATTATCCTGGCCAAACCCGGAGTAGTAAACGGACTACGGGAATTGGAATAATCCCCTCCATTCCCCACAAATACACTAGTGAATACGAGAGAAGTAAACAAGGCCTTAGGATTAAACTAGGGTAAAATTCTAGGAGTGGAAGTAATCCTTCCTTCTTGGAGTCGCAGATGGATGTTTTGAAGACTGTCGTCACTCCTTCTCCTAGAGTTGGAATCTTCCGAAGATGTCCGCGAAGGGAGGTCCTATGGGGCTTATATACTACGATTATTCGTACTTAGTTTGTTGGAGCCATTGGAGTCTCACGTCCTCTAAGCGATTGGGACTGAGCGGTTAGTGATCCTGTGATCCTTCGAATAGGTTTTCAGCTGACGTAGCATAGGGATTTCATAGGATCTTTAGTTAGTTTCTCCTCTGATAACTTCCGGGTTGTTGTTTGGAGGGAAGGCGTCCAATTCTGGGGGTCTTCTGGAGTATACGCTGGTAGACAGTATTCAGAGGATTGAGTGGAAAGACGCAGTCTTTCCACCTTAGAGCTTCACTAGGTTGCTCTAGGAGTGGTGCAAATCTTCGGTCTAGGAGTGCTGACCTGATGTTAGTGGAAGGCTATATCTTTCCGGAGTCTTGAGCTGAGGTCGTCGAGTGACGCCTTATTTCGCAAACCTTGGCGGGGGTGGTTTTCCTGATGAAGCCTTATGGAGTTAGTTGAGCACAAGTTAGCGGTTTATGTCTCCTCTTGAGAGTGTTCCATTAGAGAAGAGGCATCTAGCTTCAGAGGAGTTGTCTTCATGCTTCCTTATCATCTGGCTTCAGGAGTAGTTCTGACCCTTTGGGGAGGAAGTTCCCGTCGGTTTGGGTAGGTTTAACTATAATAGGTAGTCTCCTGAGGCGGTCAGAACCTCTAATATACCGAAGGTTGGTGGAGTTAGCTCTTTACTTGTTGGCTTAGTTATTAGGTCTTGTGGTTTCTTGTGGATATTTCCTTTGGTGATCGACTTCTGGCTTCAACGGGATTCTTGTTGTAGTAGACTGAGGAGCAAGGGAGTGTGGTGCTATTGACGAGTCTTGCGAGGTGAGTTTGACGAGGTATGCCGTCCTACTGACGTGAAATCTTCGAGTTGATTCTGACTTGATGATGTCGAACTCCTGGTTCTTGCGATGCTTTTCCTCTCATATACTCTCGAGGTTAGCCTGGGTCTCATTACTGCCATCTAACACAAGGGTTTCCAGAGTTACTAGGTGGGTTATCGCTCCTCGAGTCACATTTTTAAGGAGGTCAAGGAAAACCAGAGCATACAAACAAGACGAACAGAGCGAGGGGATCGCAATGTCCTCGGCAAACAACACACATCAAGCAACACAGGATGCATTTAGACAAGCAAACACAATCAACGCTAGGGACCAAGGAGTTAACTACTCGCGATGTAGGGGAATCCTTATTCTTAGGACTATCGACCCTAGATATCGTCTTTCTTCAGGTCAGAGTCATTATCTTGCAGATGAAGCCTTCATCATATCTTGGACGCTTCTTGATAGTGCAACACTTGATGTCTTTTAATTATGGGGATTCCACTGGTAGAGCAATATTGTAGTCTCCTTGTGTTTGCTGGTAGTAGCTTGTCTTCATCTTGTTCTTGATCCTAGTTATTTAAAATCCGTAGGTTTGAAGTTTAGACGAGACTTAGAGGAAACCATTTTCGAAAGCATTTACTTAGAGTAAGAGAAGAAGTAGAACCTTTTGAAACTCATTGGGAAACTAGTCTTTCGAAAGCCGGGTTTTTTGAAATAAGGTTCCTGTCTAGCGACCATGCTAACTAAGGTTCTCCTATAGTCAGGATGGCTCTGATACCAAGTCTGTGGGCCCCCAGATTAATCCTCCGAGAATCCCTATTATGCATACTACCACGATCCCATGATCAGTTAGTCGTGGCACATAACAGACAAGTATCAAAGTAAACATCCAATACATAACGAATACATGTCATACCTTATTTGCCATTATGGCTACATCGATCAACATCAGCAGACTTCATCAAGCGTAGAGCCCGAGCCATGCCTTAACCTATAGGCAACTGACTGGGAGAACGTCCTAGCTCGCATAGTCGCCACACCACCTTCTCCTTGAGATTTGGCCAAGTTAATAGCCAGGGACAATGCCAGTGAGTACTTTGAATGTACTCACAAACCACCCTAAAATAACAGTAATAACAAGAGGATATGCATTATGGCTGTGGTAGTAGGAGGGCTCCAAGAGAGGTTCTTTTCTCAAATAGTTTCTCTTGTAGATATAGCATCTACATATCTTTGTTGAAAACCTTTGTAAAGCATTTTGGAAACCTTTTTGAAATTTTTTGGAAAACACTAGGACTGGGTCACCCATTTGTTCCTCCTTCCGGTCATCCCATGACCAAACTCCTTTCATTCCTTTCTGACCATCCCATGGTCAAAACAGGTATCCTTTCCGACCATCCCATGGTCAAAACATTTCAAAACCATTGCTTTTCAGAAATCCTTTTTGAAAACAAAACTAGCACCGCTCTACAGAAGTTTGTCCAACCCGTCCTTAACCGCGGACACGGCTATTCGAATAGATTTACACTCTGTAGAGGTTGTACACTTTACCCACATCATTTGGGTACACTACCCTGATCTACACCGATCGTGGGTCGAGTAACTGATCAAGACTCTTCGGATACCCATTCCAGTATAAGTACCTACCCTATGAGTGTTATTCCCCTCAAAACAGGGACCTCGGGTACCGAGGACCAACCAGAGCGCATTTTACACTTTACATAGTGGGCGCTTTTAATGAGGGGCTCATAGTAACGCGTGGAGGTCCGTAAACCCTTCGTTCCTTCTCCCGGTCGATGTCCCACATGGACCGTTTGTCCAGACAAGGCCCACCCTCCTGGGGAGTTTCATCCCCTATAGTAGTTGCGAGGCAGCTTATACTAGAATAGACAAACATCAAATCTAGCCCTGGCCCATTCCAGAGTAATGTGGTTGCATAGGGTTAATTTGTTATCGCTAAACTGCAAAGAACCGGGTGCGTTTTTGTAAACCTTTTTCCTCCAGCTTTCCTTCAGGATTTTGCAAAACAAAACCTTTTTCTTTCTCCACAACTCTTGGGAGGTCCCACCTCACCAGGGTTTTAGCATAAAACATTTGGTAAAACTTTTTCGGGGTCTTCCCATCCTCTAGTTTTGCTTCGGCTAAAACGGGGTCTCTAAAGGGGTATGGTGTGTTATACCATCTACCATACTAGGGACAAGTAGGTGTCATCAAAGGGTTTGTACTTAATAGTACAAACGTGTAATAGTTCGGAGGAGCCAAACCACTACCATATATACGTCAACATATAGTAAACAATGCAGTTTTGATAAATAGTAGATAAAACATGCATAAGTAAAATAGTAGGACAAGGCTTATGAGCAAGAAGGTGGCTTGTCTGAGATTAGTATTATCGCATAATTGTCCCTGGACTTCTTCTTAGAATACCCCATAATACCAATAATGATTACCACTTCTTCCACTCTCCGATTTCAATGCAACTATCGTCATCCAGACAACACATGCAAACAAACCAAACCACAATCAACACAAGGTATACAAGCACTAATACAATACAACAAGCAACTGAATAATACCAAACTAAGATTTAGAGGGTTTTGAGAGGATTTGATTTAGAAGGTGGAGATGGCCTTGGAGAAGGGGATGAACACCCCTTAGGGTTTATTGTCGAGGAACTACCTAAGAGGGGGGTTTGGACCAAGGACATATTCTGTATGATTTCATTGTAGGAAAATGGTACCAACAGATAAGAGTTGATAAAATGAAACCAACAAAAGTGGTTTCACTATTTTATCACTTTTCTTTAATTTAGTATGAACATTCTAGTGAAATAAACTCTAGTTTTAGGAGATAAATCACTAGAAAAGTTCTGGAGCTCCAAAAATTATTCCCTTGGATGGTTCAGTAGGGTTTTATGTACTGATCCAAAAAGACTTGGAATCATGTCAAAATATTTACCAGAATGCCCTCAGGAAATTCCCAAATGCAGTTTTGTAGGCAACTTGTCTTTTTCACCAGATTAAATCTGCAGAAGATTTTGAGTTGATTCCAAGGTCACATGGTAGGTATTTAGAGTACCTTTCCGTAGAAATTGGAATCAACCTCTTTGGAGTTGTGGAACTACTGTGATGATTTATCTAGTGATAACACTACACAGAAATGTTTAATTCCCTAGAAATTCTTAGAAACTCAATAATTCTGGGGCTCCTGGATTTTGGCATATCCTGATGTGCCACTTCCCTAGAAATTGGAATCAGGTGAAAACAAGTTATAATTTGGCCTAGGGAATTTTCTAAAGTCAGAATAGAATTGGTTTTGTCATTTCTATTTCTTCAGGACTATAGCACCACTTGGCTTGAGATAAAGTCTACTAGATAGGTTTATTGACTACCTTCCACAGAAACTTGGATTCATTCCATTTGGGTGTGTAAAACTTATTGAGAAGTTTATTTAGTGCCAAGGATACATTTGCAGATTAAATCCCAGAAAACTAAAAAGATTATTTTGGACCGGGGGTTAGTTCTGCAGGTTACTAAAAACATGTGGTAACATGTAGGAATATAGATCTGGCCAGGTTCTGGTATTTTATATTTTTATTTGCAATTAAACTCTTAATCAAAATACTGATCTGGAAAAACAGGGATTTAAAAAGAAAAATAAAACAGAAGCAATTGGGCTGTATTGGCACGGATCTGGGCCTCACTAGGGAGATCTGGCCCACCCGGGGCGAGCTGCGAGTGGGAGGGGAAATTCGAATCCCGCGGTGCGGGGCCTAGCTGTCGGCCGTAGCGGGCGGCGAAGCGGTACCAGGCACCACCGGCCGTTCGATCAAGTGTAGATCAACGAACAGGCTTCGTCTTCCTCCCTGAACCAGAGCGACAACGGCGGAACCCTAGCTGGCGGTGGGAGGGTGCAAGGAAGCTCACCAGGGGTTCGGGAGGCGGCGAGGATGGGCAGAGGCGACACGGCGCTCGACAGCGAGCCTGGGGATGGGCGGCACGAGGTGGTTCGACGTTGGTGCAGGGCTCGCGCGAGGACGCCCGAACGAGGCTCGCCGGAGCTCGACGGTGGCAGTCGGTGGAGGCCGTCCTGAGCAAAACAGAGGATAGGGTTAGATGCAGGGGGCAGGGGGAGTCCTAGAAGCTAACATGCAGAGGAGGAGGGGCAGTAGGGAGGAGCCCTTGCTCGGTAGATGGGGGAGGCCGAAGCTTTGCTTCCTCTCTCCCTCGAGCAGCTCAGAGTAGGGGGAGAGGGAGTGGAGTGTAGGGGAGGTGAGTGAGGGGGAGAGGGGGCAAATAGCCAAGAATGAGGGTGCGGGGTGGCCTCTGGCCTATTTAAAAAGGAAAGGGAGTTGGGGATAGGCAATGTCCATTTTGGACATGGAGGAGGGGTGGATCTGGCTTGGGATTTGTCAAGGAGGGCGGTGGAGGGGTGGTGTGAGTCATCTAGTCGGCAGGGAGATAAGGAGAGAGTGGTGGAGGCTGCTGCAATTAATTGGTCCCACTTGTTTGTCTCTCTCTCTCTCTTCCAAGCACATGGGACAAGGGAGAGGGGTTGCTACAGTGCTGTCGACCTGGGGTGTGTCCTGGTGCTGTGGAGATGTATTGAGCAAGTGTTGATGAGAGTTGGATAGAGTTTAGATTATGAGCTTGATTTACATCAAGTCTTGGTCATATGGTTGCTTATGAAGAACTTCTTAGATTTGTACCAGGTCTGGATGATCCAATGCTGCTGGTAGATAGGTATGGACAAGGTATAGCTCCATGAATTATTTGAGATTTATTGGATGAATTTTGGTCCACTTTATAATAAGTATTCAAATAGTGCAGAAGTGGTTTTTAGGGTGGGATTTGATATTTTTTACATTAGAAAAAGTGATATTTTGGTGAGAAATGGTCCTAGATACCATATTACACCTTGGGGAATTTTATTGGGATTTATTGAGGTGGGAAAGTATTTTTAAAGGATTATTTCTTGTTTGTGCCATTTAGAAAAAGGGCAAAAAGAAATAATAAAGAATCTCAAAAATATTTATTCTTGAGATGGGAATGTAGGGTATGATATATGGATATAAATTGATCCAGAAGTTGGGGAAGTGTTTTGGCAAAAACCAAACTTTCCTTTATGGAAGGGGTTTTGGAGGTTTTGCCTATTAAAGGAATTAAATAGATTTGGGGCCATAATAATTATGGATGATTTTTTATAAATCTTGATGATCAAAGTAGATGAGGTAGACAAGGTGTAGCAAGCATTTTCAACTTTGGGATTGGATAATCCAAGTTGATTTTGGTGAAAACTAGAGATTTAAGGATCTTGGGTAAGATTGTTTTCAAACTTTGAATAAAATAAGCCTGCCAAAACAGATTATCAACTAGCCTTCAAAACCTTGTGGGTTTAAGAAGCAAAAGGATCCACTTGGATCAAGTGAAGTATATATTGATAGACCTATATGAGTAGAACACAACCATGCAAAGATTTGGTCCATAGAAGGCTGGATGATGGTGTGATCTTCTGTCAAAGTAGGCATGTTGACTAGATTTGCAGGAATAGTTATTTTCTTGCCTAAAAATCTATCAATAACAAGTGGGTTGTAGGATGATATGACCAAGGGC
Source organism: Avena eriantha (assembly GCA_910589775.1). Taxonomy (NCBI): domain Eukaryota; kingdom Viridiplantae; phylum Streptophyta; class Magnoliopsida; order Poales; family Poaceae; genus Avena; species Avena eriantha. Next base: position 450,506,775 of record OU342744.1, on the reverse strand, counting down.
AAGAGTGGGCCTTGGTAGTCCTTAGGATGGTTAATAATATGGTTCAGATGCATTTTCAAAAATGCACAAGGGTTGAGAAAAGGAGGCATTCAAAAAGGTGATGTTGGAAATAGTTTTCCAGACTTAGCCAAATTTGGCAGATTTGGGGTTTTTGACTAGAGCATGAGAGGGGATGTTTTTGATGGGTTGGAAGGTACCCAAGCATCATCAAGGGGATAATGTTGAAGTGTAGATTAAGTATAAAGGATCCATGTTTGATATTGGTATTCATTGACTTGGACTTCTAGAAGGGAAATCTTCAGAATTGACCTGGTTAAGGGTTTTAGAGGATCACCTAGTATCTAGAGATTAGATCTTGCTTTGTATTCTTGCTTAGGGTGTGATGATTTGGAAACCTCTTGATCCAAGTGATGAGCTCCTAGAGTAGCTCCTACTATCTCCTAAGCAGACAAATCAAGCAGCAGATCAAGGCAATTCATCAGGCAGCATATCAAGGCAACTCAACTTAGAAACTAAGCAAACCTACTACTAGGGTTACCATCAAGCTTAGCTTGAGGTAGGGATGGGTATTTTGGAAAGGTTGTAGTTTGGAATAAGATGAGGGTCTCTTGGTGACGAGGATTTAACTCATCAATGCCCATTGTTATCGACTTGGGTTTTGGAGAAGGAGGGAGCGCTGGAGACATGTATCGGCTAGCAAACAAGCACACAGGGGACTCAAAGATTTACCCAGGTTCACGCCTCATAGAGGTCCCTACTCCTACTTGTCTTCTCATTGAATTATCGAAGGAATCGAAGATTACAATGGTGCGCAGATGCAATCTGGCAAGGGTTGTGGAAACTAGGGTTGCGTGTGTCCTTCTCGCCGCCCCCTCCTAGACTTTATATAGATAGGCTAGGTCTCGAGTAGTAGGTCGAGTCGGTTACAGGTTAGGATTTTCCCCTTTGAACTTTCTATCTTTAGCTTCTTCTTGTTCTTCAAGCAATCGAGAGTCCGTAGGTCACTCGAGTCCTCCCTTGGGCCTTAGCGACACCATGGGCTTCCACTGTATTCAAGCCGTATATACCAAGCTTGAGTACCTGTAGGGTATACCCATGTCAGTAGCCCCCGAGTGTCCAGTGGAATCGCAGATTCGACTAGGGACTTTTTGAAGTCTTTCGAGTGCATGAATGAGTATATTTTCTACTGCTTTGTTTGTGTCATAGGGATTGTTGATGTGCGTGCCTAATTTAACCGATGCATCGGTATCAGTTAACTACCTTAGGGTAAAACAACGCAATCTACTCGAACTCGAGTCCCCGGACTCGAATCCGGAAAAGTGCTGGTGTAATTCGACTCAAGCCACGGAGGTCTTACAGGAGTCGAATTCCAGTTATATGGGTGTGAGCACTCGACGCGTCCGTCGAGGCATGTTCATCGTACCTGTAGGCATGGATATATTTCTGGTAGTGCGCAGCAGATGCGTTGCCGGGCCTTATTCAGGTCTTATCTTCACGCTGTAAGCGCGGCATCCGAATTTTATCATCGCGGAGACGATTTGGGTGACCCAGGAGACGCAGTCTCTTTGTAGGAAAAATTATGAGGTGGTGTCGCCATAAACTTCGAGTGTGGATGTTATCAACACACAATACTTTGTACAAATAATCATAGGGTGCGCGACCAGCGCTCCCTATGGGAGTAGCCCCCGAGTGCCTGGTTGAGTCGAAGACTCAGTCAGGGACTAAAAAAACTTTCGCGACAGCTGTCGTCTTTTGTTTGCTTGTTTCAGTCGAATTTGTTTCCGGCGCTCCCTACGGGATTAACCCATGTCCATGGTCGAACCGTATTTCGAGTGGTTGGGTTTGCCTTGATTGTCCATGTTCCTGCAAAAAGAAGTAGAAAAAATCATAGGGTGCGCGACCAGCGCTCCCTATGGGAGTAACCCCCGAGTGCTTGGTGGAGTCAAAGACTCGAGCAAGGACTAAAGTAGTCGAAGTCTTCTGCTGTGTAGCTTTGATGACGTCAGTGCTGACGATTTGATGACATCAGTTGCCCTCTTGAGCGAGTTTGACGGGACGTGATGAGTAGTTGGTCCCACTCCCTGACTTTGATTTGACTGGGCGTGCGTAATCTTTATTTTAACTGTGCCTCCTTGATTTCCGCGCGTAATGGGAGCAGTGGGGGGACGGTTTGCGTTTCCTCTCCTCCACGTGTCTAGCATGATGATTGCCACGCGTCCAGTAGGGTTTTTCTGAGCCGTTGGATTGCATCTTCTAGGGGTTAAGTAGTGACGCTGCGATGGTAATTTCTCATCAGCTCTCATTCATCCTTTGCTTCCATCGCCATTGTTGCTGCTCCTCTGTTTTCTCTGTGCTCTTTTTCTTCTGCGGCGCTGGACCAGCTCCGTACTTTTCCTAGCTACTTCCTTCGGTCGCATCGCCGCTGCACAATGGGTAAGAAGAAAGGAGGTGCTCCGGTCGATTCAGCGGCAACCGCTACTGCGGCGAAGAAGAAGGGCGACTCTGCCACTGCGGGCACTAGCACCGCCGCCGGCGGGAAGAAGGGCACGGGCACCCGCGTCACGAATGGCGCGTGGCGTCCCTCCATCATCAAATCCTCTAATCTTCATCTCCTTCGCCAAGACGGAGTGCTGTCCGCCGCAGTCGCCGACGCGCGCGTCCCCGGCGGTGAGATAATTCCTTCTCCTCCCGCTGGTTTTCGAGTGATGTTTTTGGCATTCATCATTCATGGCCTCTCGTTGCCCCTGCATCCTTTCTTTAGGGGCCTCCTTTGTTTTTACGGGCTTCAGCTCCATCAGCTGTCCCCGAACTCTATCCTCCACATCTCTTGCGTCATCACCCTCTGTGAGTGTTGGCTCGAAATCAAGCCACACTTCGGCCTCTTCAAGCGCCTCTTCAAGTTGAAGCGCCAATCTGCGTCTGGATCCTTAGTCTATGATGTAGGTGGTTGCGGAATTCACGTCGACCCATCCGCCACCTATTTCGACATCAAGCTCACAACGTCCGTCCAAGGGTGGAGGGACAAGTGGTTCTACGTCCACAATGAGAAGGCTGACGGGGAGCACTTCAGACTCGCACCTTTCGATCCTACGACGCCGTGCAAGAGGAGGCGCTCCTGGAAAAATGTAGTCATGCCTGGCGAGTCCGCGGAGACAGATGTGCTGTACGAGCGCGTCTGCGACCTCGAGAGTCACGTCGGCAAAGAGGAGGGAGGCTGTGCCCTCATTCGCACGTGGCTGCACCGTCGCGTCCAGCCCTTGCAGGCCAAAGTCCACCCCATGTTTCAGTGGACTGGCGCTGACGATGCCACTCGCGTGTCTGCCGATGGCATGTCCGCGAGTGAGGTGGACAAAAGGGTTCGACTGGTCACCAAGTACACCGTCAAGGATGTGCTCCCCAGTGAGCCAGTTGTTCCTCCATTTGATGCTGCTAACCCTCCTCCCGAGGTATAGTTGTGCTATGCAGTAGCTTAGTTTGTTGATTGCTTCTCTGCTGTTTCTTATCTTTGTGCTAATTTTGTTGTCTATATGCAGGATTGGGCGGTGTCACCCTGTATGCCCCCTCTTCATGAGGGGATTATCCCTCGTGAAGCCTTGGAAGAGGACGAGTCGGAGTCAACCGTCCCATCTGATGTGGAGGAGGAAGCCCTCGAGTCCGGTAGTCTGGATACTCGCAAGCGTTCGCGCAGCAAGGATTCCAATGCGTCGTCTCCTTCGACTCCATAAGGTGCGGGTGTTGGTGCGGAGTCGCCGATCCCTGCCATTCCTGTGAGTGTCGTGGCACCATCCTCTCGCAAGAAGATGCGATTGCCCAAGGAGTCCTCGTCAGAGTCGGGGGAGCCCACATTTGACTTTGACAAGTTTGATTGGTAAGTTTTCTAGTTTGTTTGTTCTTCTTTGATTTGCCCTTGTTGGTTCGTCTCTGGATTTGCCTTTTCTTGATGTGGATTTTTTCTTGCAGTCAAGAGGCATCGTCACCTTCTGGCGACATCCAATTTTTGAAAGAATCAGGAGTCGCGACCTCAAGGGCCAAGAAAGAGGTCGAGCGTGCTCCTTCTCCTCCATTGGCGGCCCACTCCGGGCACAACTCTTCTAGTTCTCCTCATGAAGGGGAGCATCGAATGGTTGCCCGGATGGCTGCGCACCAAACGACTTCGGAGTCATTGGAGGATCATGTAAGTGTAGAATTTTCTTCTTTTTGATGTTGCAGTCGATGGCTTCTGCTGATCCTTTGTTATGCGATAGCTCTTTGTGAAGGAGGCCGCTCACTTGGCGGAGCAAGTGCTTGCGATGGGCCGCCAACATGCAATGCTGGAGATGCGTCATCGCGTGGTTGAAAGTGAGTGTCCTGCATTTCCTCTTCTTCTCTTTTTATATAGTCGACTAATAGTCAATCCTTTTTTGTTTTGTAGCTGAACACAATGCCCTCCTGCGTGACGCCGCCACCTTGGAGAAAACACTCGCCGTGGCTGTGAAGGGTCGCGATGAGGCAATCGTGGTGCGTGACGAGGCACAGAGGCGTGAAGAGGATCTACCTCCCTCCATTGCGTCTAGGGAGAAGTTGTTCGAAGAGCAACTTTTCTCGACTGCCAAAGCCCTCTCAGGTACCTTGGTTGGGTATCATTGTTGCTCTCTTGTTCAGTGTTTGCCGTTGGCGTTTGATGTTTATATCTATGTGTTGGTTTGTGTACAAATGCTAGCTATTTGAGCTTCGATCCTCAGGCCCTCCGCCACGATGATGCTTTGGCGGGTGCGCTTTTAGCAGTCGAGGACCGCAGCGCCGCCATTCAAGATATGCTTTCCAAGGCCAAGGGCGTTCTCAGTCGCCTCCGGGAGGAGTTGATGCCCAAGGCTGAGCTAATTGAGAATATGGACGAGCTGGTGGAGTCTCTTGCCAGGGGTGTTCCTTCAAGCTTCAAGAACTCCCTCCGTGCGACTGGCGCGTCCATGTCACTTGCCATGGTGCAGGCCCACGGAGTTGAGATTGATCCTGCCGTGGATGTCGAAGGCGATGCCCGTTAGCGCGGACGGCCAGTAGGTAGTATTTGCTCCCTTCACGACTGCATGTGGAAAATATGGGATGCAGCTGATTAACACGGTTGCGAAGTACTCTGAGGAGCTGCAGCGAGCCAAGAAGGCAGCAAAGGCTGCGGCATCAGGGGCTGGCAGAAAGTCAGTGGCATCCGATACTGCCACGGACTCGATGAAGCCCTCAAAGCCATCGAAGTCGAAGAAGCCAATCGCTCCTCAGTAGTTTGTAATAGTTAATTAGTTTGTGTCCTTTGTTAAGAACATGCTTGCTGGCTAGTGTATATGATGATACTTTTGCTAGTCTTGAATGCACTTGAATCTTTTGTCTTTGTGTCGATTTGATCGTCTTATTTTCTTTTATCTTGGCCTGTGGTAGGGTACATCAAGTGATCCTTTGAGGGAAACTCAGGACTCGCCGCCCCTTGATGATACTTTGGCACCATCGTGCTCCAGGGTAGATGAGTTGTCACTGCTTTCACGACTACGTGACCGCGTGAAGCAGCTGGAGCGTGAGTTGCCCGTGCTCCGCGGTAACGCGGATGTATGGAGGTCAGAGGCGGAGAAAGTCACCGCCTGAGAGCAGTATCTACTGGGAGAGATGACGCAGCTTGGCGACCAATTTAAGTGTTAGTTTGCTTACTCTTATCTTTTCCTTTGTAGCCACTCGCAGTGATCTGCTGTCCTGATGCTTCCGTTGTTGCTTTGAATAGTTGTCAGCACACGCAATCCGCAGGATGAGAAGGATAGGATTGCCATTCGCATGCATGATCTGACCTAAGAGCAACTTCAGGAGAGTAGGTACTTCTGGGTGGATCATGATCGTGCGATTGCGCTGGCGACCCTGCAGGACCGT